>VXBQ01016515.1:155631-169630 GCA_013400175.1 Phainopepla nitens | reverse complement strand
ACCTCTTCAGCAAAGTGGATAAAAAAACCCAGCTCCTTACCTTTTTCTCCTGTGTGATCTCCTTTTTCTTTGCTTTGGAGACTCATAGCTCCAGCCAAGTCCAGTCTTGGGTTGCATCTCATGGTGTCATAGAATGAAGAAGGGACAGATGCAGTATGGAGCAGTTTGTTTTGGAGACCACCCTTCCTACTGCTGGTTTGTTTCCTGAGTTGGCTGTAGAAGAATTCAGTGTAAAATACTCTTTTACAGACAAACTGTAGTCAGATCTCCTCTTTCCATGTTAGTGTTGTTTCAAAATTTTCCTTGGTACAACTTTCCATGATATATTGTCATTTCTGAGTCCATTGAAACTATGAGACATTTGTTATTCTGCTTTGACTTTTGCATTTTCCTACAGTCTGGAACAGCCTGATCCTCATTGTATGGTTTTGATTCATCTTCAAACCACATTTCTTAGGCTGAGCTGGCAAACAAGGGGTTTGAACACAGGTGGAAATGTTCATCTCCAGTTCTGCAGAGCACACAGAGGTGGTGCAGCAGTTTTTGACTAATTTCATCTCAGTTGTGAGAACTGTTTCTAGGGAAGTCATGTTACCTGGGACCAGAGCCCTGGGGATACAGTTCTGGGACCTGGGACCTGCCTACAACCACTGTGTCATCTGGGTTGACTGTGTGGGACCACCAGCAGGGATATTTGTACTTCCTGGACCCTTCCCCAGCTTTGTGTGAAAGTAAACGAGGCAATGGACATGATGGAGCGGTGCTGAGGTGGACATGAACGCCATGTTCAAAGACTGGTTGCATTAAATATGATGACAGATGGATAAAAAGAACTGGCATTGTTTAGTCTAGAAAAAGGGAAGCTGAGGGGAGACATGATAAGAGTTTTTAGGTATGTGAAAGCTCGCTGCAAGGGGGAAGGTAAACTGTTCTTTATGGCCGAAGAGAAGAGGACAAAAATAACGGGCCTAAGTGGCTGTAAGAGGAGTTTGGATTAGATATGAGTAAAAAGCTTTCTGTCTGAAAGGATATTTCATCTTGGGAGTAGACTACAAGGCGGGCCATATCTATCCCTTAGGGAAAAGGAAAACTAGGAAAGTTTATGCATAGCTACTCCTGCTTGGGATGGGAGATGGCCTCTTCCAGCACTGTTTTTTCTGATTTTGTTAGTTTCCATCTATTCATGGAAGCACAGGGAGGCCAGAGCTTGTTTTAGCTCTGCTCAGAGTAGCTGAACGTGGCACAGGCCAAGTCCCACACCTGAGTGAATACACTGAGTAAGGAGCAGCACATTCACCTCCATGCTGGACATACCATCCTCTTCTCACTCTGATTTTGTTTCAGTGGGAAACAAAAATTGCAACCATGCCCAGGAAAAGCACCAGCAGTGCTTTATAGTAGGGACTGTTTAGTTCTGCCAAATGTAATAGGAGTTTACAGCCCAGCATCACCTAAAGAGTCCAAACTACTCCCAGACTGAACAGTTTGAAAGCAAGAGTTATGTTTTCCTTTCATGGCTCTGCACTGTTGGACCCTGGTTACTGCAGGGGGTCCTGGGATTGCCATTCACCACCACAGCACTGTGGGCAGACTTCAAGTTGTGAAGCAAGAGGGAAAGAAAGGCTGCCTGTTATTCAGGAGGTGACAAAAAGACTGCTTGGCAGTATTACAGTAGTATGTCTATTACAACAGTACATTTTTTTCTAAGGAGTTCTAGTGTGACATACAGAATCTTGTTAGGTCTCATTTTGTGCTTCTCTGTATTTTGGCATGCTGTCTCTTTTAACCCCAGTGCTATGCATTTGCTCAATATACTTTGTACAGAAAATATGTTTTCATTTGCTTTACCATCTCTTAGCTCATTTTAATTGTTTGGAACAATCATCGTACCCAGGGATATCTGCTAGTCATTAGGGTGAGTCAATAACGAGTTTTAATTATGCAAATGGAAACACAGTGCTTTGCTGGGAACTTGCTTGAAACACTTGGATTTTGTTTGGACATGTTTGGTCTGGAGCATGGATGAGATATTTCTGCGGTGACTCCCACTCACTGGCTTGTCACAGCCACCTGGATACTCTCTGCAGGGTGATGCTCTCTGCCACTTGCTTTGGCATAAAACTTGACCTTGGGCAGGCTGTGCCTGAGCTGGTTTTGAGACCAGATGCCACTTCAGCTCCCAATGTCTCCTGGCAGATGCTCCCCATGGTGCTGCAAAACCCTGACACCTATAGCTGGGAGTTGTCCTTCTCGCCCAGCCCTGTCACCAGCACCCTGCCAGGGGGCCACATCCAGCTCCTGACAGGACAGGGATGTGAGTCAAACCCCACTGTGCTCTGGTGTCCATCCCTGAGGCTTCAGTTTCACTGCTAGACAGCAGTGAAATTAGAAACAGATTTTCCCTCCTTTGCGTTTCAAACAGGGCCTTCAGTCTTTTGGGATTTCATTGACATACCCCAAGCTTCACACTGCAGCTGTTAAGAGAGATGATGGCTTTGTAGCAATGCACTCTTTGCTAGAAGGGTTATATCTGGCTTTGAACAATTAACATGTGATGTAATTAACTTTTCCTTGTGATATACTTTCCGCCTGGCTTTGGTAGCTAACCTCATGTTTTTTCACAGTATTCTGCATAGGAAATGTTGCTATCAGACTTAAAAATCTGTTTAAGAAAACTAAAAGAAAGTTTTAGGCAATTTAATATTTCTGTTAAAAGAATTCCTAAAATCTGCCAACTGCAAAAGTGACCCTTGCTTAAAATACAGCTTTAAGATAACTACTATAAAGCTGTGAATAGCAATCACAGTTTTAGTATATTCCTTTGCTTATGTCTCATGAATGTTTTATGTCTAGGTTCCTTCAGTCCTTAAAAACTATATAACTAAACTTTATATTAATTAGCAGAGAGGTGAAATGCTTGCAATCTAAGTATCATCCATCTACTGACTTTGGCATTTTTCCTAACCATGTTTTTCTCTCTCTTAGACTACGATGTCTGTGCGGAAGCCCCCTGTGAACAGCAATGCACAGATAATTTTGGCAGAGTCTTATGCACTTGCTATCCTGGATACCGCTATGATCGGGAGAGGCACAGGAACAGAGAGAAGCCTTACTGCCTGGGTGGGTAGAGGAGCATGTTGAGCTCCTCCCTGGTTAATGATTTATCCTGCTCCCTTGGGTCTTTTAGGAGTCAGTTTGGATCTGAAACTTTTCTTATTCTCATTATTATTATGGAAGAAATGTGGGGTATAACTATGTCAAGAATTGAGAGATCTAGATTCCCCTGAAGTTATTAGGAGGTATTACCTACAACAAGACATACACACCCTAACACTTTGAAGTGTTGGGCTGATGTAATTTTTCCTTTAATTCCTCCTAAAGATTGTGAGCCATATTTGCTGAATATCGAAGTATTATCACAAGGCCTAATTACTAAAACTAATCCTTGGGGTCTGATTCAGATGACCAGTATATAATTCAGGACTGATCATTTACATGTGGTCCTGCTGTGGCTAGTCCTGTCCTGCCCTGTCCTGTGTGGTTTGCCATGCCAGGGAGCCAAGGTTTGCAGGATTGAGGTTTGCTTGTGAGCTTTTCAATGCAAGGAGACTGTCCAGCAATGTTCACTGATAAAATGCCAGGTGTGGTAATAATAATAACAACAGTGCAGCTTGCCCAGAGCTTCAGACCAAAGGCTCCAGCTGCAAATTGTGATGCTACAATTACTTGTTTGTTTAACCACATAATCTCTTTTTATCTCTAAAGGAAGTCTTTTATTTTGTTGGAGGTCTGAAACCTCCAGCTACAGGACATTTTTAATTTCTGCTTCTCTCCAGATATCGATGAGTGTGCCACGAGCAACGGGACCCTGTGCTCTCAGATCTGTGTCAACACTGTGGGCAGCTACAGGTGCGAGTGTCACGAAGGCTATGTCCGGGAGGAGGACGGCAGGACATGCACCAAAGGAGATAAAGGCAGGTGCTACTGCAGATTAAATGTCCTGGGCCAAATGGGTGTCTAAAGGGTTGGTTTGTCATGATGAGGAGCTGCTCTTGACGCTACGCCTGTCGCCGGGGGTCTGAAGCTGGGATGTAGGTGATGCTCCTGGGGCAGCCAGGCTGTTCACTGGGCACCTGAGCACCTGTGGAACAGCCCTGCCAAACTCTGTCCTGGAGAGAGAGCACTCTGGACGATGTGGAAGGCATCTTCTCCTAGGGAGGCAGAATGGCTGAATAATGAAATTCAGCATCACAGCTTCAGTTAGACCATTCCTATTTGATCCAGGTGCTAAAAGCTGTAGTTTGCTCCAATACCAGCCTGGATTATAACTTTTTTGTGGTCCAGAGCTAAGGAGACATAGGAAATAATCTTACCAGATGATGAGCCATAAAAAGTTTCACTGATTTTACCTGATTTCAGTAACTTTAATTTGTATTTACACACCCACATCTGAGATTAGCAAATGGCCCTTGGTTGGATGGCTAGTGCCCCTTGGCCCTTAGAGGCTCAGAAAATGTGTGCTTTGGAGTCCAGCACTTTTCTAAGCCTTTTCAGGCCTCTCCAATCAATTTCTCAATCACATTGACTAAGACCAAATGCTGCTGACCTGCAATTAGTTTGTGTGTCCTGTGGCTGAGGTCAATTTCTTTTTTCTTTTTTTTTTCTTTTTTGAAAATGAAATGTGATGAGAAAGAGGTACATGTAAGGATTTGTTCTTGCATCTCACTGTTGGTTCAAAGTGTATACATGAGCTGTGTACAAATTAATTTAAAGGTTTTGACCTCATCCCAGTTATTAAATTACATTTAGAATGCTACAGATTAAATACTGATATGAAAATTTAAAACAAAAGGAGAAGAACAGTGCTCTGGAAGAAAAACCCCAGCAACTTTTGATGAATGGTGACTTACCCCAGGTTCATCAATTAATGCCTGAATATGGTATCACAGGGTGATCCAAATCCCACTGGATGGCCAGAGCAATTTATAATTTTGATTTTCATCTGAAAATGTGTAACTGGAGCCACTCCATTAACTTTAATTATTCCTTGTAGTTGTAATTTTTTTCCTTATCTCTGTGTGTGTGCACGTGCATATGTGTGTGTGAAAAGAAAGACATATAACCTAGATAATCCTCTTACAAATAGGGTTTTTTTTTTTTTAATTTTTCCTCTGGATAGTTCAAATTTCTTGATACAGTAGTGTCCAAAGCATTCAGGAAAACAAATCATTCAAAATATTCAAGGCTATGGAAATGTTAGAAAACCACCATTTTTACACTGAATGTACAGGGCACATGAAAATGTCAGTTCCAGCCGATAATCTGGAATGAAATGCCCACCATCTCTCCAGATATCTCCCAAAACAGCTGTGCGAAGTAAAGAAGGATGCCTTCTGGTCAGTTACCCCGCTGCACTCCACATAAATGTTACGAATTTGCAGACCTCTGGTGAAAACGAGGAGTCGTGTCCGTAACTCATTCCGAGGAAAAGGGCTGTGTTAGGAACCAGCTGTAGCGACGCTCCACCCCGCGGCCAGCCCCAGCCCTGCGCCGCATCCCTGCCGGAGGGGCTGCCTAATAAACACATCATTTGCTTTTCATCGTAGCCCGAACGTTGAAATTTTATTTTAACATTTAGTGTGAGAGGCAGAAACACGTGGTGCCCCTCTCCATCCCTAACGAGGGTGCATGTTTCCCGGGAGACACAGCCGTGTTTTCATCGTTCTATGCCCGAATGATGCAATCCAGACACTTTTTTGGCTCTGTAGGTGGCTGTAATATGGTCACTTATTTTTTGGCTCTGTAAGTGGCTTAACAGAGAGCTTTGGGTTGGTTAGTGGACGCAAGAAGAGGGAGCATTTTTTCTTGCCTCCACAGTCCCATTTGATGGAGACAATACAGCTACACATGCAGAAGCAGGCAGATGAAACCATCTCAGCAGGCTGAGCCCGGATAATACAACACAGATGATCAGCTCAAGAGCCTCCATGTGAGGACTGCCCTCAGCAGAGCTCCCACAGAGCTCTCCCCTGCCAGGATCTCCTCCTCTTCCAGCACCAGCAAGGCCTGGCCTCCGAGCCCGTTCACAAAGAAAACACATCACTCCCCCAAGCAGATCTCTCAGCAATAGGTGCCACAGGGCACACCAGCGTCTCACCAAGATAAAGGGCTCCCATCACCCGTGAGCTAGAGTTTGCGTTCTGAGACCCTTTATAAAATGGGGCTGCTTTAAGCCTTCTTCAAAATAATTTCAGTTTCCTTGTGTAGATCTGTACAATGGGAATGAGCCTTGCTCAGTGCTGGCCCAGCTGACCCTGGTAGGTGACCTCGGTTTCTGCACCATGTGTGGGTGGCTCCATCTAATGGCCTTTTGCCTCTGCTGGCCTGTCCTAAGTTACTTCTAGCTCTGTCCACACTTTATTCTGACTTTACTCATAGTTTGGTCCTGATACAGGGTTGGATGGGGGTAGAGAGAGTGTTTGATGGATGACTCCTTCCCTGGGCATATCATCACCTCTGTCTGGTATGAGTTAGGGGGATTCCACCTCTCTCCTGGGATGCAGCTCATGCTTGCTCATACAAGGATCTTGGACCTCTTCCTCCGACAAGTCAATCCAGCCGGCTTTGCAGAAATCTCACTGGTATGACATTTCCCAAACATTAGCTGATCCCCCCAGCATTCATCTCCACAGATTGTTACAGGCCTGTTTCATCTGTACTTGTCAACCCCGTGTGTCACATCCTTCTGGAAGAGAAACTGGGTTTTATAATGAAACACAAGGCCAAATTCACCACTTCTTAATCTGCATATAATTCCACACATTCTGGTGAGATTGCATTAGGTTTCCAATCGCAGAGGCTCTGGCAGTTTCTCCCCATGACTGTGTTGTTTTCAGCAACATTTCTTAACACAATGATAGAACTCATTTGGTGAAATAGCTATTAAAAGAAATTTTTGTTGAGACTAGTACAAAATCCAGAGTTTTTTGGTCTTTGAAAAAGAAAAAAAAAAAGTTTTGTTTTCTTTTTTCTGATGGCTGCATATACATCCATCTGCAACTCCTACAGAGGTCTAAAAATGGGCATGTCAAGACACTGAGTTCTTCTAAAGGAAGATGAAAAGTTGGAGAGTGAGGAAGAACTCCGCAAAACTGACTTGTGGTCAAGAGCAAACTTATTTTACAGAAATGTGAAGTGGTGTCTTCATTACAGCACATCAATTCCCTCTTAAGGAAAAAAGCCCTGCATGGTGCAGATTATTTCATCTACAAGAGAAAGGTTTATGGGCAAAGAGGCTTTGGAGGGAAACAAAGGCAAAATGATTAGCATTAGGCATGTAGGAGAGAAGACGGAAAGCAGCATGCACTGTGTATTCCAGTACCTTCACAAAAATGCTGGATTTCCTCTGGGACATCTTGTGGCTAGATAGTCTTGGATTCAGCATAGCTGAAATTTGGTGAAATTCTATTCTGTGCTGTGTAGAGTCCACTGGAAAACACCAGGTAGCACCATCTGGACTTAAATCTTTGAGCCATCTGAACGCTGCACAGAAAGCTGATCAGGTACCAAACCTGTGCTGGAGGAAGGGCTGGGAAGCTCAAATTGCAGCATGTGCTTGCTGCCATAAAAATGGTGAATAATATGTGTAATTTTGTAAGGCTGTTGGAGTGCAGACATTGGAACAGGCAGTTCATGACTGGGGAAAATACCTCAGCCTTTGCGTCCTAATTTTCCAATCGGTTCAGCACTGATAGCAGTCTTAATGCTCCTGGTTATTCCATCATCTTGCCCTTATATCTCTTTCCTAACTGACTAGCAGATAAGTGAGATAAATTTTTGTCTTCTAAAATCAAGCATACCTCATTATAGTGAACTAAACATACTGAAAATCAGCCTTTCCTAAATAAATGCATAGGTGGTCCATAGGTGGACCATCAGATGGTTGCAATCTTCTGTAGTGGACCCTGCAAATGTTTAAAGTCAAGTAGCACATAATATTTCCAGTATTAGAAACTCTGGGTTCATTTATAAAGATGCAGATGTTTTAAAATCAATACACATTTCCGGAAAGATGAAAGCCATTTAAGAGTGTGCCCAAGGAACAAGTGTAACACAGTAACTCAGCAGGTTGCAGTTGATACTTCTAGAAGATTTTGAAGATTCCCTGGCTTAAACAAGAGCACCTGCAGAGTTTTTCCATTGGGGGACATGCTCTGAAAGGTCAGTGTTCAAACATGCCCAGCAACTCTCCCAGGTAACATCATGCAAGGTTCATGCACATATCATATGCAAAGCCTCAACAGACTTGATATTTCCCAGCAATTTTGAAGTGAAAAAAACTCACCTTGAGTTTGCCAGTACGTGTCACCCTGTGGTTTGGAACCCAGATTTGTCTTTAAGCAGACATCTGTTACATCAATGCTTGTTTGCTTGCAATGCAGAACTGCTTCACAGTGTATGGTACTGGAAAAAGGACAAAAATAACATTTGCAATATCTCTCATAGTTTGAATAATATAATGGATTCTTGAAAAGATCCTATTCATGCATAATATCAACAGATGTGACCCTTCCTCTTGTGACAGGGATTTAAATCCCTGTCATTAATCTCAATCCCCATCTCTGCTCAGGCTCATTCCATCACATGGAGAATAACCCGTGATGATAAAAAGCAATTTGTGCAAAATGAGCAAAATAAGCATATTCTGAGGGATTTTACTGTAATTTATAGCATATGAAAATTTGCCCTTCAGGGGACTGTAAATCAGTTCAGATCTATGGGGTTAGTCTACCCTAAACAAAAAGATAAAAGAAGGGGTGTGAACTTTTCCAGGTATTAAACAAATGAATTCTTTGGGGACTGTTAACTGGAAACAGCTGCTTTAAAAATGTGCTCAGAGCTGTCCCTGCAAAGTTTCTCAGCCTTGTACAGATATTCACAGTCAAAGATTTAATAATAGCAGGATTGCCTTCTCTTTTCACAGTCTGGGGAAATGTACAAACTTTCAAGTTGCTTTTGCTATCACTTTATGAATTTCTTTCCTCTGGATCTTTATATTTACAGTGGAAACTGCTTTCTTTCAGCTGGACTTCCTGAGAAATCTGAAAATTTGGCAAAACCAGGGACATGCTGTGCCTCTTGTAAGGAATTCCATCAAATAAAGCAGACGGTTTTACAGCTGAAGCAAAAGGTATGAACACTGGTCACTCATGTCTTTACCAGACCTGCATGCTTTACAACAACCGAGGTTAATTTCTATGTTTGGAGCTGCCACTGACATGGTTCTTATACATACAAAGAGGATGGCAATATATTTTAAAATCATGCATGAATAGCATCTCTCCCTTATGCTCCTGTACGGCTTGTAAGCAGATTGCTCCCAAAGTTCATGGAGCTGTGTTACCAGGCTCATGGTAACAGAGTCTGGCAAACACCCATCCCAGGCTGGGCCCAGGTTTCTTGGCAGTCTGTGCTGGACTGAGTTTTTCATTCACTCTGAATGCACAGGATTTTGGACATGACCCACCTTCAGAGTAAGCACATGCGAGATGTTTGATAGATGCAGGAACATGATTTTTCATTAATAGGGTGCTGATACAGGATTCTTGACAAATAGGTGTGAGACTGTACAAAAATGTCACTAGCTTTAAGTACAACTTTCCTGTTAAAACAGAAAAGCCCTCAGTCACAAACCATTTTTTTGTTTTCTCCTATTCCCTTGCAAGTAGAGAATAACACATTTAGAAACATCCTGGGATTTAACTGCTTCCGTATGCAGCTTCCTTTTGCACTTTAGTAAGATTGAAATAGTGCAAAGACCAAGCCTCAGATTTGGAGAGCCATATGTCGGGATGCAGGTGCAATGTCTTTTCTGGTGACATCTCCTTTGAACACTAAGATTCTCTCAAATTGAAGCTCTCTGTAGGAATATTCTTAGCAATTCATGCTGACAGGCTGTAATTAGTTCACCCAAGGTACTCAATTAATTTCTTTCCATTGTGTCAAAACACAATTTTGTGTATTCACTCATTGCATTTGATGTTACTCATTTAATACTAGGAAGAAAGAAATCTTCTTCATTAAAGTAAAATTCACTGGGATTGGAGATACTCCTTATCTCCAAAATCTCAAAACATTATGTATTCCTTCTGAATCAGAATGAATACAAACATGGAAGTGACAGAATTTTGTGTGTGATGGAAATTCTGTTTTTCAAAAAAATGATAGCAGTGAGGTTAAAAAAGGATCCAGCTTTTGAGTAGCTGTTTCTCCAGCTGTTGTTCATGATGCTAAGCAGGCTCACACTGACCTCCAGTGAAGGATCTGGAGGTCACGTTGTTGGCCACATTGTTTGCTCAAGGATTGATTGATGGAATTAACGGAAGTTTTTGTGTCCAACTTCTCCTGTTAGATGCTTGTGTTCAAAACTCATTCCAGGAAAACTCAGACCATTGATACCTGTAACTATGGGCATTTGTACAGTAGCTGTGGAGAAATTTAACAGCTCACTCTTGCTTCAGTAGCTAAGTCCTTTCATAGACCCTAACTTAATTTCTCCCCCAGTGTCTCCCAAGTGAGACTTGATCAACTTGGCATCCTCAGAGGGAGACCACAGGGTTGTGCTCCGCAAGAAAGAGCTGAAAGAGACACCCTCAGCAATCCCACAGAAAGGAGAGTTTTTGTCTGTGCTGAGTGGAGACCTGGCCCCATGGTGCTTCTCTGCCCAGGGAGACATCAACCCTCATGTTTCACCAGCCACTCCCTGTGGCCAAGCTCTCCTGGGAGGATATCTCTCAATAGCTGTGGTTAAAGCTGTTCTGTTTTGCATAGAAAAGTTCATTTCTGTCTGCCAGGGAGATGGTTTATGAAATGAGTCTTCAGTCTTGTGATTAGGGCTTTCAGTTTTTATGAACTTTATTCAAAATCGTGGTTAGCAGAAAAGCCTGTCATCCAATGAGATGCACTGTCCTGATAGACTAGAAGTCTGTGGGCAGTCCTAGGTTGATCTAAAACCTTGATGAAAGGAAGAAGAGTGGAAAGCTGAAAAACTGTGGGAGAGATATCTGGCATGCTGACACACAGCCAACAATTAAAAAAGAAAAAAAATGGGTAAGCTTGATCCTATTGCACAGATGTGTTTAAACATCTTAATTAGAAAGCCATGTTCCACATCACTCCTGACAAGCACTGTCCAATTTTCTAAACCACAGACCTCCTAGAAACTATGCAAAACTCTAAATGCAGCATGCAACGCAGCACATGGAAGCCTTGTTTCTAGAACAAGAAACCCTTACTAATATGTGCATGCACATGGAAAAAAAACCCAAATAAACAAAAAACCAAACAAATGTTATTTTCCAAGGGTCATTAGGATTCTGAGCTGTAGATGGAGAAAGCCAAGGTTACCCTGGAGTAGGATCCTGGTTCAGTTAAAAGGTGAAACAGAAATTAGGCCAGTGAATATAGCCAATAGCTAAGAGGATGTGAGTCAACAACAAAAACACATGGTTTGGCCCAGTGCATGTAACAACCATTTTCTGGCCAGAAGATATCAAAGAGCAGTGAGCTAGACCAGAGCCTGGGTATTTTGGCACTAGTAGTAGTGTGTACTTCAAGTCCAGCTGAGTCAGTGGGGAAGCATGCATAGATGCTTTTACAGCAGCTATGTGATTTCTTTTCTAACTTAGTTGTTACAACAGCCTTGCAGCAGGAACAAATAATTATTTGAGCATCAGAAGAGAATACATTTCCAAACTAATGTCATGATGAAACTTTGCCACTAAATGCACCTTTTTACTCCAGTCTGACCATTTGCAGTATAACCTGAAGAGTATTCATGGCTGAGTCTATGTAGTAAGTGACATCTATTTATCAACTGATATAGCTATAGATGCCCACAACGAGATATTTTGAGAAATTTAGACACAAGCTAAAAAGAGGTCTTCAATTAATCTGGCACTCAATTGTGGCCACGTGTAAGAAGAAGCACTCGCTGATGACACTGAAAATATTCTCATAAAAACTACTTTAAAAATATAATGCTTTCAAGTAGCCACAGGATTTGACTTTCTCTCTCTGTTTGAGCATGGCAGCATTGGCACTGCAGAATCCTTGGTTGATTTGTGTCATGTAGTGGAAGTTTTGAACCAAGGTCCTTGCAGGTCTGTCCTTTGTATCCAGCCAGGAACCTGCTCTGGACAGGGCACACCTCTCAGAAACAAAACACAAAACTCTGCTGACCAGAGCCAGCCAGCAGACTTTCCCATGCTGGTCCCTCACCAGTGAGGCTGTGAGAGCCCTCGACTACTGAATTTTCCTCTTCTAGATCAGCCTTCTCTCTTCAGTAGCCCCACAGTTTGGTCTGTGCTGTGTTGGCTGGGAAGTTGGCTGAGAAAGTTGCAGGGTCACTGATAAACAAAGCACATGTTTTCCTTTGAAAAACCAGAGATGACAGCTCACCCCAGAGCTACAGGTGCGCTGAATCTCCATTTTCTGTGTGAAAATCAAATTCATAGGAGTGAGAATATAAGAAACACCCTGTGGGACTTCCATGAAATTATGACCTCATCCAGCCACTGATTTCTGCAAGGGTGGAGCGAATATACCAAATTCTTGTTAGACTTACATCATGATTCTTATTTTGCCTATAGTGCAGTCATCTGGTCTTTGCAATTCTCTCCAAAACCTAACTCACAAATGGCTGATAAATCCTTGTGTTCCTGTCATCACATTTTGAGTTCCAGTCTCAAAATCAAGCTGGTGTTTTGGAAATGCCACCAGGAATTATCTCAGCGCTTCTTTTTCCTGACTTTTTTCCTTCAGAATTGTTCTGTGCATTCAACTCCAAACTACAAGCAGCACTGGCTGCCTTTAAATTGTAATCCTTAAGCAATAACTTGTTTGCCAAAGGAAATTTTCCCAGTTCAGGTAGGTACTGCAGGTGCATGACACTGTGTTTTTCCCCTGTGCATTACAAACTAGGTTTGCAATAATAGCAGAAGAATGCATGTCAAATAATTACAAAAACAGGTAGGAGTCTTGAGAACAGCCCAGCTCAGAGAATTCCAGATAGCTGATGAAAAGCTTTGTCAAATAGCAGGAGTCATCATCTGTTCTATTCAATGCAGCTCTCACAGGCAAGTGTTGCAGAATTCAGCATCAAATTATCCAATCAGCCAAATTCATTCAAGAAGCAACAAAGCTCACCCAGGGGTAGGTCTGCACTGCTATTGCTGAAATAGTTTTCCAGTTCCGTTTGGCAGAGCAAAATCCCCAAGTCTACATGCAGCTACTCACCACTAATAAACTTCTTTCCTCACTGCAAACCAATCTCCTGGCTTGTCATCTCCCTTCAGCTGCCTCTTAAGAGACTGAACATTTGCACAATATTTCTAAATATGATTAATTATTAAATATATTCAACTGGATAGATGAATGTTTCATGGGTTATTAAACAGACGATTGATAAGGACATTTTAAACTATAGTGTGAAATTCTCCTTACATTCTCACTTACTTTATCTTTGTGTCTCCATGCAGAGCAGATCCACACATCTGATGGGTTAAACAGTGTGGTTTCTTTCCAGGCCACATACACAAGGATTTAGGGTTCTCATTAAGACCTATGGAAAGTTGGTGGCTTGTGCAGCAATTCAGAACTTAAATATCTGAGCAAATGTTGCCCTGAGAAAGGCAGTAGAGGAATAGAGGAAACTTCAAATAAGGAAAAATTAGTTTCCTGAGAAGTAGTAATGAGACTCAAGTTTTTCAGAACTTGTTGCTGTATCTCTTCTGAATTTCCTCTTTCCTCTTGTTGGATTGGCTTGCAGTATTTCCACAGTGACTTGAAAACTGAACAGACTCACAGAATACAAACATTTTTCTGATTATATCAATCAAAGATATGAATAAACACTTTCTGTTTTCCTGAAATATTTAAATAGCTGTTTGTTCACATGAAAGCTTAAATAAGAATGTGATTTATCTGGCTGAACAATTAA
>VXBQ01016515.1:90855-123022 GCA_013400175.1 Phainopepla nitens | reverse complement strand
TCTTGGAGCCAGCTGGCATTGGCTCTGTTGGACGTGGGGAAAGTGTCTGGCAGCTCCTCACAGAAAACAGCTTTAGCTCCTCCTGCAACCAAGGTATTGACACATAAACCAAATGCCCCTTGCTGTGCTTTGGGCTCTGGAATGGTGTGTTAATTCAGTGTGATATCATCTGTGGGGAATCCAAGGTGAACGCCTGTGCTGGGTTGTGGGAATGTGTTGTTGATACACCTGCTGTCTCTGCTTAGAGCTGGCTTGGGCCACACTGCCAAGCTGCTTCTGACCTGAGCAGGCTCCACAGGCAGGAGAGCTGTGTTTGCTCAGCAGAATGCTTAGAGCCAGCCTGCAGTTCTTTCACTGGAAATAACTCATTTTAGCCAGATGAGCTGCCCTTGGAAAGCCTAGAGGTGATGGTGAAGAAATAATATGCATTTTATTTGCTTCCTGTAGATATGTCTCCTTTGGGAGATTACAGTCATACCTTAAAGCTGTGTTCAACAGGCTGCCCAGCATCTACTCTGAGGCACTGTTCTTCCATTTGACAGGCATTCTTTACTCAAATACAGAAAAATATCATTTTGCCATCTTTGCATCCAGCTTAGCAAGATTGTTCTGTTAATTTCTTTATAATGCACTGTCCTTATGTCTACAAATTTCAGTAGCTAGGCTGTCGTACTTATATTAACTGAGTGTCGTGGTGATTTTGTTTATTGCTGTTGTGTAGCATTCAAATTATCTAGTGACAGCAGATACTATGTGGAAATAGGTCATACCTACCTTATCTTTTAACAAATGACTCAGTGATCTTACTGAGATCCCACCAATTCAATTGTACTGATCATCATTAAACTCATGCTGCTTAGTCTTTGCAATATTTGCTGCTTTGAATTTTTTTTTATTCAGGGAGAGGTAAAATAGGTGCTCATCCACTCATGGAGTGGTTCCTTTTCCAGCTGAACTCTGAGTAGCGAATGCCAAAGATAAATTTTACAAAGTAAGTTAAATTGGATCACTTAATCTGGAGAATGGTTGTTCTGCTTCCTCACTTGTTTTAGGTGAATCCATTGCTTGAAGCTTTTGGCAATGCTCAGACTGTGATGAATGACAACAGCAGCCGCTTTGGAAAATACATACAGCTGCGTTTCCAGAAAAATACAGGTAAATCGAAGGCAATTACTAGACTGGGGAGTGGTTAGGAACTGGAGAGAGTGGACTGAGTATCCAAAACTTGTAGAGGGTAAAATTTTGGCTCATGGCACACGGGAAGGGTGTGCAATTAAGTAAAATCTCACAGCAGCCAGTGTTGGATAGGACCTGGATAGGATTAGGCCTCAGTTTGGACCGAGTGGGAGTACAGCAAGGATATGGGAGTGAGAGTGCAGAGTAAGTGTCAGTTATACTCTGTGATACCAGAAGCCTTTGTTTCTGCTAAAAGAGGTGAACAGAAATCTCTAATACCACAGGAAGCATGGAGAAGCCCGTTTCCAGTGTGCTGGGCAGCCTAGAGGGTCTTGCACACAAGAAAGTTAATTTAGGCAATTCTGTGCTCCTGGCACAAAGAAGAGATGTGGGACGGCCCAGGCAGCTTCATGTCCCCCAGAGTGATGTTCCCCACCCTGTCACCTTTTTGTCTGCAGTGCAAGGTGCGAAGCTGAGTGAGTACCTCTTAGAGAAGTCAAGGGTGGTGCAACAAGATACTGGGGAGAGGAATTTCCACATCTTCTACTACATGTTTGCTGGACTGTCTTCAGAGCAGAAGGAGATGTATGGGTTATTGGATCCTTCACTCTACAGGTGCGTCAAAGGCAGACCCTAGTTTAGTCTTTGTGATGGATGGTGAAGAGAAAAATAGCATAATGGAGTTTCTTCCTCTGCCCTGGGGTATTATCTGTGGGTGAGTGGAAGCTGGAGGGGAATCTGAATGGAGCTACATGAAGAGATATTATGGGTCATCATGAAAGCTGGGAGGTCTGGGGTCTCTGCTGCAACTGCCTTGGAAAAGTTTATTTCCCGTTTGTGTCTCCACTTCTGGTGATCTGCTTTGTTCCCATGGGGTAGGACAGAGTTACAGTGACAATTGTGTGACGGTTTTTATGGGATATGCACTTTCTCAGGTACATAAGTGGACGATTTGGTACACAGGAAGTAGCTGAATGCTGGAAGCAAAAATACCAAGAGGTTTGCAATGCCCTTGACATAGTGGGCTTCCAAGAACAGGTTAGTCCTGGCGCTGTTTGATTTCCATCTGTACTTCCGGCAGGCACAGGGTTTCTTTCTAGCTGCTCTTTGGAACCTCAGTCCCATTTCTCTCTCTCTAGATTCTCCATGTTACTTTCAGATCACCTGAGTCTGCCAGACTTTGTAGAGAGCTTTTCCCCACATGTTGCCTGTGCCTCTTCCCTTAACCTCTCCTTCTGGGTCGTCTGTGTTGTACATGCTACATGCTGGTAGGTTTTTCAGTCACCTTTCTTTTGTGTTTTAGGAGCAAGTGGACATGCAGGCTATCTTAACTGGTGTGTTGTCTCTGGGCAATGTGACCTTTGAGCCTGAGGAGAGCAATGGGTCTGTAAAAGTCAGTGAAGCCTCCCGGGGATGGCTGAAGGCTGCAGCGGTGAGTCACAAGAAGTGTTGACAGAAACCTTATGGGTATGATGGTCTTCCCCACTGGCTGTGTGAATGCAGGAGCTGTTCCTGCCAGAGGATGTTTCTGCCTCAGTATGTGAAGGTTTCTAAAGAACAAGGGGTTTTTTTGGAAATGTACAGTTTGACCCCATGATAGCATTTGTGTTCACTGCTATTCATGCCCAAAGAGAAGTGTCTCAGCTTCTATTTCTTGTGTGTCTAGAACTAGTGTCTTACACAGTCAGCATATGCCTTGCATATGCATAAAACACAAGCATTTTAAAATTAAATGTTTTATGTTAGTGAGTGTGATGTTTCCTTGGAGAAATTCAGGTGTGCAATATCTGCACACTAGTTCTGTGTTTTCATTGGATTTTGTCCAAGGATACGACCCTAAGTGCTGTCTTTTTTTGTTGTTGTTGTTGTTGCTGGTTATCTTGAATTAAACTCTCTACTATTTTGCATGAAGTTATCACAGATTAAGACGTATACATTTCCCAGGACCATTCCATTTTTGTTGTATGGGATGGAGAAGTTTTGTTGCTTTGTTAACAACACAGGACAGAAAAAAGTAGCATACCTCTCTCCTTTCTTTTTCTTTTCATTTTGACCAGTTTGAAATCCCAGCCCCCCTGCTCTTTGGTTTTGCTCCCATCTCTTTGCCTGTTTCCCTCCTACACCATACCTGAAACAAGGACCTGCATCTGTTCAGCAGCCAACTTCTTTTTATCTTATTTCTGGAAACCTGCTCCTCATTTCTTGCCCACAGGAGGGGAATTCCTGTTAAATCAGTGAGGGGTTCAGTGTGTCTGAGTTCTCTTTGTTTCCTGTCTCTGGTGTGGGTTCCTGTGGCTCAAAGCTCCAATGCCTCAGCACCTGCGCAGTCACCTCCATGTGGTGCTGTTCAATAAGCCATTAAACCGCTCAGCGGGGCCTGGCGTGGCTCCCAAAGAAGGTGAAAGGTGGCAGCGCTGGGAGAGCAAAACAAAAAGTGTTTGGGAGTGAGTGTGTGAGGTTGGTCGCTGCGGGGGTGGAGCAGATCAGAGCCCGCAATCTGACTCAGGTGCCAGCAGTAGCACTTGCCTTACAGTGGGGCTCAAAGGCCTGAGCCTGAATCATGACCCTGCTACACACAGACACAATCCCCATGAGCAGAGTAAAGGTTTACAACTGGCTGTCCTTGTCTGTCTCCTGTTTCCCAGGGTCAGTTTGGAGTCCAGGAAGAGGAGTTGTTAAAATGCCTGATTTGTACAACGTCAGTGACCCGAGGCGAGCAGATCCAGCGTTTTCACACCCAGCAGCAGGCAGAAGGTAGGAAATGCAATGAATTGCAGATGTGCTGGCTAGAAAGACTGGGTTTTGATGGAAGGGTATCCCCACACATATGCATCTTGCTGGGAACAAAGGTGTCGTTCTGTGCCCTTTCATTCCTCTCACAGAGAGACAAGTATGTCAGTGTTTATCTGTTTAGTCTCTTACTGACATGTAAGGCCATGAATGCTGCTTTTGTTTGGTCTCCAGGAGACTGCAGAGATTAAATGAGAAACCAAGGAATTATCTTTGCTTTCTCCCTCAGTCCAGCCCAGAAAGAAACTCTGGGTATTTGTGCAAATGAGGGGAAGGCTCTTGTTGCAGAGTGATAGTAGTGTGCAGAGCTCTAGGTAATAGATGGAGAAACAAACACGAGAACAATGAGATGTCACAGTGTCAGGAATGGAGTGAAAAGAGTAACATAGTGAGCACAGGGTTTTATTTTCCCTTTCAGCAAAATAAGAAAATAATCTAAAATAATATAAATTACCTAAAAAGGTTCATTTAAATTACAGTATTTTAAAAGCTAATTTAAAAAAGAATATTGCTTCAAATAAGTGAAAGAAGAAAATGAAAATGAAATGGGATTAGCTAGTTCTGTCTTACAATTTTCTCTAGACAATAAAATACTCATCTCTAATTGTAAGTCATGTTAATTTGGTCTCCATCTTAGAATGTCAGCAAGCTTTCCATCAATTGTGTCCTTTTCTTGTCTACAGCACTTAAACACTTAGCAACTGTGGGCTAAGAGGAAGAGAACTATCCAATTTTCCAAGTAAAATTTGGAGCTTCTCCCTTGGTTTAGCAGTGAGGGGATCCATACTTAATATATGTTCAGAGGGGAAAGCAAGTCTCTGGATATTCTAAAAAGTGGCATGACTCAAAAATGCCCTGGCATGGCATGGCTAATCTTGTAGAAAAATTGTGAAGATTTTGGAATTAAAGACCTGTTTTAACAGTTCCTTCTTTCAGAGGGCAAGGACAATCAGACAGATATCCAATGTTTATCTGATCTTTAAAATAACTTTACATAGACATTGTTCCTAGAGGTGCATGTATTGAGCCAGCTTGTGTGTCGTGTCCCCTGCTCTCCTTCAGTGAGAGAAGCCCTTGAGTGAGCTGGTGTTGTTCCCTCTGTGCAGATGCTCGGGACTCCATCGCAAAGGTGGTCTATGGCCGAGTGTTTGGCTGGATTGTTTGCAAGATCAATGAGCTGCTGGCTGAGAACGTGGATCCTGAGGTGGAACTGACAGAGATAGGTGGGTTCTACCAGCCTTGCTCCTCTTCTGTTCTCACACATGCAGCCTTCAGCCGCAACGAAGGACAGGCACAGCATGAGATTTCACAGAGCTTGCGTGCTGGGGTGCGTTATCAAAACTGTGATCCTGCAAGAGATGAGTGTCAGCAGCACGAAGTCTATACGGCTTTGTTCGACTCTGAGCAGCCAGTTGGTCTGAAGCAACTGTGAGGCTGCAGTTCTGGGGCACTGTGGCGTAGCAGAGAAGCCAAGCTGGAGTGGGTTTTCTCTTAACTACCTCTCCAAGCAGTGGAAGAGCTGCCACTGGTGTCTCTCTTGGCTGCATTTTTCCTGTGCCACAAGAGCTGTGTTATAAGATATTTAGTTGTGTGTTGGTGTACACAGTAATCTGCAGGGATTGTCTGCAGGCTCCATAATGTGCTCTTCTTCCCTTTTTTTAGGCATCTTGGATATTTTTGGGTTTGAAAACTTTGCAGTGAATCGTTTTGAACAGCTTTGCATAAACTTGGCCAATGAGCAGCTGCAGCATTTCTTCAACCATGTAAGTCAGCTGAGGGTGACCTCATCTTGAGTTGCAGAGAAAGCAGAACACTGCTCTACCTGGCACATGCAGGAGAGCTTGGGGAAAACATATCTGTTGCCTGGAAGGACAGAAATAGTGAATAGTGAAGCAGAAAGCAACCTTCGCTGCTGGGGCAGGGGAGCCACTGGGGCAGGAAAGGAAGAGGTAGAAGGATCAAGCAGTAACCAAAGTCATGATAGCAGGGTCATTTGCACTCTGACAAGTGTTCCTACTTTATGCACCAGCACCAGTGAGTGCCAGGGTTACAGAGAACCGTGGAGAACCGCAGCCACATCTCGCTGTGGCTGAGAGTGCCACACCTCTGTCCTCCTGTTCAGGTCAGGAAGGAAGATGTTCAGGGTTTGTCTAGCCAAGTCTGCTGGGTGTTTCAACCTCTTTTTTCTTTATTTCAGCACATTTTCCAGCTGGAGCAGGTTGCCTATAAGGAAGAAGGGCTGCCTTGGGAGACCATCACATTCAACAATAATGAACCAATTCTGGTGAGTGAGACGACTGACAGAATATAATTGCTCTGTCCAGCCAAGAGAAAAGTCTTGCTCTTTCTACCATGAGGAGGAGATGCACCTGGGAAGAACCTCTGCAAAGGGTGGTGAGGGTGAGAGGGGATGTCCTGCCCTGCTTAACATGTGTGTCATGCCTCTTTCCTGCAGAATCTGTTCCTGGCCAAGCCACTTGGGCTGCTGTCTCTTCTGGATGAGCAGAGTGCATTCCCTCAGGTATGCATGAGAGAGGAGGCAGAGAAAATATTCTGAAGACTATTATATTAATAAATACCTGGGCTACAAAGAAAGCTCTTGGGTTGGAGCTCAGGATGATCTGAGATGTCTCCGTGTGGGACTTATGATCCAAATTGGGGGCAGACTAATGGCATTGGCATTCCTGAGAAGAGTTAGAGAGAAGGTACAGCAAAAAACTATTGCACAGCCAAGGATATTTCCAACATTTTGTTTTGATTCCATGTGTCCTCACCAGGCCTCTGTTGCAGCTTTTGAAATCTGCTCTTTTGCAGGCAACCGATAAGACTTTTGTGGATAAACTAAACAGCAGCTTTAAGGGGAATTTACACTTCCAGCCAGCCCGAGGCCGTGTTTTGGGCTTCAGCATCATTCACTATGCTGGGAAAGTATGTACTGTTTGCAGGAAGAATGCTGTTGTAGTGTGTGTTGGAGGGGGTGGAAGTGTTGCCTGACAAATAAGGCTTTGATGTTAAGGAATGTGTGGTCTGAGAATGACACTAACAGAAGTGATGTGTTCCAGTGGACTGCCTCCTGGAATTCCCTGGGATTTGTGTAAAAGGTACAGGAAGAGAAGACCCCTGAGGAAAGTGGGGCTACCTCTGAGAATTGTAGGGCGTTAGAAGAATCTGCTATTCTTCTAATCACCATTCTTTAGAACTCTAATCCTAAAATAGTACTTTATAAATGAAAGTACTGTGTCCACTGTGCAGCACCAAAGGACAGGCTAAAGGCTTTTTCTTTACCTATTGGGTTCCAGTGTATAGCAGTGACTATTTTTTTGCAAACACCTGGAACACTGTTTAAAGGGCAGGGTAATTAATGTTTTGAAAGTGGAGGCAGTTATTTACACATTCACTGGTATCTAAGCAGCTTGAGATTTAGCACTATTGCATGTAACTTTACTTCCACCAGTATTGAAAGCATTTGTCCACGTTAAGTTGAATTGATTGCAGATAATTTTTGGAACAGGAGCAGATATGACACTTCAGGTCATTGTAACTTGCATCTTAGTAATCTAATCTCGTCTCAGGATTGTTGACTAAGTTATTATTTGTGACATTCATTATTACAAAAATTAACATTTAATGTGTAAAAGGTGGATGTCTCGGTGTTATGCTGCACTCCTGTGCTTCTGATGCCTCTGGCATGTGCAGGCTTTTGTTACTCAGGGCTGGCATCTGAATGGGGTGCGTGTGTGTTTAAAGAATTCGTGAGTAAGCCAGGGTACATTCAGTTTAACACATGATCAGCTCCCAGCAGGCTGTGGCAGTGGCTTTTACAGCCAGCCTGTGAGCACTGCTGTCCTTAGTGACTTGCTGCCCTTTCGCCAGGTACAATACACTGCCAGGGGCTTTCTGGAGAAGAACAGAGACACCTTGCCAGCCAATGTCCGTGGGCTCTTCATCAACAGCGTCACCCCCTTGCTCAGCGTGCTGTTCACAGGCAAGTCCCTCTGCACATCCCATCGTGGCCAAGGCCCACCTTGGCAAGAGTTATGTGTGGGCATGAGGCTGTGTGTTTCACAGAGTGTGTTTCACAGCTGGCAGTGCCAGGGGGACTCTGGAGCAGGGCTGCTGGCATGTACAGAGCTGTCAGAGCTGTTTATTCCCTGCCATGAAAAGCAAGGCGGGTTGTGTCCCCTTCCAGAGAATTCTCAGATTCCTCTCATTCCTCTCAGATGCCTTCCCATCTTCTCAAAGGCTAGTGCAGGACTGTCTCCACTGGTCCTTTCTATACACTCTGTTCTTGTCTAGAAATGAAGCTAGTCATGGTCATGGATTCTAGAAACGGAGCTTCACAGCTTGTTAAAAACAGTCTTGGGTCATGCATTATTTTTCTCCTACCACTACACTCTCTTTTTCCAGTTATCAATAAGCCTTCAGGTTCTCCAAAGCTTCTAATTAAATTTAAAAATTAGAGAAAGATCAGGTGGACGCTTCCTTGGAAATTGGCTGGCTGAACACAGTGCTTCTGGTACAGAAATCCTGTAATATTTTTGGTCCCATTCAGTCTATACTACTTTCTGGGATTTACAAGAAACTGATGAATTTCATTTCTATTCTCCACTGTGTTTTTCAGCTACTACTCAGGACTATCTTTGTTCATTACCATTTCTGCGCTTTTACTGAAGCTACTTAGCCTAGTCCCAACTCTTTCAAAGGTCCTAAACATCACACATAACCTGTTCTCAGGTTGGTTGTCCAGTCTGGGTAATGGCTTTAGGTGCTGAACAAAGGGTTTGGTCCAGATGACCTCCAGAGGACGTCATTCTGTGATTTTATGATTCACACGAAGCCATTACATCAAGGGTGCACAAGATTCTTACTAGATCCTTTAGTAGATTAAACTTCCCTGATTTTCTCATCCTGTCACTGAATTAGTTATAAGCTATCTGACTTTAAATCACCTCCTGAGTGCTGTAGGTGAGCTCCCCATTTGTGCCATTTTTTCTGTACTGTTAGATGCCCATTGATGATAATTGTGTTGAAAGTTATTTTGATTTATTTAATAAGCTGATTGTCATGTCTTGTCAGTGGCAGAAATTAGTATTGCCTGCCTTGTGTGCTTCATACATTTGCATTATCTTCTTCCTTTTTTTAGCTCTTTCCTTGTAGTTCCACATGGCAAAACCTAACACCTTGTGATTGAGTATTTGTAAGGATGTTTGTGCACGAAGTGAGTTGAATGTTTAGCCCTAGTGGACTGCAAGCAAAAGTACAAAATCAACTAATTGTCTCTGTTCTTCCAGCCACTATCTCCAGGACAGGGACCTTGATGCCTCATGTGAAAACCAAGGTATTGCACTTCAAGTCCACATCACAACTGATAAATATTACCTGATAATTATTACTTGAGAAACTGGCTGGAAAACGGCAGGCAGAAGTTGCTTTAAAATAAGAGCTGACAGCAATCAGCTTGTAACAGTCTCTCCTTTGTTTTTTTACCATGTTTTGTGCTTGTTTCTGCCATTTATAAATGTTTAGCTTGTCTTCTCTCCTGTTAAATCCATTCCCCCTTGTTTTTTGCCATCTGCCTTCCAGCAGTGCTCTTTGGCTGTCAATCAAGCACTTCTTCCGGGGTTGATCCTTTGTTTTGGTCTGGTTTCAGGTCGTACCGGGAGCAGATGACAAGTTCAACAGCACACGGAAACAGTCTGCTGGAGCTCAGTTCCGGGTACGGTATTGCTGCCCCGAGGTGCCCTGTGAGATGAAAGCAGTGATAATTTCATTGCTGCAAATATCACTGCACTGCTTCCAGAGTGCTGGGCATGGTTAAAGCAGACGTTATGTAGACAGGGCTTTTCCTGATTGCCGAGCAGGGCTGGTCATGGTGGGATGGGCCCAGTTCTTGCCAGAACCCAGGAGGTCGCTGCAGGGTGAGAAAACAGTTCTTGCTGCAGGATATTGCACATCTGGCAGTGCTTTGGCTTGATGGACTGTTGATCTTCCTCTGCCCTTGCCAGCATTCCCTGATGGTGCTCATGGAGAGGATGTATTCTGCCAACCCCCACTTTGTGCGCTGCATAAAGCCCAACAGCCAGAAGGAGCCAGGTGTGCTGGACAACCAGGTGGTGCTGCTGCAGGTGAGCAAAACCAGTGTCCTTTACAGAGACTTCTGCCACCCTCTCAATGGGAGGGCAGATTCCACCAAAAGGCTGGAAGGTGACTCACTTGAGTCTCCCCTTGCAAGAGAAAGAATGGCCACACTTTATATATGTGTAAAGATTCTGACTTGGTTGCTTTTACGACACACGCTGCTAGGTCCAGGTTCTGCAATCTTAGATCTCTCTGATTCCTTTATCATGAATTGAATGAGATCTGCTTGTCAGGCACTAGGATTCGTCTTTGCATCTCCCCCTGGATGGGACTGGTAGAGACAGTACTCCAGAAAAATTGCTTCCCAGAGGAGACTGTTTTCACCCATCAGCCGGGGCAACTCTGAACAGAAACCAAGATGGCATTGCTTTGACAGGATCTGAAATGCACTGATATGATTGTATTTGGATATTCTGTCAGGTCTAAGGTCTAGATACTTTAAAGAATACTGAAAATGATTGGAAGAATTCAGAAAGCTCGGCAGCCTCTTTAATGTATATAAAAAGAGATAGGATTAAGAGGAAGTTCATCCATGCCTCAGAGTACTTCTGTGTCCAGATTTGGAAATATGAAGCTATCCTCTAAGGGACAGAGGCAAAGCAGCACCCATGTCTGGAAGGTGAAGTTATTTCAGTCATTGGTTTTTATGCTTTCCAACTTTCTAACTCAGAGTGGCTAATCATCAGAGTTAAGGATGAGGTAAATTCAAGGAAATATTTTCAGAAAAAAAACCTTTCCATTTTGAACTGGAGAAATTTAGGGCTGAATGAAGTAACTTCTGCCTGCAAAGGAGCAAACCAATGTCCTAATGACCTCTTTCTCTTTGTTTCTCTGATTGTCTTTGGGGTGCTGCTTCAGCTCCGGTGCAATGGGCTGCTGGAGACAATCCGTATCCGAAGAGATGGTTTCTCCTGGAGACCCTCCTTTGAGGAATTTGCTGAAAGGTCTTTTAAAATCTCTGAATATTCCTTGTTAGATATTATTTGGGAAATGACCCTGATAACCAGGGCAAGGAGTGAAAGAGCCTCTTCAAAATTCATGTGGTCTGAGGTCATGGGGTTATTTGCTGTGGGAGGCTGAATGGGAAAGATACTGATTTGTTGTTTTTTGCTGTCAGGGTGATAGGGATCAGCTCAGCCCATCAAGGATGTGGCTTTTATGTGTTTGCATTGGTTTGTTTTCCACAGATATGGAATTCTTCTAGTTAAACCTGGTGTTCCCCTCACAAAAGAAAGGTAGGAATGCTAACTTTGTTGTGTGCAGTCTGGTTTGCTCTTCAGAGGCTTTTACTCTGAGTAGCATAGGAAACCGTGTACAAGGGACAGACAAAAAGAGGATGGGATTTTGTGGTGAAGGGGAACACAGATTCCAGGCAAGGACATTTAATGTTTGAAGAGCATTTAGTACCATGATGAATTAAATCTTTCTTGAATTGTTATGTAGCAATTCAATTAGTGTAAAGCCTTGTTGTGTTGTGAAATGGAAACTGACCCATGTATTTAATTTAGGGAGTGACAGTAGTGGTCAAGGGTGTCCACTGAACTTAGCACGGCAGGCACTCAAGTACTGCTGTCAGGGGCCTCTCCAGGCTTTTTCCTGATGGCCACACGGAAGAAGAAGATAAAGACAATGCTGAACAAGCAGCCAGCACTGGATGTCTCCCAGGCTACAGAAGATGTTTCTAAACCAAGAATTTTCTCTCTATGGACGCAAAATATGCCATCAGTACTTTTAGAACCCAACTGTTACACACATAAACATCCTTCCAGCTCTGCAGAGGGACAGATTTTACCCTGCCAGTGTTTTCCTTCCTACATGTAGGGCAGCAGTTCCCCACCTCCTCTTCTCCACTTTCCCAGCCTCTCCTTCCTGCCAGTGACAACTGTGATTGATAGTGAGAATGAACCATGTAAAGAAGCCAGCTGAGGGTTTTTTTCTTTTTGGCCATTTAAGAAAAGGATTTGAATGATCTCCTGGAACAATTCTCTCCTGGCAGTAGCTCCTCCTGTCTTCACAGTGCTTCCTTGAACTTCCTGACACTTCTGAATAGTTAGAATTTCAAACCCGACAAGAGAATCTCACAGATGAGGGACAGATTATTGTAAACAGGCAGTGTGGTCTGTTTGGAGGCACAAAAATCATGGGATGCTTTTCAAAAAAAAAAAAAAAAACGTGGATATGGATTGTGGCACTGTGAAAGTTGGCCAAGAAAGAAGGAAAAGCACTTCTGCTTTCCTGTGTGAGATATTAGCAAAAAGTGCCACTATGATTTCACAGCCTGTGTTAGCAGGAGAGAGGGGAAGCTGTGTGTTGCAGCTAGAGCTGCTTTCAGTTCCAAGTGTCAGGAAATCTTTCCGAGTGACCCAAATTTTATCACTAGAGTCTGCAAAATGAAACTGGAATTGGAACACAGACTTTCTCTCAGAAGTCTTGCTGTGCTGACCTTGCAACTTGTGTCCTCCAAAGGACTTGGAAACAAAATGAGGAAAAACACGTCTGAGAATAAAATTGACTCTACAGAATTCCCTCCCAGGGAGTTGAAGTAAATCTGCCTCTGGGAACCCCTTTGTGGATGTTCTTCCCAAATGTGATCCTAGCTGTACCTCAAGGTGCCTTACAGACTGACAGCCAGTTTACTGACTGTTGGGAATTGCTAAGGCATTTTATGCCCTTTTATGCAACTAAAAAAAATTGGTGTTTGCTTCGGGTGGAAAATGATTTATTTCTTTTTTTTTTTTCGTCTCTTTCAGCTGCTTGGAGATACTGCAAAGTACAGAGCTGAAAGGCTGGATTTGTGGGTAGGTGTGGATCACTGCTGTTGGGAATGGGAAGCCTAAGATTGTACACATGTAAACTGTCAGCTGGTTCTCTTCAGGGAGATTCTGTGATTGTATGCATAGGCCCTTTAAAGGATAATCGTTTAGACAGTGTTTCTCACTGCATCTTTCTCTTCCAACTTCACAGGAAGTCTCGACTTTTCTTTAAATATTGGCATCAAGAACAGCTGGCAAAGTATGTGGAGCTACTGGAAAGAGCAGCAGTTATCATACAGAAAGGTGAGCTGATCTCAGAGCAGGGGAAGGAAAACCATTTCTGCAGTCCCTGCTCCACCTTGGCAGAAGACAGAAGAGAAGAGCAGGTGCCGTCTCTGTGTCAAGCCCCTGTGAATTTAAAGTTCTTCTTGCAAATTGCCCATATTCCCAGTGCTCATCCTGAATCAGGGAGAGCCCTCAGTGTCAGCCTTGGAAAGGGAAAATGTGTGCAGGAGAGCTGGGCTGAGCAGGGTACACAGCTGATTCGGCTGTGTCCTGAGGTCTGGCTCACTGTCCTCTGGAATAAGGATTGTTTGTGAGTTGTGTTAAACTGAAGAGAGGGGAATGAGTGAAGCAGATCTCGTTACCGCTTTCAGAGACAGGCAAAAGGGAGTGAAATTTTTGTCTGGCTTGGTTTTTCCCTTTCCTTTCCACATAGCATCTGCTTTAGCAGCCTATCTCTTCAGAGTCGCTGTGGGCAGATTGGTACTTACATTTGCACAGGCTACAAAAGGACTATGCAGCCAGGAGGAGGAGGAGGAGGAGGCTGCTGTCACCCTGCTTAGCTCCCCTCTGTTGCACTTCTCTTCTGGATGGGTTGTTGCACTGCTGGAGCATCTGAGCAACTTCCAACTGTGCACCATACAGTGTAACAAACATCACACAGTCACAAGCTGTGCACTGTTGTCATCCATGGGGAAGATGTGTGGGTAGTGGGAAATGAGAGGGTGTAGCTTTCACTTCACATGTTTTAGTAACTAGTAGAGTAAGTGAGATCACAAAATGTCTGTAATGCTCCTGGTGAGCCCTGCAATGGCTGCTTATGGGAAAGGTTTTCCTGTGGGCTGGCATCACATGTCATCATCTCCTTCTTGGTGTCTAGAAGGACAGAGAGATGAATGGTTAACAGGCCCTTCTGTGAGACTTCCTTTTTTAGGTATTCAGTGCCCTGGCATTAGAGATGAGAGCTTAGATCTGTAATTTGATTTCTATAAATTTGTGATCTGGCAGCTTAGAGAGTAGAAGACAGTTCTTGCAGAGTTTTGGATGCCTGCTCACAGTAGAGTTTCCATTGCTCTTTATTAACATAACTCAGGTGTTGAGGGCTTTGCACTGTATGAAGGATTATCACCCAGTATTCTTCCCCAGGTGAATTAAAAAGGTAGCAACAGCTTTTTTTTTTTTTCTAAGCACAGCTTTTTTCTAAACAGTTTTTAAGGGATTCAGATGCAGGAAGAGTTTCCTTAAACTGTTGGCTGACCTGAGAGCTAAAGCACAACGGCTACAGGAGGAGGCAGAGAGAGAAAGAATCCAGAAGCTGGCACTGGCAGCAGAGGCCCAGGGTGAGTTGTGCACACTCACACCAACCCTGTGCATGGCCCCTGGTGTGATGATCACCTTGGAGTGCTGTAAGCTCCAGGTCATGATGGCCTTCCCTCCATCAGTGTGATGGGCAGGGACATGATGATGTTTCTGCTCTTTGGAAGGTGGCTTTGTCTGTGAGAAGCAGGAGCAGCGTGGTAAACGTCGTTTGCCTGGCTGAGCTGGAAGGAGGGCCAGGCTGTGATCTTACCACATAATCCATGCAACAGAGCCTATCCCAGTCCTAGGCCTGTGGAGGCTGGATCTCATGGATCTTGGATGCTAGATTTCACCTACTTATTTCTTCTTGTTGCAGAAAGAAGCTCCCTTCCAGTCCCCAAGCCACGAAAGAAACACCTTCAGTCTAATCATCATCCTTCTGATCAGTCACAGCAGCCACCAGTGCCAAGGCCACGCAGCAAACTAACAGAGGTAGCAATACTGTCTCTGCTGGGGGCCCCTTGGGTGCTGGAGCCCAGATGTACTGGTTCCCTGCTCCATCCACCTTCTGCATGCACATGTTCTCCTGCACATGGTCCCAAGAGAATGTTGTCATTCTTGTCATAAGAAGTGTGAGTCCTGTACTACTGTGGTTGGATAAAAAGCGTGGTCAGGACCTTTGAGGAACTGAAAGCAGCTTCTAGTACTTGGTGACTGATCTTCTCTTAAGGGACCCAGGAAATAATCTCTTCAAATATCCCCTGCCTTTGACTTTGCTTTTATGCTGACTTTCCCTCTCTCCTTGCTTTCAGTCCACTCCTTTTGATAATTTCTTGAAACCTTCCATGCCTCCTCCTATTCTGGGAAGTGAGGAACAGACTGATAAAGAAACAAAAATGAGGAAACTCAAGAGAGGAGCAACTATCCTCTGGTTCAAAGAGACACAAGCCCAGAAGGTCATGCAGGTTGATGGGGCCTTTCCAAGGTGGCTGCATGGGATGCTCAGTCGGAGGTGAGTACTCTGGACACAGTGACCACAGGTAGAAGTCAATGTGTCCTTAGGACTGTGTAGGCTAGACTGGCCAGGCTTCACTTAAGGAATAGGAATGACCTGCATAACTTTCCCCTTTTAATCTGTGAGCGCCAAACCCTCAGGGGAAAGCTTGGGAGTCCCTTTCACGGACTATAAATGCTGAAACTGTATGTAGGTCCATGGAAAGACAGCGGAAACTCATAGTACATGAGTCCACTGTGGGTCCCTAAATACAGCTCCTGTGTAGAGATGGGAGGCTTTTAAAGCAATCAGAGAGGAAATGCACACATGCACCTTCCCTGTTCTGGACTGTTTGCAGAGACATGAACTTTTGGGTTGATCCATTATGACTGTTTTTTGTAATTTTGTATAGGTTAGAAGACCTCAATTTACAGCAGGAGGATAAAGAATTCACCTTACTTTTATGTTAAAAAGTATTAAGAGGGGCTTTAGGGAGTACTCAGTGGCAAACTCCACCAAAGCCCCCTGATACAGGAAAAGGAATGGTTTTTGTTGATACCTCTGTCTGTCTAAGAAGGGTACAGCATAGGTGGCATTTGCTTCTACTTGGTATGGGAGAGACATCCACTAAACCCTTCTTTCTTGTGGAGTTGTTTACAACGCTTTGTTTAAATGCTTGAATTTTTTCTACTTCAAGGTCTCTACTTCAGGCCTTTTCAGGTGTGCTTCACACTTCACTCTCTTGGCTGAGTCAAGCACTGCTTTCTGAGTCAAGCAGTGGCATAATCAGAGAAGTGCTGATTATGCCAGTGATCAGAGAGGAGCAGGATGGCAGTATAGTCTCACCTGTGTGCAAATTGATCTGTGGTGCTCCACGCTTGTTAACTGCCAATATCCTGTAATTGGTGGGATTTCTGTGTCAATGTTGCTGCCATCTGAGCACCCTCATCATCTTGCTCCAGTTTCTAGGGGTTTTTTTCCGTTCAAACTGCAATTCTCCTTCAGTCTTATTAGATCCATGTTCTTGGATTTTTTCAGGCTGTCAGTGTGAACATTTACTCAGAGACTTTACATAGCACATTAGCTTGGTAAAGGACACTACTCACAGCTCACAGCTACCTCATAGCTGCATTCCTTTTTAATTTTTTTAAGATAGTTATTGAGGCCCTAGCCTGTAATAATGCTTTTGTCCACAGGTGAAAGAATGTAGGAGAGAAATTAGTGTCTGGAAGACAAAACAGTCTAAATTCAAGTATGGACTAGCCATGAGCACTGCAAAATGAAGGATATGGCAGATCCTTCTCAAAGACACTCATGCTTAAGCAGAGTTTTCACACAGCCGTGTAAGCTCAGCTTCAGGAAATGGAGCAGCCAGAGCAATCCCAAATTGCACTGCTGATTTGCAGTCACCTTTAGCCTGGAGCAAGGCACATGACAAGCACAAAGCAGAGCTTTGTCTGTTGGGCAGAGAAGGGGAAGACCTCCTTCCAGCAGGAAGTTTAGAAAGCCAGAGTGGTGTAATCAAAGTTGGTGTTTTTCCAAGGTGCTGGGCTTAACCAGTACCCCACAGCATCCTGACTTCTTCATCTCTGGACCATAGGAAGTGCACATGTGCACAGATTCCTCATCTCAGTGATGCTTTGTGGCATGCTTTGTGCTGGAAGGCAGCTGTTGCACAGTCAGACTGCTGGAGCTGGTTTGGAGCAGCCCTGCTTAGAAAGGCTTTGACTGAGAGTATTTTGCTTCTTCAGCTTGTTAGTGCCTCCTGCACTACAGAACCTGAGTCAGGAGAGCTGTAGCCAGGAACACATGGGGCAGATGCTGGGCTCCCTGGGACACTACTGGGGTAGCACATGAGATAGGATGTGAATCCCTGCTGTGGGGCAAGGCAAATGCTGGCTGTCTGCTGAAAGAACTCTTTCCTGATTCCAGGGAAGCTGAAAACTTGCTGACTGACAAGCCTTTGGGTTCCTTCCTTGTTCGGATCAGCCAGAGCCGACCAGGCTACATCTTGACATACCGGTAGGTAATGGGCAGAGGAGGCTATGGGGAGACATTCTTGCTCTCTACAACTCCTGGCAGAAGGTTGTAGCTAGGTAGGGGTCAGCCTTTTCTTCCAGGCAACTGCCAACAAGAGAAGAAGATACAGCCTCAAGCTGTGACAGGATACATTCAGGCTGAACGTCAGGAGAAATTTCTTCACAGAAAGGGATGTCAGGCACAGGAACAGGCTGCCCAGGGCACTGGTGGAGTCACCATCCCTGGAGGTATTTAAAAGATATCTAGATGTGGCACTTGGGGACATGGCTTAACGGTGGACTTGGCAGTGCTCTGTTAAGGGTTGAACTCGAGGATCTTAAAGGCTTTTCCATCTTAAGTGATTCTGTGAAACTGAGCACTCCATGAAATTCTGTGATCATGGAATTCTACAGTCATAGAATTCTTGAATTCTGTGATTCTGTAAAACTGCTTGACTGGAGGAGATTACCTGCTCCACAGAGGAGTCTAGTGAGGATCATGTCCAGCCTCTCCTGTAGTGGGCGTCTCAGAGAGTTTGTAGTAGCAGACGGGATACTGCAGAATCTGTCTCTTACTGAAACCATAGATCTGTTTGTGGGTGGGCTGCTGTGCCTCCAAGGTCTCTGTGGCTGAGAGGGCAAACCAGGTTGGAAGGAGATTGCAGCACCTATGAGCACATGTTAGTGCACAGCACATCCCCTGCCTCTGTGTGGTACTTGTTGCTGAGGATCCTGATCACAGCTGCCCTCTGGAGACCACAGGTACAGGAAGCAGGAACCAGATCCTGACACGCTGAGGCCCCATGTCACGACTATTTGCATCCATCCCTCTCCCCAGGGGAAAGGACCGCTGCAGGCACTACATGATCCAGGTGCAGCNACATTCTTGCTCTCTACAACTCCTGGCAGAAGGTTGTAGCTAGGTAGGGGTCAGCCTTTTCTTCCAGGCAACTGCCAACAAGAGAAGAAGATACAGCCTCAAGCTGTGACAGGATACATTCAGGCTGAACGTCAGGAGAAATTTCTTCACAGAAAGGGATGTCAGGCACAGGAACAGGCTGCCCAGGGCACTGGTGGAGTCACCATCCCTGGAGGGATTTAAAAGATATCTAGATGTGGCACTTGGGGACATGGCTTAACGGTGGACTTGGCAGTGCTCTGTTAAGGGTTGAACTCGAGGATCTTAAAGGCTTTTCCATCTTAAGTGATTCTGTGAAACTGAGCACTCCATGAAATTCTGTGATCATGGAATTCTACAGTCATAGAATTCTTGAATTCTGTGATTCTGTAAAACTGCTTGACTGGAGGAGATTACCTGCTCCACAGAGGAGTCTAGTGAGGATCATGTCCAGCCTCTCCTGTAGTGGGCGTCTCAGAGAGTTTGTAGTAGCAGACGGGATACTGCAGAATCTGTCTCTTACTGAAACCATAGATCTGTTTGTGGGTGGGCTGCTGTGCCTCCAAGGTCTCTGTGGCTGAGAGGGCAAACCAGGTTGGAAGGAGATTGCAGCACCTATGAGCACATGTTAGTGCACAGCACATCCCCTGCCTCTGTGNCTCGCTCACCGAGCTGGTGCAGTACCACCAGACCGTGGGCATCCAGCCCTTTATGGAGATCCTGACTGTTCCCTGTGAGCAGGTGAATGGCAAGGGTCTTCAGTGGGAAAAGAGGGTGGGGCATGGACTGTGCCTTGAAGGAATGGTTGGTGACAGTGCAGCAGCATCTCTTTTGTGTTCCTGTTGAGGGGTGTCCCATTCTGGCTGAGCACCTGGGCTGCTTCTGCATGCACTGGCAAATGCTGCTAACTGGGGAGTGTGGGATGGGGGAGAGGCACTGGCAGGTGGATGACACCCCGGTGCCCCCTGAATGTCAGCAGTGGACACAGCTGGGTATTTCTCTTCATTGTGCTGTTTGGTGTGTGTGAAGGGTCTGCAAACTACTGCTGAATCCACTCCTCTTTTCTCCAGAAAAGTAGTGAGAGCTTGAATCACGAAAATCTGGAGGGTCTCACACTGAGTTCACCAGCAGACGAGGTGGAGACCCCTCCAGGGAAGCAGTCCTGCCCCTTCATGCCTTGCAGCAGCAAAATTGCTATGCAGTGGTTCAGAAAGACCAAGAATTTCCAGCAGACCTCAGACAAGAGTAAAACAAACCAACAAGCCTTCCCTCGCCTCCGCTCTTCCATACGCCAGGCAATGCAGGAAATCCAGCAGGTGAGCTGGGGCATATCCTCTGCCAAGCCACAGTCCCTCTGGGACTTGGGGAGTTTCCCTGCCCAGAGGCAGGAGAGAGGAGGGTTCCACAGCTAGCACTTGGTTTCTTCGCTCCTTGGGACTTAGGTTTTATTTGGTGGTCTTGGGATCAAGACTGTATTCCTTGGAATATTCCTTGCCAGCCTGTGCTCCCCTGCCAATGCTGTTTCTCTGCTTCTCACCACAGTTCAATTCCACTACCATCAACATGTCTAAACAGAAGAGCTCACTGCACTGAGGATATACAGCCTGAGTGACACGGTAAGAGGAGGCGGTGCACAGGAGGGAAAACAGCAACTGCAGTTTCCTGGGAAATGGAGGAGCAAAGGAACTCTTCCCATCGTGTTCCACCTGTAGCATTTCTTGGCCACAAGCTACATAGAAATAGAGCAGGAAAAACAGACAGAAGCAGCCAACTTTCATCTGAGGACTACACAGACACCAGGAAAACCAGGGGAAATCAGCCTAAGTTTGGGTTCCCAGCAGCTGTGGTGTATGTATGGAGTGCTTGCAGTACAATGGCCAGGCTGCTGGAGGGAGCTCACAGTTTGTTGGAGGCCTGGGGTGACGAGGGCTATGAGGGCTATCAGAATGCATGCCACGGTAGTCTGCTGCAGTGGCTCCGTGGGGTGGAGGGGCAGTGGTGCTGGGGGGACTTGCAGGGCGGCGGCGGCAACGGGCTGAAGGCAAGGCTCGGAACAGAGGAAAAAGGCAGCAACTTTGTTGCTGTAAAGAGGACTTTGAACAAAGTCTCAGCAGTGGAAATGCAGCTGGTGACTGAGATTGTGATACAGTGGATGGGTGACGGGAGTCTGGAGTGGGCCAGAACAGGCCTTTTGACAGACTGCATTATCTGAAGTATCTGGTGGATGTGCAGTTTCCCTGTCCCATTCAGCTGCTGAAGGCAGGTGGGAGCTGTAGTGGTGCTGTTGTACACCTCTGGAAGAATATTGGTATGTGCCAGCTAAGTGTGGAAAGGGATCAGAAGACCATGCTTTTGGCTGCTGACCCACTGCAGGGCTTCCAGCCACACACCAGGATTGCCAAGTTTCCTGTGTGGTTCTGTTCCCATGGTGGAATTCATGCTGGAGCAAAGCTTTTTAGCAGGGGCCTGTTTTGTCTTTCTCTTCATAGCTGAGAAAGACAGGATCTCTTCAATAGCTGAGAAAATCCTCTCCCTGAAGTGTTTGGTTTAATTGCTTCATTCCTCTATGTCCTGTTCATTGATGTACACAGAGGATGCTCCCTGTGTCAGAGGTTAGGCAATGGGAATCTGCATAGATAACTGCAAGCTTGTTGAACTGGGATAGCTAAATGGAACCCTTTTATGTCCTCCAGTAAGTTGTGTTTCTTGACTGTCTTGCAGGTCCAAGTGGCTCAGAATCTGTCCTCTTCCAGTGCTGTTGGGCCTTGCCTAACAGTGAACACATCCAGACATACAGCAGCTTTTTTTCTTTTTTTTTTTTTTTCTTTGTTTTTGCCTTTTTTTTTTTTTTGATTCACACAGCTGGGCCTGTGCTTTTAGACAGGAGTGATGCAGAAGTTCACTTTCTTCAGCACTGAGCTATACTATGACTTCAGTATCTGCAGTAGTCTGATCCTGGCAGAGGGGAGAGATGGGAGCCGTCACACTCTGCACAGGCCCACAGTGCCTGACAGTCTGTGCCTCAGTACTTCAGTGTTCCTGGAGATGCCTCACCTAGCACTGTGAATAGTCACAAACTGGGTATCTCCCAATAACCTGTTCTGTCACAAATATCTGATTATCTACCTCTTTCTCTTAAAATATTCTCTGTTTTGGTCCTGTGTATCTGCTTCTCTGGGAGCCAAGGGAAGTTGAGCTTGGGCAGTAAAAAGTAAAACTGAAGCATCTTTTTTGTTGAGTGCAGGAGCACTTGAACAGAAGCTGAGACAAGGTCAAGAAGATGTTTCTTGTCAAGGGGATTCACTGCCCTTGCATCAGTGTGCTGGCATACTGCTGCACAGTCCTTAACCAGAGCTAAAGCCAGGGGATCATCAGTGAAACCCTCTCACTCATCCTGGCTGAAATCTCTACAAGTCCAGGCTGGACAACATGCTGCTTTACACTGAGGGTGGGTTTACACTGTGAGGGCTTGGAACAGAAAGGACCATACTACTTGTACTGTTTTTCCTACCTTTTAAAATAAATCTCTTTTTTTGCCTGTAAGGAGAAGCTCACTGTTTCGTTTGTTGCTATTACCTGCAGCCAGTTAAGCCACAAATGGTGAAGGAAAGGGAGCAGCTAGCATCTCTGAGGGTAGCCGTGGGATCATGTGAAGTGTCTCAGTGGAGAAGCTGGAGGTGCGTGGGGCACTAACCCTGGCATACAACTGCTATCTGTAACAGCCACTCCTCCTGTACTTACTTGCACCTGAAGTACTTCTGGAGTGCTCCTTACTCCACTTGTAACATCTCTCCTCCCAGCCAGCCTTGTTTCTCTGTGGCTCTGTTTCCCTGGCTCTGCTCTGAAGGACAGCCAAGCTGCCCACCCCACCTGCCCCCTCCCTGGAAGGCACGGGCATGGCTGTGTCCAGGCTGTTATCAGTGTGATACAGGGTGTGATACAGGGCTGTGTCTCAGCACTGCCTTTAGTCACGGGGCTGTTTCTCCTCCCTCCTTCTGCTCAGGTGCTGAGCTGTGCTGGATCACAAGGCAGCACTGCTGGCCACAAGACAGGGAAGCAGGGCTGTTCCTGGCTCTCCCCAAAACTGCCTTGCAGCATTAACACACCTTTTCTCTTCCTCATGTTGGGTTTTGGCAGCTGCTTTGAAGCTGTTCAGGAGAGAACCAGTCCAGGCAGTCAAAGGTTGCTGTTGGCAGATTCTTCCTGGCTGAGCCCAGGGGCATTTTGCTGGGCAGTCTTGGCCTCTTTTCCAGTGTGCTCCTTGGTTTTCTCCACCACTGGGCTGCTTGGAAGCCTGCCTTCTGGGCAGCACATAGAGCCACTTGTGGTCAAATCTTTTTTAGGGAACTCGTGCACAGATCTGAGACATGTATGAGAAATGCATGTCAGTAATGAAGTCCCTCAGTAATTCTTTCCTAGTTCCTGTGCCAAGAACATGGTGCAAGCCCAGGGCTAAGATCCAGCTGCAGAACAGCTCCTGTAGTTTGGCAGGGATCTTGCTGAACCAGGGAGGGTGGTGAAGAGCTCTTCCCCAGCAGTGCCTCCAGTGCTTCCTGGGTGCTGCTGCAGGTGCAGCTCATGAGTGACAGTGAGAGGAATGACATGAGGGGAGAGTCAGCATGATTCCCTGGTAGGTCTGCATGGCACATCTGGTGAGCTTCCCCAAACTAGAGCAGATCAATCACAGGTTTCTGTTGCCTCTGTTGCAATGGGTGCAAGTTGAATCACATTGTGCACAGCTAGGAGCCTGGCACAGACCCAGGCAGCACACCTGTGTTGGCAGGTCAAGCTTCTCTCACATCTGTTACTTGTGCTTTTTCTATGACAAGGCAGGAGGGAACCAAGGGAAGAAAGGGTGAGAAGCTGCTAGCCAGAGGAGGTTATGCAACATGGCATAATTTCTGCAAGGCTCTGGTTTGCAGAGTCGTTAGCAAACAGTCCATGCCCTGCCTCATGCAAAGTCTAGACAAGCTTCTGGAGAGCAGTGTGGCTGGTGTTGGGCTATCATGGGCATAAATGTGTGCCAGCACTTGGGAAAAATGGAAGGAAGAGCTGGGAATACAATAGGCTGCTGAAGAACAAAAGGCAGTTTTGATATCTCTACTGTGGTCTTCACCTGCATGCCCCCAGCTCATGGCCAAAGTCAGCACTATGTGAAAGCTAAGAATTTATTTTATCTTCTCACTGAAGATGACCTGGCGTATGAAGGTGTGACATTCAGGATTGTTCAAACTGGAAAAGAAGAGGATCTGGGGAGACTTGATAGCATCTTCAAATGCCTAAGGGAGCTGGAGAAAGACAAGAAAAGAGAGTTAGAAAAAAACACTTTACAAAAGGCTGTAGTGGTAGAACAAGGGGCAATGTCCTCAAACTGACAGAGGGTGGGTTTAGATCAGAGATCAGGAAGAAATTATTTGCTGTGAGGGTGGTTGAGGCACTGAAACAGGTTTCCCAGAGAGGCTGTAGGTGCCATATCTCTGAAGGTGTTCAAGGCCAGACTAGATGGGCAACCTGGTCTAGTGGAACCTGTCCCAATCTATGGCAGGGAGTTGGAACACGATGGTCTTTAAGGTCCCTTCCAAACCAAGCCTTTCTATGATTCTATAATCCAATTATCTATTGAAGAGGAGCAGCCCTACCTCATTTCCTACAGCTGCATTCTACCTTGTGGCACTTGGAAAGTTGTGCCTCAGAAAAAAGCAAAAATAAATTGTGTAAGCTAGGGCAGGAAGACCTTTCATGATACATCATGCTATAGTTCAGCTGGTGTAGGATGAAATGTGTAGGATTTATACATTTTCTCTCTCACAAACAGAGCAAATACCAGCGTTTACTGGGCTGAGTGAGCAGGGGCAGCACTCAGAAGAGGGTCAAGCAGCCTGTGGATCCCCTGAGAACTGCATTTCATTCCCCATGGAACTTAAGCTGAGCTCTGAGAGGAAGGATAGGAACAGAAACACAGGCGTGGGAAGCTGGGAAGAGCCAGCACATAGGAAGGTGGAAAGAGCAGCAAGAAGGATTTGCAATCCACAGGAGTGAGAATTGGAAATGTTCCTCTAGGCCTGAAGGCTTGGGAGGAATTTTATTTCATAACCTGAGGCTTGACAGTCATCCTTCTACACTCCAGTTGCTTGTAACTGGTGCTTCATACCATCCTTTAGAGAGCTTCCCTAACCTCTTCCTTGTTTTTGCAGGAGGGTTTTGTGCCCCTCTGTTGCTTCCCTCTATCCTTTGCCTTTGAATGATCTTGGCTGTGACATTTTAGCCAATCACCTCTGGACTAGGATTTACTCCAGGTTAGTCTTGTTCTGTCCAAACTAAAACTCTTTCTTGCCTTTGACCCTTGAGGTATCTGGCCAGCAACTCTCCATCATCTGGTTGAAGCAGAATTTTTCACTCTCCTTCCATTCTCAACATTTCCTGTTCTCCTTTTTCTCAGTTCTGTTTTTGATCCTCCTCTCCTCAGTCTGGCTGTCATCTCTGATGTACATTTGAGTTTAAGGAATGCAAACCTGTAACCCAAGCACTGGTACTGCACTTACACTCTTTTCACAAAACTGGCAGCCTTCATGTTGTTTGGTTTCTTCCTGGGCAACTTCATAGAGTATTTTGATATGTTTCCTTCCCCAAATGTGTCTTAAAGACTGATTTGGCCCTCAGCCCAGACAAGGGGTACTCCACACTACCCTTAGCCTTACTCCAGCCTGTGTCAAGTGACCATGGAGTGTTGTGACAGCATCTCTGAGATACAGCTGCTATCTTCTAGCTAACTTTGTTATCCATACTGAGTCCTCGCATGGTGTGACTTTGCTGTGCAACAACATTTAGGACTAGCTACTGGATAAGGGCTTTGCTTAGCAGCTTTCTCCTCCTGGTGCACCACAAGAGCACAGAAACCATTGTGAGATTTAGGGGACAAACCAGCACCAGATTCTGGCTGTGAATGTGGCCAGTGGGGTGTGGTTGGAGCAGATGGAGGAGCAGTGTAGGTATAAAACCATACTTTCTCCACCACATTTTCAGCAATGCTCTGCTTAATCTTATTCTGACCAAAGCATCATTTTGTCTAATGATCCTTGCTGGGTTGTTCCTCTGTAAGAGAACCTGATTACTTTTGTAATCTGCCCTGTTTTGCATCCTAGAAATCCTAGTTAATTGATTCATCAGACTTGCAGAGTGACAGAGTAGGTAAGATTGGAAAGGACCACATTTGGTCCAACCTGCCTGTTCAAGCAGTGTCATCCTAGAGCACTTTGCAGAGGATTGAGTCCAAATGGTTCTTGTATATCTCCAGTGAGGGGGACTCCTCAATGCATAGTGAAAGAGTTCTTAAATTTGCTTTAACCTGCTATGTCATTACTTAATTAATATGCTTTTGTTTTGATACTGTGAAACAAAACAAATAATCATTTCCTTGTCACTTCAATCACTGGAAATGGTTTTTCAACACCTTGCTTTTTCTCCCTTGGCTTTCTTCTTTGTCCCATGCATTTGATTTTCCCTTTCCCCTTTTCCACTTCTTCTTAATTCCACTGTACCTTCTCTGAGAAGGAAGGGAGAAAACCTGTAACTGATCCCCAGGCCACTTTCCCAGTTGGGAATAACTGGTATGAACTCCTTTGTGCAGTTAGAGCTTCTCCTTGTAAATTGGACCTACCCACACTTTAATTTGTCATTTTATCCCCCACCTTTCATTCTGAGATCTTGCTCATTTTCACCACATTGCATTCTTCAGCCTCACCACCAAACTCTTCCCCCTCATTGCTCACACACAGACCATTTATGAATACATCAAAAATCACAAGCCCTAGCATAGATTCTGGTGGGACACTGACCATTTTCCATTCATTATCTTCTGCCTTGCTATTAACCACGGGAATAAGTATGTTGTGGAGGAGAACAATTAAGGGCATTTGGTGAGGGATCTTTCTGAAAATGTTTTGGGCCTCCAGTAACATCCATCTGTACAGCCACATTAGTTAAAGTGGATTCCTCACTCCTTTAAAGAGTGAGACATGACTTTTTTCTGCTAGAGTGGGATTCTTTCTTCCACTTTAATCCCATTTCCCTATGTGCCCATGGATGCTATTCCATGGCACTCTGTTGGAATTCCTCCAGAGCTCTTGGATAAATGCCATTTTGTATAATTTACTGGTTGTGTTGTCAATTTGTTTTTAAATACGCCCTGCTAACTGCTTTCACTTGAATCATCTGTCCCTCCAAAAGGAGATTGTAGCATGGGAATTTCCCTTCATTCCTTGTTGGTGTAGATTACTCATTTTGCTTTTCTGCTGGGCCTCTACCTTCTCTGAATGGTCTTTCACACCTCTGTTATACTATTTATGGCAAACTTCCTGGGTGAAAATGTTTGGGGTTTTTGTTGGGGTTTTTTTGGTGTGGAGTTTCTTGTTGGTTTTTGTTGTTGTTGTTGTGTTTGTTTGTTGTTTGGGTTTGGGGTTTGTTTGTGTGCGTGTGTGTGTGTGTGCGTGATTTTTTCGGTTTTCATTTTTTGGGGTTTTTTAATTTTGAATGGTTTGGAGGTTTGGTGGTTTTCTGTTTTTTTTTTTTTTTTTAATTTTTCAGCTTATCACTCTAACAGACTCTGTTATCATTTTCCATTTAATTTGTTGTGGCTACTCTTCTTCAGAGAATTGCTAGAGGTGTTGAAATATTCTCAAAAGGGTGAGCTATCTCTTCCTATATGTCTCATTTTCCCTTTTGCACACTAATTTCATTTTTCAGAATTTGGAGTTTCCTGGAAACCCATTAGAAAATCCTATCAGCCGCACTTTTGCCTCTTGCAGCTAAGCCTAAACACCACTTCAGAATTTAGTAGCTTCATCCTGAACTCTTTTAGAGCTATTTTGGAGGAGGATGGAACATGGAGAACATTTCACAAGGGCACACAGTGATAGGGCTAAGGGAAATGGCCTTTAGAGGAAAGAGCCTACATTTAGATTGGGTATTAGGAAGAAATTTTTTTACTGTGAGGCTGGTGAGGCACTGGCACAAGTGGCCCAGAGAATCTGTGGGTGTCCCATCCCTGGCAGCGTTGAAGGCCAGGCTGGATGGGGCTCTGACCAACCTGGGAGAGTGGAAGGTGTCCCTGCCCACAGCAGGGGGTTGGAAATAAATGATCTTAGGGCCCCTTCCAACCTAAACCATTCTGTGATTTTACAAAGCATGCAGAGAAGGGGCAGAATTAATGCTCCATGCAGCACCATGGACCTGAGTCTAGCAGCAAAGTTATGGCTTTAGCCCCTCCTATGGTACATTCACACCTGCATGAGGCTTTGGACAGTTTTTGCTCCCAATATGCTCCACATATTGGGAATGCTGCATGTTTCTAGCAGAATCTCTGGAGGAAGCACAGCACATCTGAGGTTTACAGCTGCTCTGGACGGGGCAGGGCAAGCTAAAAGATTTTCAGCTTGTCTTTTGGTCTGTGCACCGAGTTTGCTTACTGTGCCTGGCATCAGCTCTTTGCATCACAGATCCTGGCAGCTGGACAGCCAGGGGAACCCCCCTGTGTACCACAGATTTTGTTCCCAAAGCTGTGCTTGGCTTCCAGTCAAGCAAAAACATTTGGCAAATTGGGATGTTGGAAAATTAATAAGAAACCCCACACTGTCAGGAGACCTGCAAGAGAGTTTCAAAGTGTTTCTCTTGCTGCTTTTGTGCTGTGGAGGTGTCTGCCAGCAACTGAGCCCTGCTGTGGCTGGTCTGGCAGGCATCAGCTCAGCTGCTCAGTCCCTGCCAGAGGCATTGTCTCACCAAGTATTGGCTGGAATGACAGCAACAGCACAGCTGAGGGCCTGCTGAGCTGAGAGTGCACCAGCCTCACCTCCTGCATGCCCTATGCTGGGAGCAGAGCAGGGGGACGGTGGCAGGTACTCCAGAAGCTCTGCATAGCCCAGGGACAATGAGGTGGCTTCCCTGGAGGAACTGAGGCCATGACATCAGGCAGATCCCAGTTGGGAATAGGCAGCTATCACCTCATCTTAAGGCTGTAAGAGATAGCTTGTGTGTTTGTATGCCTTCAAGTTTGCTGTTATCCCGGGTGAAGATAGAGTGGGAATGGACTCCAGTCCTGAGAGTTAGGTAATGGAAAATACTTGCAAGTGCAAGACACAGAAATGCTTCTGTAGAAACCAGCCTCGATCCGACACTGTCATTGCTGATCCACAACTCAGTATACCTAACACCAACCACTTCCTCTGAGCTGGTTTAAGGTGCCCACTGTGCTCTCTAATATCAGAGCTGGGGCAGGGGGATGTTATCATAGGTGCTGCTCCAGCTCCAAGCCAGCTCTGCACCGTGCTGCTCACATCAGCCAGGAGCTAACTCTGTGTCTTCACATCCACGGCAAGGTTAATTTACAAACTGTCCTCAAACAAGGGAGAGTTGGAGTATCGGAGGGGACTTTGTATTCGAGATAGAGCTGAAAAAACATAACCCTGTGCTGTAGCCAACAACATTCAGCAACATTTGCCTTTAGCTTTCATCTGCAGTTCTCATCTGATTTCACCCAAATTTAGGTGCATCTGTTCTAATTCTCAGTATCTAAACACAGGACCTCTATCCCTAGGTTCCTCTTCTCCTTAACTAAATTTTTCATTCCTCTCTAATCTGTCCTAGAGAAAGAAGAAAGGGAGCTTCTCTGGCATCATCTGATTCCTTTGAGGAAGCATCTCAGGATGCGGGGAGAGGCATGTTTGTGCTGAGGGCTCCGAGAAGAGGTGCCATTTTTCCTTAAGATCAGTGCAATCAGCCCTGATTAGCACATGCATGCTCGAGCTCCCGTGCTCTGCTGCAAGCGCAGGCCATTCCTCTGGTTCTGGGGCGAAGGAAACCTGGCTGCTTTTCAGTCAGATGGCTAATGGCTGGGGCAGGGGACTGCACTGCTAACACTGCATCAAAGGCTTAATGAATTCCAAAATCATGTGCTCCACGTGACAGCACTAATGCTTCCCTTCAGGGGCTCATTTGGGATTTGGTTAAAAACACATTTGCCTGACAAGTTCCCAGAGCTTGTTACTGCTCTTTTGATCCTGTTATCCCGTCGTGGTCCTGCTGCAGCAGAGCAAGAGGCAGAGGCTGGGTCTCTGCAGGGCTGGGCACTCCGTGGGCCCCACAGCTGTCCCTGAGCATTAGCCTTGCCGTGGGCACCAGAGCAAGGAGAACAACATGACAAATCACAGGGAACATGGGACTCCAGGCTCTGTGGTGGGAGTTCCTTGGGTTTTTTTGGTGGGGCTTACAATGTCCAGCTTTTCTCAGACAGATTTTTGTCACCTGTAAAAGATACAGTTTGAGAAAGAGGCTGCTTTGCAGTTTAATAATAAATGGCCCAGGTTTCCCTGCAGCATGTGCAGATGACTTTGCAGTTGTTCAGGTTTTGTAATAAATATCTAGCGTTGTCTGCCTGTGCTGGCCAGACTTGGTGTGATGTGAAGCTTTTCTACTTCCTCTTCCCACATATGCATTAAATATATGTATATATTTTAAATAATCACATAATTCTCTCTTCTTGCAACAGTTTTGGTGATTATCATCTTCGTTCAACGTTACCTTCCCATTGGTTCACTTCACACTGGCTTGGTATACTCTGTGCATGGTCAATTTGTACTTGAATGAGTCCTTCCTTGCCTCTCTCAGCCCAAAACTGTCCAGTTGCTCTTCTTTTGCCTCGTTTATGTAAACTCTATCCCTTCCTGTAGGGGCTTCTGCCAAAGGAGGTGATTGATCTAGCTGGGCTTGTGTAGGAGAAGAGAATCTACTGTTTGGAGAGATTTTCTTCAGTAGCTGGGGACTGTCTTTCATCTTTAATTTGTAGCATGAACTTTGACTTGGCAGAGTCCTGTCTAAGTCATCCTCATAGGAGGTGAAACATGGAGCTTTTTGGATGGAAAAATGTCAGTCCAGATCAAATGTAAAGGATCTTCATTGCTCTTGAGTCCTAATAATGTCCATCAGCAACAGGAGTGAATATAGCACTGAGAAGTACTTCTGCAGGAAGAGGCAGATAAATTGGGGCAGTAAGTCACAGCCCTGTGATTGCCTGACTTAATGACACTTAATTTGTTATTGCTAAGTGTTTCGCTGACTCTTTTTCCCCCTCCAAGAAAATGGGATCTTATGTGTCAGACAAATAATATGCCGCAAGACTGTGGGATGAGGAAATTATCTGTGTCTGATGGAACTAAAACTGTACTCTCTGCATTCCTGTTGTAATTATACCTGTTAGAAAAGAGTCTCTGTGTAACATGAAGGTCTAATTAAACTGCAGCCAGGAAAGAACTTGTCAGTTCATGGTGTATCAAGTTCTCGAGAGACCACAGAACCACCTGGCCAGAAGTCTGTGGTGGCTCAGGGGAAGGGTTTCATGTAGTCCTCACATCGTGCAAGGCCTCCAGCCAGGCAGACTCTGGAGTGTGTCGGCTTTGCTGCTAACACTTGGCTCATCCCACCTCACTTTCTGTCTTCTCAGACTGTCCTCTTGAGACTTTGGTGGTGCATCAGCCTCTGCAAAGTGCTCAGGGCTGCCTCCCCACCAGGGGACAGTCTCCCTTCCTGGTGGCTCTGGTCTGTCCTGGCATCACTTGAGCAGTAGTAGGAATTGGTTCCTCTTTCCTGCACTGCTCAGAACATCTGCCCTCCTTCTGCTCCCTGGGCAGCTGGGGGAGGCTGTCTGCTGATACTGCTGTCTCCTGGGAACACACTGCCACAAGGGCATGTGCAGAATTTGGTCTAACTGGTTTGGGCTTTTCCATTTTCCTGGCAGGTCAGGGGAGATGGACACTGGTGTCATGCAGAGCTAGGGTTTTCTCATGCTGCCCCTGAGGTCTTGCACTCCTGCCTGAGGCAGCAGCAATGGTTACACGACATGCTGTGGATTAGTGTATACATAGTACACTACATATTATTTTGCAGCATGCTCTGAGCCCAACCCACAGGAACTCATAGAATCACAGGATAGATTAAATTGAAAAGGACATAATCAAGGTCATCTCTGCCACGGACAGGGATGCCTTGCACTACACCAGGTTGCCCAAAGCCCCAGCCAGCCTGGCCTTCAGCAGTGCCAGGGTTGGGACAGCCATAGCTTTTCTGGGCAACCTGTGCCAGGGCCTCACCACTCTCATTATTAGAAACTTCTTCCTCATATCTAATCTAAATTGACCCTTTTTCAGTTATACACAATTGCCTCCTGTCCTATCACAACAGGCCCTGCTGAAGGGTTTGCCCCTATCAGATCCAGCAGTCCCTCTAGCAGTGACAAATGATCCCAGGAGAGCCTGGTGCCTTCTGTTAGCTTCTGAACCAAGAGTTGCCTGGTCTGGAGCACATCGGCAGCAAAACTGATGCTAAAAAAAGCCCTGAGAGGTTATGAAGAGTTTCAGGCAAAAAACTACTGAGAGAATACTGTGCAGAAAACTTCGTGGGGTCAGGTCCTCAGCTGCTAGATGTACATCTTGGGAACACTCCTGCTGCATTTTGCTGCCTGCATCACCTTCCTCAGGCATCACACGTGTCAGGAGCAAATGTGACTGAAGAGGAGATTCAGGAACAACTGGGTCAGAGACCTGCAAAGGCCAGCTTGCTTGGTAGCACTGGTTTGGTGAGCTGTTGAGGCTGTAGAAAGATTTGCTAGGAGACTCTCTATTTCTGCAGGAGGCGAAAATTATAGCTGGTCTGTAAAACCACAGTGGGCTATAGGTAGATGTCCCCAAAGTGAGCTGCTTGGCCTCAGACACCCCAAAGCTCTCATGTTCCAGGAGTGCTTCCTGGGGCAGTGCTGCTGAATAACACCCCTTTG
>VXBQ01016515.1:1761-14637 GCA_013400175.1 Phainopepla nitens | reverse complement strand
TAGCACTTGTTCTAGCAGCAACCCGAGTGCATGGACTTCTGAGAGCCAACCACCAGAAAAGTAGAATTTTGCAAGAGCTCTTCTCCAAAGATTTCAGATGATAGATCCCAAAGGAGCCCCCTTCACATTGGAGATGGCAGGGACTACCAAGCCAAGCCTACAGGCCTTTTTTACCGTCTTTGGTTCAGAGGCAGGCAGGATCCAAGCACACCGGTTTTCTGGGATCTACACAGAATCCACAAGGTACAAGGTGTTATACCACTCCAGAGACAGAGATGGGCAGTGGCCTGTCCCCTCCCTCACAAAGTCACCACTGGGCACCGGCGAATGTTCAGCTCAGACCCCTCCAGTGGGGTCCTGTGCAAAGGCCGATGGTTTTAGGGAGTGGGTGTCCCTGGTTGCTGCTGGGTGCACTCACCTGGAACCGGGGGTCAGTGTCACTCTCCCCTATCTGCTGCAGCAGCTCCCCGCTGGTTTGCCCCACCAGGCCAGCAGCCTGCAGCAGATTCTGGCGAGGCTGCAAGGAACAAGGCAAAAATCGACAACAGGCTCATGAGCAAGCCTTAAAACTTCACTCAGTGGTTTCCCTTGGCTTCTCCCTTCCTCTCGGTCCCACAGCCCCTCCAGCTCCCCACCTCAGCGCTGGCAGGCTGTGCTGTTTTCAGCAGGTCTGAGACGGCGCTCGCCAGGTTCTTGGCTGCCTGCAGAAGCTGCCGCCCGTTCCCTCCCTCGTCCTCCATCAGCGCAGCCAGCAGCTTCACACCCTTAGACATCTCCGTCAGGTTGGAAGAGATGGTGGTGACGGCGCAGCCCACAGCAGTGTAGTCCGTGTCTGCTGGATCCCCTGCACAGGGAAGAGAGGAGTCAGGATGGGATGTGTGCCAAGTGAAGCTCCAAGAGCATCCCCACACCTGTCACTGATGTGGTTTTCCTTTCAGGGAGCTGGAGTCTTTCAGCCAGACAAGAGACCAAGCGTTTCCCTGAACTGGGGGCATCCCTCTACTCCAACTCTCCATATACCTGCAGTGAGGTTGACGACTGAGGCCGTGCCAGCAGTTATGGCATCCACTTGGGAGTGGATCTCATGCTTCGACTCATCCATCTTGTTTTTGCGCCAAGCTTTTGATGCCTGGATGGGGAGAACAGGATCAGGAGATGGTGGTACAAGTGGTAGGTAGCTGCACACATGCTCACACAGAGAAGTTCAAGAAAGAGGATATAAGCAAAAGAGAGGGAAGAACCACCCAAATTCTCTAGTCCACCCTGACCAAACAATATGACCAAGTGTCCCCTCCATGTCTGCCCACTGAGTGGGACAGGGATACAACCCCACCTCATTTCAGGCAGCAGATCTTCCCAGGAGCTGCTAATACTTCTCCTGGGAATGTGGCCAGCCTCACCCAGCCCAGCTGGTGGACCCAGCAAGGTCAACTCAAAGCACCCCACCTTCACCCAGCACTCACAGCATCCTGCCCAAGAGGAGGCAAGGTCTCAAAGTCGTCCAGTGTGGCCTGGGCTGCATGCACAGCCTGCATGCTGGAGTTGATAGTACCGGTCAGGGCTTGCTGGGCTGAGGTCTGCAACACAGAGACAAACTGAGTGAGATATGCCAAAGGCTTGGAATCTAAGATTACAGATTTGGTTCGAATGTTCCCCTGCAACATGCTGCTGATGGCACCGCTCTAGGTAGGTCTCCACAAAGTGGAGTGCACTTAGCAAAAAGGGAGCCTCTCCTCTGCACCTCCCACTGGAAAATGCCTCATCCCACCATGGTTACAATCAAGTCCCACAGGTCTCACAGTTAAGCACCTCTTGGGGAGTGGGAAGAAGATGCTGTGAGATCCCACAAGGCTTTCACAGCAAGCCCCCACACCAGGCTGGCAACTGCTCCTCCAGTTGCACAGGAGACAGGGGCACCAAAACATGGCATTGGGTTCTGCTGCAAACCACAGACTTAGTAGGGCTGTCCAGTCACACCCTGAATGAGAGGCTGCAGTCACTAGCCAGATGAAAATGCCAGGGTGTAGCTCAAGTTTGCAGAGAAGGTGCAGGAGAATGCCAGCTCAGCCAGGCCAGCAAGCACACAAGGCCAGTGGCACAAAGTCCCTGCTCTTCACAACAAGACAATGCTTGGTCACACACCAAACAGATTGGTCTACACAAGCCTGACAGTCACCTCTCAGAGTTTGTGCCCTATGGTGAGCACAAGGAGAGCTTACCAGGGGAGGCATGTGCCCTCGGTGCATCTGGCCACTGGTGATTTGCAGCTGAGGCTGTGGCATTGTGCCCACCTGGAAGTTTTCTGGCCCTCCAGCCCCTGTCCGCATGATGGCTGGCAGGGCCACTGAGCCCAGCTCTGCCTTGCCTACACGGTTAAACTGCTGCTGCACAACTGTCGACCTGAAATGGGGAGAAACACCAGGTAAAGGGATGCCTACAGTGCTGGCACCAGGCTCTGTGAGAGTGGCAGCTCGTCCTCCTTGCTGTGCTGCAAGCTTTGCTGGAGCACACTCTCCATTCAACTTCTGTTTGGCAGCTGCCTTGCTTCTGGAAGACTTACTTCTTTGGAGACACAGAGTCTTCCAGCATAGTAGACTCCTCATCACCCTCCAGACCAAAGTGGTCTTTGCTCTTTTTCTGCAAAGGAAAAGAGAAAATGATACTCCCAAGCCCCACCCTCCTCCTGCAGCCCAGATACCATACCAGGGTCACAGGGTCTCCCAGCTTTCCCAGCAGTACCATCTGCCAATGGCTGTTTGGAGGCAGCTGGGAAGGCACATTCTGTACACCTCTGTGGAGAGGGGCTATCAGTGCCCTTCTCAGCATAGCCTCACCTTTTTGAGGATGATATCGATGTAGCCAGCAATCAGCTGGGCAATCTGTTCCCCTTCTGTCGTCTGCACTGAGTAGTAACCATCCTGGTAATCTCCAAAATCCTGCAACAGCAGGGCACAGGGTAGCACCGGAGCAGGGCACTGGCGGCCATCCTGAGCCCCTCTGGTATGCACTAAGCACCCGAGCGCCAGCCCCCAAAGCAGGCACTGGGAGAGGCACCAGATGAGGGCAAGGCTGTGCCACCATGCAGCAACAGCCAAGAGAGGGGCTGGAGTGAGAGCAGCCCCCCTGCAGGGGCACTAGAGGGGAGGAGGCATGGGAGACCAGTGCTGGTCCCTACCAGGGTGAAGCTCTTGGGTGAGGCGGCCCAACGCTTGATGTTGGTCAGGCTCCACTCCTGAATCACTTCCTTGGTCTTCTCGTCCACGCGCATCACGCATTCCTTGGTGATCCCCAGCAGCCGTGGCACCAGCTTGTTCTTCCCCTTCATCTTCTCCTGTGGGCCACAACAGAAGGGCTGTGCCATCGAGGCAGAGATATCTGAGGTCTGCCATAGCTACCAAATCACCCACAAGGCCACACTTTCTAGTGGTGACAATTATCACACGTAGCTTGACAATAAAAATAAGCATTAACCAAGGAGTAGGAAGGCAGCACACCGGGAAATGCAACAGGGGAGATGCAGAAAAAACTGGAGCAACATAGGCTGAGGGGAAGCAGCTGAAGATACAAGAGATGGATGCTGAAGAAGCAGAATTTTGGTGAGTCTGAGGTGGAACCAGGGGGGCTGCTGCTCTACCTTGACCAAGAAGAAGGAGACCCCGTAGGTCTTGAGGGAACGGGCAAGTTTCACATAGCGAACTTTGGCTTCGATCTCACTCATGTTCCCACAGCTCTTGTGGGCCTGCAACAGCAAAGACAGAACACTGCATCAGCTCCACAGTCCCGCCTTGACACCACTACACAGCCTTTCTGGGCTTTCCCCACCCCACCAGTAGCCCCTGCCTCAGCTCTGATCTCTAAGACCTCAGGAGCTGCCTTGTCTGCCCACCTACATCCTAACATCCTCCTGCTCCTGTTTCTCCACCCACAAGACCGCTGTGTGCTGCCTCCTCAGACTGGAGAGCCTCAACCTTTAGTGAGGAGGAACAAAAAGTCCAGATCTCAACCTCCCCACTGCACATACCATGAAGATCTTGCGTTCTCCTTTCTGCTTGATGTACTCCTTGGGCAGGAAATCCTTGAGCCTGCCAAGAGACAGCCAAGCGGGTTGTTAGCAGCAGAGCCCAAAGCCAGTTTCTGTCCTTGACTATGAACAAGCCCAACCCAAAGCCCCAGACAAATCCCTGTCAGGGCACATGCTGGAAGTTTCTGGACACAGTAATAATGTGGGAGAGATTGCTGCAGCTATAAAAGCTGTCCTTGGAGTTGCCCTAGCTAAGAGTGGGGTAAAGGCACTGAGAATGCAGCCCTTTGTGCAGCATCAAGGCAGGCCAGAGGGTGGGCTGGGGCCACCCCCACAGGAGCTGACTGCATGTCCTTATAGAGCTGGCAGAGAGAGCAGGATGGGGGGCTGGCACCCCTCACAGCTAGTCTGGATCCCTACGCTTGGGCACTGTGCTGTGGGGAGGAGAGAGGCACCCAACCCCCCCAGAGCCCCACAAGGCAGTGTGGCGCCAGGTGCTGCCAAGCTGCTCCAGCTGCCTCAAGACAAGCCCAGGGGCTCCTCAGGACACTCACTCCAGAAAGCCCGGCTTGTGCTTCTGCTCGTTGTGTGGCCCAAACTGGATCTGGCACTGGTGGCCAGCAAACTCACAGGCTTTGTCGAAGGAGACAGGGTGGGAACCGTTCAGGATGTCGTCACGAGCCTGTGTGGGAACAGAAGACACCGTTGTGGGCTGGGCAGCCTTGCAGCCCTGTCATTGCTCTCGTCCATATCAACCACAAGATGTTTGACAGACTTAAAAGAAGTGGCTCTGAAAAACAGGAGTATGTAGGACCAGGCTGTTCCCTACAGGCATCAAGCCTGGGAGAGGAACAGTAGCAGGATTTCAGGATGGTTCCCACAAGACAGAGCTGACATGGGATTCCCTGGGGAGCTCTGGAGAACACAGAGGATAGGGCTGGGATTGCCAGTGTTGGCTCTTACCAGGGACACAACTGGGTATCCTAAAGTAAGCCCCCTTCATGGCTCCTGACAAAAGCTTCAGCCTCCAGCTTTGTCAGGGGCTGGCAGGAGGCAGTGGAACCAGGCGCTCTGGGAAGCTGTACCTGCACGTAGAGCAGGTTGAGTTGCACAGGATCTCTTGAGTCCACGTTCTGATCAGAGTAGAAGAACTTGCGCCGCAGCAGCAGCGTTTCATTGTCATCAATGCCTTGTTCACGCAGGGTCCGGCCATGATCCAGCCAGTTCACTGCAGACAATGCCAGGGTGTGAGCAGGGACAGGCACCAAGGCACGGCTGGTCCCAGCCTGTTCCTCTCCACACCCTCTTCCCCTCACAGGGGCTCCTGCTCTCCTCCCCAAGGCTGACCCTATTCCCAGCACATCCAGGCACCTACACTCATCATCTGTGTGCAACTTCTGCTTGAGCTTCTCCATCTTCTTCTCATCTCGCAGCAAGGTCTTGTCCTTCTTGAGGGTGCCAGTAACCTCTTCCTTCTTCTCCTCCATGATCTCCCGTACAAGTGAGTACTCATCATAGTTGGTGATGCCTGCAGGAGAGCAGAGAACCAAACTCAGCAGGATCGTTCTGTCAAACGCAGAGTGTCCCCTCTCCAGTGTCACACACCCCTCAGACACCCTTGATGCCAGGCCATCTGCCACAGAGCTTCTGCTGCTCCCCCAGAAGCCTGTCAGATCCTGCCATTCTCTCCCCACCTCCCTTCTTCCCCCCTGTTGCCATCCTCTCCTCACCAATCCGGGCACATATGGTCATGAGCATGTCTGTGACAGTTTTGGAGTCATCCACCATCACTGTTTTCACTGTCCCATCCAGCATGCGGATCTTCAGGGGCCGCTGCTTCTTCTTGTACTCCATGGTATCCTGCAGGCACAGCAGAGCACAGCTACCAGCAGTGGCACCAGGGCAGGGCACCTGCACCCCACCATCCGGCCAACAGCACCCCTGTCCGGTGCAATTGTGGGGGTGACAGGGTGTCTGCAGGGCACAGCGCAAGGCAGCCCGGCAGGCACGCACACCGCCTCCACGCTGCGAGCAACACATCCAACCATGGAGCAAAGATGCAGCTGGAAGGATGCAGGATGGATACTTACCCCATTGCGAAGCATGTAGTAGTCCAGAGCCTTCCCAGCTTCCAGCCAGATCCCTTTCTTTGGGTCTTCATCCGAGAGGAAGAGCCCAAAATCATTGGCTGAAAAACAGGTAAAGTCTCTGATAGGGTAGTCCTCAGCAGCACAGGGCCAACACAGTGCCACTCTGTGCCCAGGGATATGCACTGGTGCAGCCCAGTGCGGGAAGTACAGTAGCCCTGTGAACGCTGGAGCCTAAACGTGAGTGGGCAACAAAGCTGGCACGCAAGCTCTGAGGTTTTACCACACTTATCTATGGAAAAAATCATCTGCAGCATGCCTACGCAATGTTGAACTTGGAACTGACAGACACCACAGAAGGAAGAGCTCGCAGTTGTGGCTGACAACTCTCTGAAAAATCTTCAGTGCAGTGTGAAGTAGTAGTAGTAGTGAAAATAAGGTAATAAAATGCAGTGGATCACCAGGAAGGGTGCTGGGAACTGGTCTACAAAGTCTAGGCAATCCACACTTTAAATACTCTCTGGTGGTAGGGTCTGCATCTCCTCAGGACACTGTACAGTTTGAAAAGATACAGAGAGACAACTTGAACAATGGAACCTTGGTGTGAGGGCCTAGAGGAGCTGGGACTTCTCTTTTTGCAGAACAGGAGGCTGAAGGAGAATGGGCTCAAGGCTTACAAGGTCTCAGAGGGGGTGAGTAAGTATCATTCACCAAATCCTGTTCCCTCAGGGTGGAGTATCTGGTGAAAGGGCTGCTGATGGAGCCTGGGCAGTGGCTCCCCAGCTCAGACCCACAGGGATAGGCCCGTTTTCATGTAGCAAGAGGCCAGGACCACGCCTGGCTTTACGCTGGAAAGGTTCCTCTCCACCTCTGCAACAATCCTGTGCCACAGGCTGTCTTGGCTGGCTATGTTTATAACTCGTCATCTTGTTGGCAGCTCTCTTTGGGGAGGGACAAATTCCTGACCCGCCCTGCGCCTGCCTCGCTAACACTGCTGTTAGGATCCTACTAAACAGGGAGCAGAAAAATCATGAAAGCTTGCCATTTTATTTTTGAAGTTAAAAAAAACCCAAACCATACCAAACCAAACAAAAAAAAAACTCCAAAAAAAGCCCCAAACTGTTTTCAAAGCAAATTCCAAGAGGATAAATCCAAAGCACTGAAAACTGAGCAGCTTGCCCCAGATCCATGGGTTGGGCGGGGAGAGGCAGGCACTTCCTGAGACAGAGCAAGAGCAGAGCTGGAAACTTACACTGAAGTTCTCCCAGCCCAAAGGCGACAAAATACCAGAGTAGCTTAAAAAAGGAGCCCTAGTGCCCGTGTGTAATGAGAGCAAAGAGAAGTAAAAGCAGCAAGGAACACATAGGAAAAGAAAGGCTGTGAGCAACTGAAAAGGAACGCAAGAATAAGAAGTTCCCTTTAAGGCCTTCCCCTTGCTGCTTTTTTTATAAACAGGCTGGCTCACACCCAGGAGCAGGAAATGCAATGCTCCTTCCAACACCACTATAGCTGTGCATATCCAAAGACATCCAGTCCCTTGCTGAAGCTGAAAGCCATGGTCTGCTGGACTGCTGACCAGCCGGGCATGGCGCGAGAAGGCATTTCCTTTCAACCTCAAGGAATGCGCTGCTCCCAGATGTCACTGCACTCCCCCTCCTCTTCCCACGACTCTTGACCTCCACTTTGCTGTCTCTCCTTCATGGCACAGCTGCTTCTGGGGGTTGCAGGGACTCAGGAGAGCCCCTGAGACAGCGTCCCAGAGCTCCAACCCCCCATCCATGATCGGGAGAGGCCATATCCGTGTGGGCGTGAGTCACATCATGAGCTCATGAGCCATAGGCTAAACTGTGAGCCTAGCAGCAGCAAGAAAATACTGGAGCTGAGGCAGCCGAGAAAGGTAATGGAGCACCAGCATAGGTCTGGCAAAGAGTTGCCAGTGGGAGACAAATCCTGTGGAGATTATATATATCCTAAGAAAGGAAAAATTAACTCAAGTGGTTTCTTAATGTTTGCTGTGACCCCTGCAACTGTTTAAACCCACACAGCCCTAGCTAGTGGTGATGAATGCAAGTAGGACAGAAGAGCCGAGACAGAAAGGGCAGCGGATTCATATTGCTTAAAGAGTTATTTCACTTCCAAATGTGGTTTCTTAACTTCTAAACACACAAACGTTCTTGTGGGGTGTTGAGGGGGAAGTCTGAGAAGCTCAGACCCTCATGTCAACTGCGCAAGAGGACATGGACCCCGCTCCCCCCACCCCACCAGTTCTCTGGGAAAGTGCCAGAGAGGCACAGAGGGAATAGGGAGACCAGTGAAATGCCAGGAGCTAAGCCAAGGCAGCCCTGGCATGGCAGCCAGTCCCACCATGGACTTACACTGTCCTATCTGTGCCTCGGGCACCCGCTCACGGATCATCCGGCAGGCGTCGTACACCATGGTGGAGGGCTCAAACTGCATCGTCTTCACCACATTGCCGATGCTGATCTTCAGCGAGAGGGCAACCATGGTGGCAGCTGGGCTGTCCCCACTCCTGCGTCACCTGCCGGAGGAGACAGACGGGTGAGCTCTGGCTGCCGGCCCCACCACTGTGCAGTGGGCTTCCTCCCTCCTCCTTCGGCAGCACCTGAAAGATGGGACTCAGCTTCCCGTGGCAAGCAAGGGCTGCAGCCTCTGCAGGCTCTGCAGGTGAGAGGTCCCACTTTCCAGTGCTGAGACCAGCACTGGGATCCCTACCTCCTTGTCCTAAGGTCCTAAAGCAAATTTTACTTGCCAGTGACAGCAGCTGGTACCCAACAGAGATACTGCCAGGGAGAGGAAGTGAGCATGGGGGAGCGCACTAGATAAGCTGTGAGAGCATGATGGAAGAGGTTATAATTAAGCCTGCCATGACACAGAAGCCACAAGAGGAAAACCAAGCGTTGAGCCAGAGCTGTCAGGGCCCTGCCCCAGCTATCAGGACCCCTCATGTCACCAGCAGACAGTGCTGAGCTGGCAGCCTGAGCACAGAGGGATGGAAAAGCCTGAAGCTGCACGGGGAAGCAATATAAGGGCATCAGGCATTGAATTCACACTCACACCTAAGGAGTGCTCATGAGATCAGGGTCTATGGCAGCAGATACAGCACCAATCCAGGGCACAGGATGATGCACAGGAGGGCAAGGGACCACCTGTGGCAGGTCTCACTGCATGGGCATGCAAGAGCCACACCATGCCATCTGAAAAAGGACTCAAGCTGGGTCCAGCTTGAAGGATCAGCTTCACAGAACAGAATCATAGAACCATCAGGGTTGGAAGATCACCCAGTCCAACCACCCACGTAGCACTACCACAGTAACCCCTAAATCACTAGATCTTATCACCCAGCACAAGACTGAGATGCCTCTTAAGCACCTCCAGGGATGGTGACTCCACCACCGCCCTGGGCAACCTATTCCAAAGCCTCATCACCTTAACAGTGAGAATTTTTTTTCTGATATCTAATCTGAACCTTCCCTGTCTCAGCTTAAGGCTATTTCCTCTTGTCCTCTCACTGCAGGCATGGCAGAAGAGACTGGCCCCCATCTCACTACAACCTCCTTTCAGGTAGTTGCAGAGTCCAGGCTTAAAGGATTGCATAGAGCAGCTTCAGAGCAAGCGCCCCTCAACAGAGCTCCAAAACACCAGCTTCAGTAACACCTAATCAGAACTGCAATATTTGTATTGCAGAGTAAAAGCTGAAAGAAGTAAAGGGAGGTCGTACATAAGTGCCTGATTTGCCTGATGCAGTTTGTAAGAACCCTTCCCTTCAGGTGTACCCACTGTAAAACAGCTTTCAGTGCTTTCCCAGGGCCAAACACCTCAGGGTCCCTGCCAAGTCCTTTGCTTCTGCCCCACTGCTCCATGTCCTTCTCAGAATTCCCTGCTCCTGTCTGGCCCCAACCTGGTGCTCTCCAGTAGTGACATGCCTTTTCCTCTCCCTCAGAGCCTGCTCATACAGAGGGAGTCCCCTGCTCTGCTGACCCAGGCTGCCTTGTCCTTAAACTCCAGTGATGGGAGGATGTAAGAGCACTGGTGGGATGCACATCTGCTTATTCCCTTTTAGACTGATTTGCTCCTACCAGACTTCCTATTATGGCTGTCAGGGAAAGCTGATCTTGCATCCTCAGCCTGGCCTGGGAAGGTTCTTGGGCAAAATGTGCTGGCAGCCTTCCTGGCAGTGCAGCGGCACTTGGTGAGTCTGTGCATCCCTGCCCGGCGCTGCCAGCTCCGGTCCCCCTGGGAGGGGGTACACCCGCAGCAGGCTGCTCCCAAGCACAGACCTGAGCAGCCTAGGGGCGGGATCCGCGTCCAGTTTCGGCCAGGAGCAAGTCAGAGGGCAGGGGCCCTGCTCGTGCCGAGCCACAGAGCCACGCTGGTGGTGCAGGGTGGGAGGCAGGGACCAAGGAGCGTGCCGCCTCCGCCAGCACATGGAGCGGCTCCAGCTCTGCATTCCTGAGCCGTTCTGCAATGTTTCTGCGGAGGCCCGTGGCCCCCACTGTCTCCGCTGCTGAGGAATGAAATGCACTTCTGCTCCAGAGCGAGGGAGCCCGTCGGCACAGGGAGGGAGGCGGCAGAGGCACCCGCCTGTGCCATTGCCATCTATCCGGAAGCACTAGCAAAGCTGTGGAGCTGAACAAACGAGGAACACCCTGTCATGGAAAGGGTTTTCCAAGTATTTTATATGCAGGGCGGGCTGCTGTGGTCACCAGGCCAACTTCTCTACATCTAAAAATATTCTCAAGTTGAGCATAAAGCTGCTTTCCATCCCTCTGCAGGAAAAGGAGAACATGCCACTGACAAGACAAGGTCACAGAGACCACGGAGGAAGAAGTGGAGGATGTCAGACAGTAGAGAGGAACTGAGAGGAGCCAGGACATCTGCCACTATTTCTGCATCTTCTTCTTGCCCTCAGAAAGCCACCCAAAACAAGGCATCGCAGCAGAGGCATCCCTTAGCACACCCTTCACAGGGATCACTGTGCTTCCAAGACCCCACAAGATGATGACTGCTCAAGCCTTCCCACTCCCAAACACTTCAAAAAAATGACAGAGCTCAGCAGGGAAGACGCTGATGACATCAAGGAAGACCTCATAGAAAAGGGAGATGGTTCACTCCAATTTCCATGTTCTATGGAAAAAGTCCGGACTCTAGCAGCTGAAGTTCGCTGACAGCAATGTCTAGAGCAGAAATATTCTCTGGTGCAAAAGGACACCTCCTCAAACCGGAGTGAGGTTTGTCAGCAAAACGTGGCAACCAATCACACAAGTTTTGCAAATCTGCTGCCTGGTGCGAAGGCATCAATGCAGGGCTCAGCCCCTACAGTCCTCTCCCCTCTGGGAACCATGTGGAAAAACTGGGCTAAATGTAACAAATGAGACAGCGTGGGAGCCTGGCAGTGCAAACCAGAGAAAAAAAAGGAAAAGGACAGTGAAACTCAAGCTGTCCCCCTAGAAAGAAAAAAAACCAAAAAACCAAAAAACCCAAACAAACCAAGTCTTGATGAACACACACCAAATTTTTGCTGGCTCGCCTCCAGAAAAAGCAAACCCATTCTCAGTCAAACCTATTCTCAATCACGTTGTCAGTATGCAAAGTCAGATAAGGCACCGGAGCAGCCGGATTAACACACTTCTGCATTTTACAGCAAGCTGTGTGCAACCCCTTTTTGAACCACGGGCATGCTTCTGAGCCAATCCCAAGATGATGACGGGGAGGGGGGTAACCTTGATGGGGTCCCACCACTTCCCCCAGGAGCTGTTGCGGCTTCCTCCATCTCACCCCACACAAGGTGAGCAAAACCAAGGTGTTGGTGGGAGGCCTCCAGGCTCTGCCTGAGGGCAGGGTCAGTGCAGGCAGGGCTGTGGGCAGACAGCAGTGTGCGGCCTAAGGAACCACCAAGTCACTGCTGGGGACCACTGACAGTTTTCGGTCACGTGATGGAATCGCTGTATTTTTGCAGGACAAGTTCACTGCTGCAGTAACGGTTACAGGGGAGGGTTTGTGTCTCAAAAGGCAAAAAAAATCAGCCAAAATTCAACTGCAGACAGCTGGAACACTAGTGACGAGTTTCCAGAACAAACTGCAAATCTACAGATGCAACAGTTCCGCCATTTTTGTTACACTCTCTCTTAAGGGATACTCCAAAAGAGGTTTGGTAATGGGGTTTGGTTTTTTCCTTCTGTTTTTATAGCAATACCAAATTTCACCTGGGAAAGGCCTCACTGCAGACCACCCCTCAACCAGGAGCTGGCTGCAGGAAGTTTTATCAGCTGCAAACCATCCCAGTGCTGGGGTTTTCCACAGGCACAGCCCAGTCATTACAGCCGCTGGCACGGCTAGGAAGATACCAGGCCATCACAATGCAATTCCTGCAGCAGTGGCTTGGCTGGCATGTCAGCATCTGCACTCCAGCACCATCAACAGGGTCAAAAATTAAGCTGGTAAGAAGCCAGACTAGGCTCTGGCTGGGTTCTCCTGAGTTCTCCAGTATGGGACACACAGCAGGCACTGAGGTAGACCTGGCTCAGCCCCGCACCAACGGGAAGGCTGAGCCAGCAGCCCCAGCTGGTTTAGTGTCACACGCTGCTGAGACCGTTCAGCCCAGTTCCTCTTTCCCAGCTGCATGTCCACGTCAGATGGGAGGACAGTTTCTTCCAGCTGAGGCCGAGCTTGCTCCTGGGGAGCATGAGTGGCTGTCAAGGCCAGACACAGCACCCCCGTGACCACTCGGTTCTTATCCACGGCTAGGAC
>VXBQ01016514.1:69437-278232 GCA_013400175.1 Phainopepla nitens | reverse complement strand
GGGCCGGGGGAGCTCCGGGGGCTCCGCTTCCCGGGCGGGGGGAGCTCCGGGGGCTGCGCTTCCCGGGCCGGGCAGAGCCAAAGCTGCCACCGGCCAGGGGCTGCTCCTGTCGCCGGGAGCGCTGGTTCCTGGTCCGAGGGCCGCTCCTGCCGGCCCCTAACGAAGCATCACCTCCTGTAATGGGGAAAAGAGGTTCATTTTCCCCTTTCCTTCAGCCTGCCGGTGCTCCAGGGGCCATTATCCGGCCGCACCAGGATTCAGGAAGGTGAGGGCTCGGTGGCGCCGGACGCGCCCCGGCAGTCTGGCGCTCGCGTGTGCCGGGCGCGGCGGAGGGCGCAGGAGAGGAGTTCCTCTTTCGGCCGTGGGCTTGCTGGCCACAGCGGCACGCTCGCCTCTCATCCGCGGAAGAGCTTTTTATGCTTCTCTGTGATTGGTGCCACTCTCCACGGAATTAAAATCCTAGTAATTGTATTATTTCTTGGAGTATAGCTACCTTGTTGTTACTGAAAGCTGTGTGTCTTTTACTTGCTTTCTTAGATTTTCTGGTTTTTTTGAAGGGCTTTATTTGCGCGGTTTTTTAGTATAAGGCATGACTAAGTATTTCAGCACAGGCAGCTCTTGCCTTGCGGTCTCCCATTACCTTAAATATCTATTTTGAATAGGAAAAGAGGAAAAAAGTGTTTTCTGTCGCAGGACTGTTATTTAAAACTGAAGTATTATTATAATGGAAGCCAGCACTGAGGTCCGTTTCAGAGCACTGATCTTCTGGTAGACTCTTTAATTTATGAAGTGTGGACCACGGTCAAGTCCCAAACAAGATCTCTGTGCAGCTGATAGGGCACAGAGCTGAACATGCCCAGACTGAGCTTTCTGTAAGGCTGAGAAGACGTTGCACAATGCTGCAGTAATCCTTGGTCAGTGTAAACCAAAGAAGTTGGAAAGACTTGCTTGAGTTGTTTGGAAAGGGAGAAAGCAAGTGTGAAGTTAGAATTAGTTTTCTTCCCCTTGTCAGTATCAAACATATGGTTCTAGAGTTTCCCTTTCCATTTGAAGGAAAGATAATAAGAAGTGTGAACAATATATGTATGTCTTGATAAAAGATGTCTGTAGTGCTTAAATTGTATGCAAGGAAGAAGATGTGTACTTAACTACTGAGCAAGGTAGGAAAAGCTACAGAATAACATTTGTTTTGCCAAGGGGATGTCTTATTTCTGTTATGAGGGAACAGACATAATTTTATTAGCTTTATTATATCTTATTAAGAAATTAAATCACAACTTCAGATACTTCAAACAAGACCTACTGAAGTGAGCATATCGGTTAGGAATTTTAAATGTTGAATTCCAAACCACTGGAATTTTCTAGTATGTAATCTTGTGCACACAGAAGCAATGTTCTCTCTTGGAGTTAGTTTTCTTTTTGTAGTTTTAGTAGCAACCTGGAACACAATGACAGATGTGTTACTTCTCTTTCCTCACTGTGTTATGTTTGCTTTCTGTAGGACAGATTAGATTGGTTCTAAAGGGTTAGTTACTGGTTAACTGTTTTCCTAGCATGGACAGCACGTTGAATTTCAGCTATGGATGACTAAGAGTGTGCATTCAGCTCTAAGAACAAGTTGGGCACGATCCCAGTCCTCCTCTGGTTGGGAGAGGGACTGGCTAGCATGTTCTGTAAACATGAACATAAAAAAATAAAGTAGAAGCTGTTGATGACCATCAGTAGTAATGACTGATGAGATTTACTTCCTAATATCTAACATACTGTAAGGTCTTGCTATAAGACAGTAGAGATTAGTTTTTTAAGAACAAGTGCTAAATATGAGGTTCAGAACTGTTGTCTAGATTGTTCTGTTGAGTTTAATCCTTCCCAAAAGAGCAGTCTTGAGTGTCTGAGATGAAGAAAAATTTATTTAAAAAAAAAATCAATTTTCTTGTTTTGATTTTTAAGAAAAATTGGATATAGTCAATTTGAAAAACTAAGGTGAGACTCCAAAACACCTGGTTAATATCCTTACTGATTTGTGAGTCCTATAAGCAAACTAACTTCTTGTGAAATAAGAAGTGTAAAACATACTGCAGAAAAGCTTTCTACTCTTTCACAACCATCTACGGTGCTACCTGTAACTAGAATCAGTGTAGTTTTAGATCTCTGGAGATGACAGTGCTTTTCCAGACAATACCTCTTATCTTAAAACACTTTGTTTTTTGTCTTAACTCCCTGTGGAATGTGTGCCTCTTTGTAATATGATAATTATATCAACTTTTGAATGACATGATTTGAATTTTGTATTTCAGGGTAAAATATTTGGAATATGTTTTCATGTGTTGCCACAATCACTTGTGCCAGAATATGGTTATGTTCCAAGGTAAATTAACAATGTTTTTTTTTAGATTTTGTGACTACTTTGCTGTCTTTGTGGTACTGAACCCTTGTCAGAAGAGGGAATGTAATATTTGTTCCATACCTGCTAGAGCTTCTGGGGGATATAAGAACAGTTCCAGGTGGAAAAGGAGGGGTGCAGAAGTTAGATGGGGAATTCAGAGCCTTTATTCAGTTGTATTTCTTTGTACTCTTGTCATTGGGGGAAATTACTCTATATAATAAGTTTTACCAAAAATGATGAAATAGTTTTTGTGGAAAACCCCAAACTTTATTCTGAGCATCAGAACTTTGTTACTGTTCTTTTCTCAGCTTTCTCGTTGATACATGTGAATATTTGGAAGAACATGTTCATACTGAGGGACTCTTCAGAAAGTCTGGATCTCTTGTTCGCTTAAAAGCTTTAAAGGTATTTTCTAAAGCTGCTCTTTTTTTTTTTTTTCCTTAATAAGCTGGATTTGTGCATGTTTTAATTTTTGGGCCCTTTTCAGTCATATTCAAGTTTTAATACTGGAAGTAGATTGGTAACATTGCCTGCTTTAGAAATCATAGGAGATCTAGTCCAGAAGCTGACAGGCTTTTTTTTTTTTTTTTTTTGCCTTTAAAATATTCTGCCTTCCAGGTGATGAGAATAGTTTGGGATTGAGCAAACTCATTAGCAGTTGTGCACACTGGATGGTATGAGGATATTTGTTTAGCAGTGTTCTCCTGGTGGAGGGAAGATGGGAAACCTCTGAATTAACACACGTGGTCTGACAAGCTTGCCTGTGTCTCATTGCAGATAATGTAGGGGGGTAAAACATGACCAGGCTGAAACCAACCTGGGGAAGATATGACTGTCTGCTGTGACATGGGCTAGAGCATTACTGCCTAAATTTAGAAATCTGACAATATGTTGAAGACTTTAAATTGTGTTTCTTATGAAACATTTCAGAGTAAACTGGACCAAGGTGAAAACTGCCTCTCAGCTGCACTGCCATGTGATGTTGCAGGGCTTCTCAAACAGTTCTTTAGAGAGCTGCCAGAACCCATCCTTCCACCTCACCTGCATGAAGGCCTATTCAAAGCTCAGCAGCTTGGAAATGAGAAGAAAACTGCAACTGTGTTGCTGTCCTGTTTGATGGCTGACAGAACAATTGCAGCTTTGAGATACTTCTTCAACTTTCTGAGAACTGTGTCCTTAAGGTCAGTGTAAAGGGTGTGCTTGGAAACAGCTCTGAATTCCCTTAACCATTTCTCTGTCCAGGCAAACGCTGTACCTCTCTGTGAGTGGTTTGCCATTTACAACTTTGATAGCTGCAGATACTCATTACATTCAGTCAATAGTCTGTTGTTTCATAAATCCAAGGTTTTCTTTATGAAAACTTAATTACTGGAGACATGATTTTGTTTGAGCTTTGTTCAGCAGAATTACCATAATTTGATACCTTGCATTCCCTAAAACTGAGGGGAATCTATAACTCCTTGATTTTAGTAACATAGTTGTGCAATTATCTGGACTGGAATGCATAAATCTATATATTAATCTTGTTATTTAAGCACTCCAGTGAAAGAGTCCAGTTTTATTTTCTTAACTGCATTTGTCTTTGGTCTTTGTATTTGGTCTTTTCCTTCTCCACTGCTTATATTCTGATAGTTTGATTAAAAATGCCTTTTTTTTTTTTGTTAAGATCCAGTGAAAACAGAATGGATAGCAGTAACCTGGCAGTGATTTTTGCTCCCAACCTCTTGCACTCGAATGAAAATGAAAAGATTTCCACTAGTACAGAAAAAAAAATTCGCTTGCAAGCTGCTGTTGTGGAAACACTTATTGACCATGCGTCAGAAATCGGTAAGGTGATAAACGCTTCTCCGCGTGCCTCAGTGCACCAGCCTGTGTACAGCTTTCCTTCTCAACTTGTAAGAGTCATTAAAAAAAATTCTCAACTATTCCAGGACAAGTACCAGAATTTATCTTGGAAAAGATTCCGTCCATGTTAGGTGTTGATGTCTTTCAGTCTACTCCCTCACTGTGGGGCCACGAGGACAGTGAAAACGAATCTCCCAGTGAATGTAAGAGGAGGCACCGAAGTGTTGGGGGTAGGTATGTTTTGTGAAACTTTCAAAGCCAAAAACAGAATTGAGACTTCAGGTAGTCTGATCCTAAGCACTTGCTTTTTCCACAAGCAGAACAGATGTCTTCAAAACTGGTTGAGTTTGATTTGCAAAATCTGTATAAGACTGCAGTAGTCACATTATTGTATAATTACTCAGAGTTTTCTAGTCTGTTGTCTACTAAAGAAGCTATTTTGGATTTGTGTAGCCAAATTAATATTCTGGCTTTTTGTTAAGTCTTTTCAGATCCTGTTGCAGAAGGCTAAAGGGTTTGGTTGTAATGTTGCTAATTTTCAAATGGTACTTTAATATTTACTGTGAGATGTCAGGTCATGAGAAAGCATGGATGCAAATGGCAAGTGTGTTTTGAATTAGAGCAGCTAATTTGTGTCTTGAAGTGTAAATCTGAATTGGATACTATTGGATACCGTGTGCTCTGGTATCATGGATCTGGGATTTTGGGTGAGGTTTTTTTAGTTTTCAACAGGGTTGGGTTTTTTTTGCCAGGTATGGACAATCAAATGGTACAGTCTCAGTTCTGCACTCTCTTAGAGGAAATACAATGGAACATGTATGCTTGACTTCATTCAAATCCACTACAAAGGGAACTTCTATGCATTGCTATAAAAACATAGGCATTTATTTAGCTCATGTCCCTGGAATATTAAACCTGACAGTAGTTGAAATTAAGGCTGTATGATTGTATGTTTAGCCATGGCATGGTTTTTTTGTGTATTGTACTTCTCTGCTGTTTGTTGGGTTTTTTTTTTTTAATAATTTTTATTTTAAGGAAAATAGCTTTTTCAGGTATTGTGAAAGCAATAAAAGCTATGTTGGTGGGTATGATACTCTGTACTTAAAACAACCATTTAAACTGATTTGCTTTCTTTCTCCCTGAAAAAAATACAAGTTAAACTTGAGTTGAAAACAGCAAGACAAGCTTCACATTTAAATTTGATTGCTTGGTGTGTCTTGCATTTCAGATATTGTTAGTGGAGCATTGAATAAATTTAAATCTAACAGAACACCCTCCACTACACCTCAACAAGACAGAAGCGGTAGGTATGGGGGTATTTGTACCGAGTAAAGCCCATGCAGTATCTTCTGGATTTGTTAACTATATTGAGCAATTCTTTTTGACTAAAGAATTAGAGCTTAGGTGGTTAAATTTAAATGGTTTAAAATGGAATATAGGTACATATCTGTTGAGGATACTGCATTTACTGTAATTCTTGGAGCAGCTACAATCACTGCAGTAGTGGGCTGTGGGGTTTAGCTCTGTGGGGATTACCCAGCCAAACTTGTGCTTTTTAGCTGCCACTGAGGCTTCAGTGCAGTAGTGTAGCATTTGATCATCTTTGGAATGAATCTGCAAGGACTATAATTCTTTCATACTTGCTGTCTCTAAAACCTACAGAAGATGACTATACATTTACTTCCTCCTAATGCCTCTATAGTTTTACTGATGTGTGGGTTTGGATTTTCCTCTCTGGTACTCTAAACTTGCAAAAAACCCAACAAAATAAGAAACTAAACCCTAAACTATACTGATTGCTTTGCCTGTTCAAGATGCATGCACTTTGGCTAAGCTTTTGCAACAAGTTTTTTCAGAGTTAAAAAAGAAATAAACAAAACAGCTTTTACTTTACTAAACTCTCCAACTTTTAAGCTGTTACTGCAAATTTGATTTTCTTTATTTCAGTCCTTTCATCAGTGACTCCAGTGGTTCTTACTCCAAGTACCAAGCGGAAGCTTCCCACTGATTGCCCTCAGGGCTTGTCCAGCAAGAAGAGACGATCTTTTAAGCACAGTTTTGCCTTTGAGTTTTTGCCAAGTAGCATATTTAACAGCAGCTCCACACCAGCATCAGGTACAGTGCCATCACTTTTTCTTTGCTGCTTGAAGTGATTGTTGGTGGCTTTTAATTTAAGGGTGGAGCCATTTGTTCTTGTTAGACAGTCATTGATGGTCATTGCTGACGTGTTCCTTGCACTACTTGCCCATCTTTGTAAATAGGGTATGTTTATGTTCACTGGTGACTCATGTTACATGGATTGAGCAAAAGCCAAATTCTCTTTCTTGTTTTTTGTTCTATTAATCTCATACTTGCAATCCTGATGTCCTTTTACCTTTTTTACTCCCTGTATTTCACTCAGGTTAATTTCCTGTTTCTTTCTTGACACACGAATCCATGAAGACTGCCTATGCTTCCAACCTTTTGAAAGTTGTAGCCTTCTGTCTCCTAAATACTTAAACAGCTGATCTTAGCTCTATATGAAATGTAATTGTTGCTTTTATAAAGCTTCTTTTTTGCGTCCAATCACCTCTTGTTTTTCCTTTAGATGCTACATCTCAAAACTCTAGAGAAAATTTTACTTGTGTTTGACAATGCTTTAGTACCACTTTATTCTACTAGAGTGCTTCCAGCCATCAGGCTATTCTGAAAAGCCTGTTTTATTTTTATTTGGTTATTTAATGTGTTGCCAACTGAAGTGTGAGTGGAAGGATGTTTCTGGATTGGCTGTTTTGCTTGATTTTTTTCCCCCCTCAAGTGAGTTTATAAAACTTGGTGCTTTTCTTATTAAATAATTTCATGTTCTCCATGAAATTCTTGTTTCTATGGATAATCAAACCAAAGCAATGACACTTTATAAAGACAGCAGTGATGCATGTGTTTCATAAAATGGCCAGTAATAAAAAAAGCAACTCTTTTTCTTCTTTATTGCTTTAGCTGTTCTGGCTAGGTATGTAAAAAAGCACAATGCAAATAATAATGAGACTGTTAATTTTGCTTCTTGAGCTCTTAAATTTGATGAACTGATCTGATGATAATAATGTGGAAACTTATTTGATGTATTGATATCTGTAGCATGTAATTAATTGCATTCCAGCCACTTTTATGGACGCTACAAGCAACAGCTATGTTTAATTTTAAAGTGGCAGTCAAAGTAATTTCAAGCCAGCACTCTACAAAATAAGCAAAAAAATTGTGCTGTTTAAAAATCTGTTCTTTATTGTGTTAACTCAAGTCTTTATCTGAAAAAATGTGATTATTTGAAGTTCATACAAATATAATTTTGTCCCTGTAGTTCAGTTTGAAGCAAGTCCTTGTGGGTGTCTTGAGTCATCACAAACCTCACTATCTCCTTCAACCGTGGGTGAAAATCATATATCCAGTACAGGGAATAGAAGAAGTAAAAGACTTGCAAGCAAAAAACTATACAGGTAATTAACTCTCAGAACCTAGAGATAAATTGGAAAGATGTGTCTAGACCCCTTGAATAATGACCTCAATCTCTCTCTAAAATTACTGGTTTTGCTAAGTTTTTATAGTAATCTTAAAACCACCAGATCTTCTGATGTTGCAAAATTGAGCTCAAAACAAAATAAGATCTGCTGTAGTAGATTCTGTGCCTATTAAAAAAGGGTGGGCAAGAAGGCAGTAAAATAAGTAAAACTGGAGGAAATAACTGTAAATGAATGTCAGGATGTCTTCATTGCCCTTCTAAAGAGTTTATGTCCTTCCTTTCCTTGTGTCCTTCCAGGGCTGAATCGGGGAAGACGGGTTGTTTTTCTCCAAAGATAAGCCGAAAAGAAATGGTTCGGAGGTCTTTACGCTTGAAATTTGCTTTGGGGAAAAGCAGCAGAGAAATGGTAAGTACCCAGTCCTCTCGTTGGACTGCAGATTTTAATCCAAAGTTTGGAGCACTGCTTTTCAGGAGCAGGAAGGATGTGTTTTGTAATGGAGGGATCCCAGTGTTAATTGAACCTGTTTGCAGTCAAGTACAAGGAGCTTGAGGTTTACTTGCATCGCAGTAACTGATCAGCTTGTACTGTGTATGGCTGGCTTGGGGCAAGACACTGAGGGAGGGAGCAGCTGACCTGAACCGACCAAGGAGAAATTCCATGCCATGCAATGCTAAGCTCCCCAGTAAAACTGGGCTGGGGATAACTTATGGAACGTAGCCACTGCTCAGAGCTTGCTGGGAATTGGCCTGATGGTTGTAAGTGATGACCTTTGCATCATCTTTGGGTTTGGGGTTTTTTGTCTGTGTTGTGTGTGTCTGTCCCTCTTCTTTTCACCTTTCCAATTCTCTCCCTCATCCTGTTGGGGAATGGGGAAAGCAAGCATGTGGCTGGATGGGAGCTTGCCTGCTTGTTGGGATCAACCCACCACACTTGTGATCCGTGGCTCTCGCAGTTCCTGAGTGTCTGATGTGGCAGAGCCTGTTCACAGTGTGATTAAGTTTACCTGACTGCAGGGAGGCTGTTCCCCACCTAGGTCTGCAGAGAATCAAGGCAAGAGGAACTATGGCCAAGAAAAGGCTGCTGTGGCTGATTTGCACAGCAGTTTCCTGAAGCTTCCTCTGTAAATGAGATTCCAAATTACAAGTTTATATCACTTTTTGTTTGTTCAAGAATATTGTATCAGGATGTGCAGCTGGCAGTAGATCAGAAAATATTGGAAGGCGTCTTGCAAGTCAGCAAGGTTTGGAAAGCAGAACTGAATGTGCAAAAAGAGATGTACTCTTCAGCCCGTATGTCAATCAAAAATTCCCTAAGAAAGGTAATTGCCAACCAAATATATTAGATGGGGAAAGCTTTTTTTTTACTTTGCAAAAGCAACTTTATGGATAAAAGTATAAAAGCAATTGGATCAAAAGTAGGCTTCCTAGCTAAGTCAAAAGTCAATTGTATGTTAATGGCTTCTTGGGAAAAAGAACTGGTTTAGAACAAGCTTGTGTTTCTAGTGTATTTTAGTTACTCTCTTAGTTAAATGAGAGGAGATACACAATTTCACCTATGATATTATAACTTTTTTATATTTCTGAAATATAAGGGCATAATGGCATTTTTAAATTCAGTGCTGCTTTGATAATTATTTTTAAGTAAGAATTTTGTCTACACTTATTAAAATCACAATGAATCATTCTTAAACACTGTGTATTTTTTTTAAGGTTCAAGGAATGTAAGCAAGTCAGAAGAAAACTTGCTAACTCCAAAATGTCACAATAAAGTAGTTCACCGCATGTCATGGAATAGTCCTGCTGTTATGGATTCTCAGGTGATCAGCAAGAATGAGCAAATTCTGCCTGGACACTCTGAAATGGGAGTCAGCTCTTCAGAATCTGTTTTGATACTTGGAAATCCACCAGTTATTCCAGATGAACTTGAATCTGCAACTGTAAGCAAACAAGACAACAACTTGGATCTTGTGCTTTGTGAAGAGGAAAGTAATTCAACAACAGAAACATTACTGAAAGTTAAACAAGCCTTCTCTGCATCTGGGAGTATTCTTCACAACTTGATAGGTGATAAAAAATCATCCCTCTCGGTTGTAGCAAGTGAAATATTAAATGAAACTCCTTGTCCCTCAGGGCTCAGTTCAGCAAATAAATTTTTAGCGGAAGAAGTTTCTGAAAATCTAGCAAATGTAAAATCCAGAGAGCTGTTGCACCAATTTAATCAATCTGCTGCTGCTCATAAACAGCAATCAAAAGAAGAGGAAATTGATGTTTTGGAGAAAAGAAACTTCAAAACTTCTATTGAGATTGAACTTCAGGTCCCAAAACTTCCTGTGCCTCAAGTGCTAGCCAAGGAAGATAAGGTTACCGTTGAGAACAGTTCAACACAAGATGACTTACACAAATCAGATTTCTCTGGAAGAAAAGAGGAAATAGAATTAATACACTCAGAAACAGCTGAGAACTGTATGGTAAAGTGCTGTAATTTGGAAGACAATACTGCTAAACCTTCTTTGGCAGGACAGCTGCCTACTTCTCAGTTGCCTAAATCACAAAATGAAATGGGCAACCAACACTTGAAAGCTGAAAATTCGGATAAAGTTGTAACTAAAACAGTGACTGTTCCAGACCATGGGAAGGTTTCTGACCACGTACAGTGGTTCAACCAGCTTTCATTAAATGATACAAATTCTGCAAGCAAAACGAAACCACCTCTGAAGTTTCAACGTACTCCAGTGAGACAGTCTGTAAGAAGAATGAATTCCCTTTTGGAGGCTAGCAGACAATCTATAAGCTCTCAGACGGTTAAGTCAAGTGGTGTTGGTTCACCACTTGTTAAATCTTTGAGCTATGATTCTGCCCTATTCCCCTGCACAGAAAAACCCTCAAAGAATTCCATGCTTTTGCCACGCAGGAGTGAAAGCACACGTGATCAAGTTTCTGTAGCTCATAAGCAGCTAGACTTAACATCCAAATCATGTTGCAGGCCTTTAAATCCATCAGGCAAGCCTGATGTTTGTGTCAGAACTGTTGGAACCCATGAACAAAAAGCAACTCTTCGTACATCAAAGTCCATTCTAGAAGATCTAACCAATCATGAAATGGTTAAATCCAGTTTGAAAGTTAATGCAAATATAAATATTCCAGGTGCTGCCCCAGAAAAATCTGTGATCACAAGAAGTGCTTCAGGAAAAGAAAGAGGTCGTTATAGAGGCTCTCCAAAGAATCCAATATCTAAAGTAAAACTGCTACCAGCTGCAAAGCCAATAGACTTATAAGATCAAATTTGATGGCTAAATGGGTTCTTTGTAACTTGGTTAACCTTTTGAAAAAAATCTAACTTTGTATGATTTTTTTTTTTTTCTAGATCTTTATTTGTAATTTTTCCTGTATTTTAAATGAATGAGTTGTGGAGATATACAAATAGCAGTTTGTTTCATGTTGAGGTTTTCTTCATTTACTGAAACTTCTATAAATGCTAGTCAGTTCAACTAAATGAATTTGACTTATAAAACAAAAGTAATCTGTTAATCTAACACAAATGTTTGTGTTGGATCTCAAGTTTTGATTATCTCAGCTTCTAAAAACATGCTCGCAAAACTGTTCTTGCAGTATTTAGAAAAAGTATCAAGTTCAAAAACAATTTCTCAAATATTTAAAACAAATTTACCAGACGTATGAAAGAAAGTGTTTGGATGCTGAGTATTAGTAGTTGAATTTATTTACTTTTTAGTTTTATGTGTGTTGTAGCACCCCTTGATACTACTAAGTTGGACCTCATGTGAACTCTTATTTCTTTTGAGACAGTGTTTATTATTTTTGTTGGAGTAAATTGGAGCATATTTTACTTGTTGAGTAGGTAAATGTCAAAATATAATCCATGTGTGCACACACACTGGAGAATTATTAGAACACATTGAAAACAAACGTGCAGTTTACTCAAGAATTGAAAAGTCTTAAAACTTCATCCAGTGTTGTATTCTGCAGTAGGTACAAGTATTTTCAGTTATGAGTGATAAAATGTTTTGTCTTAATATGAGAGGGAAATTTTAACTTATTTTTAGAGCTGTAGAATTATGATAACTAAGTGGTGCAGAAGCTGGGTTTAGATGCTGCAAGTGTTGCAAGAGACGAATGTAAGAAGCCATAGCATGTTAAAGGTTGATTTGCACAAGCAAATGTTTACATCTTTTAGAATGAAAACTGTCATCAGTTGTAAAATTATTTAAGAGTAAATGCTTGAAACCGTTCATTAGCTTTTTATATGTGTGAATTGCTTATTGGCAAAATGTTAGAGCTGAAGCACTGGATACTTTTGGTTTTAATAAAACCATTGTTTTTTCCCTTTTCTGAGCTTGTTCTTCTATCATGACTTGGAAAGTTAGATTATGCTGTTATTTGCCGACTGTAGACACCAAAATCATTAAGTCTGAAAATACTGAAGCCAGAAGTAAATCTGTTCTGGCTGTCCTTTTTGTTCATCTTAGCTACATGCTGGTAATTCTCGCAACTAGTAAAAGGCATGATGCAGCATAGTTTATCAGCAGTAGTCTTCTGAACTTCCTGAAAGGGTATGTTAATCAAAAGAATATTTCTTTTCTATTCCCCGTCTCCTTCCCCATGTATGCCCCAACTTGCAAGTTGAATTGGTTCAGCACGTTGATCTGTGGAAACCTCCTGCCTCACTCTTGCTACATGACTGTAAAATTAATACCAGGGAGGCAGCCAGGAGGAAATCTTAACCAGATTGCTTGGTGTTGTGGTTAAGAATGGGAAGCTTCCGTTTCATGAAGTAAAGAAGTGAATATGGCACCACCATCCAAAGAGGGAGCTGCTTCCCTTGGCAGCATGCTCCTACCCTCTGCCTTTAGCTGGTGCTGGCAGATCCCTCCCTCAGTAAGGCTGGGCAGGCACCAGAGCACCGTGTTTTGGATCATCTCACGGAGGGAAGTAAGGATCAGCAAAACAACTTCCAGCTGTCGTGGCTGATGCAAGGAGGCAGGAGCTGGAAATAGGACAGAAGGCAATAAAGGCAGTGTCAGGAAGAAAATGAGGTCTGACTCCTGTAATAGTGAGGTGTCACACCGATTTTTGTTTAGAAGACTAAGACTTGAGATTGTCTGAGCTGCATTAGCATTCAAAATATTTGGTAAATATTAACAATGTGTCCTTTATGGAGCAGTAAGCGACTTTTGATCACCCATGCAAGCTAGTTTTGAAACATCTAAATTTAGCTTCTTAGGGGTAATTTGGTAGGGCTCTGACAAAGAAACCTGTAGCAGGAAAAAAAACTGCCAAAGAAAGTTTGGGTTCTGATTCTAGAGGTTTTGCAGGACAGTTGGACATCCCTTTATATCAAGTGCATTATGTTTTGCAGAAAGAAACACTAGAAGCCAAGTGGAAGTCCCTACTGCGTAATCCTGCAATTTAAAGCTTGCATAATGTACCAGAGACCAGCAAAAAGAGAATAATCTACATGTGCAAGTGCAGTTCATGGGACTGCATGGGATATAATCTCAAGAGTTTTTCTGTGGATAGCTGTACTAAACTGGGATGTCATGCATTCCTGTCAGTAGCAGTGCAGGTGTGATACATAAAATAACCTTTAGAAGCTACCGTTTTGCCAAGTGCTGTGTTAGATGAGAGACTTCGTTTAGCAACGTACTTTTGTAGTCACCTTTTTGGTAACCTCTGCTCTGGATGATGAGTCTAGATCTGCCTAATCTGGAGGCATTTACCTGCAAGGCCTTGGAGGTGGTTGCCGTGTTGCTACCCTGTAACCCTGCAGTTAGGTAACGCTATTATCCCGTAACTAAACCATTGACCATATATTCTAGAGAGAAATCACAGCAGCAAGATGGATGCTCTCCCAGGAATGTGTAATATCTTATTTCTGTCACCGTCAAAATAAACCTGACGGGGTTTGATGCATTTAGACAGTGAAGTTAAAAAGGGAGGTATTTCATATCCCCCGAGCTCTGTGTCTCTGTGGGACANCTGCTGCTGCCGCTGCTGCTGCCGCCGCTGCCGCTGCCGCCGCCGAGCTGTGTGACGGCCGGGAGCAGGGAAGGGATCGCGGCCCAGCTGTTCCGTGAAGAGCAGGTTTTTCCCTGGAAACGGAGGCTGCAGAGGCCGATGGAGCGGGAGGGCTGCGGGAGGAGCGTGGCGCGGTGGGGGAGCCGCGCACGGGCGTAGCGGGGAATATTGCCAGCATTGGGGTGTTCAGCCATTTTTGCCTCAAAGACCTTTCCAGGTGCCTTGCGCCGGAGGCTGGAGCATTGGAGCACAGTTAAACGCCTGGAAGACAAGGGGAACTCGAGGGGGTTTTGTTTATCCAGGGGACTGGAAGTGATGCATTTTAATTAGTCTTTGATGTGAGGGGGAAAGGAGCTTTAGGAAAACAAGCATTCTGATTAAAATTCAGCCTATCAGAGGACAGTAAGTGGTACTTGCTTTTGTGGGGTCTTTTTGTTGTTGTGGTTGACTTTGGGGTTTTTTTTCCTAATTAAACTACGCTGAGCAGCCATTTAGTGAAAAAGAGTCAAGGAAACAAATTAAAGCTGTGTGCTTCAGGTGGGAAGGACGGTGTATATGAAGTCGGAAGCCTTTTGTCTTGAGGTGCAAACAAAATATATCCAGGTTGTTTGGCAGTCTCTTATTATTGATTTTTCAGGCAATGCAAGCATAGAGCCTGAAAAACACAGTTCCTGGACGAAGAGTTCTTGGTTTTTAGACCAGAGCTTTATAAATAGGATAACAAACATGGAGCGGGTTGAGGGGTGGATGGTGTAGCGGATGATGTATTCTCATCAAGGATTCATCTTTTTTGCTGTGCCTGTTATTTAATGTTACCCGAAAAAGCAAACTAGCAAATTGATTTCTGCAGTTTGCTGCTTAACATTTCTTTTAGAAGAGAACATAACCACCCTATTCCCTCCCTGGCTCCTCCCAGCCAGTTTCCAGCTGCCCAGACTTCCAGCTGCCCCTAGAACCTGTGGTAGTGAACGCTCAAGTCCAGTAGTAGGAGCCGATGTTATTTGCACCACATGTGTAGGACTTCTTGCTTCTGTCTATAATTTATAACGAAATTACTTTCTTTTTGACAGGATGAAAGTGGCTGCCGCTATGATAACTACCTTGCTTTGCAACATGATATTTCTGCTGGCATTTGGATTGGCTTCAGCTTTTAGCCACAGCCCCAGGACACCTGACAGGGTGACTGAAGCAGATATTCAGAGGCTCCTGCATGGGGTTATGGAGCAATTGGGCATTGCCAGACCCCGGGTAGAATATCCAGCACACCAGGCTACAAATCTTGTTGGTCCACAGAGCATTGAAGGTAGTTAATTTCTATTTTGAATTATGATTAATTTATTACTATGCTTTGGTAATAATTAATGGGTTTTTTAAATAGATACAGAAAGAATATCCTGAGCTTAAAGTCTTAGACTTCTTAACTATATTGTTGCTTGATCTTTGTTTTAAAATCACCATCCATGTTCCACCTTCCTTAATGTAATGTTTTTGGTAGAAGTCGTGGGTTTTTTAATGTACAGACTTTACAGAAAAGGTTATGTTGTCTCAGCATTTTCTGATCTCTAGTGCCTCAAAATTCGATTTGCTAAATTATTCCTGAATATTATGGAGAAATATATTACATATATATTAGACATGAAACAAATATCATCTACAGAGCACAGATTCCATGGATTTTTAGAAACATTTGCAAACCAGAAGAGATCAAGTGTTTGTGGTGCCGTGTGAGATAAAAGGATAAACCTTACACTGGGGGTGCTCCTATCCCTGTGTCCCCAAGGAGCACTGCAAAACTGTGTTGCAGGGATGAATGCTCTGGGCTCAACTTCATTTTTTTTGGCCTATACCTCTGGTCTCACACTGTGTAGATTTTCCTTGGAATCAGTCTTTTATAGCTATGTAAATAATTTGAAATATCTGGCTCAAATGTCAGGATTTTGGGGTAATGTTTCAGTGTTTTGCTATTTTAACTGAACAAACCAGCTTTTATTTTGGCATGACACCAAGAGGTTGAAGTATTGAAGTATCCAAATATTATTGTTTATGTGTGGACATCAAAACAGGGCAGAACCCCTCAACCTTCCTCTCAGAATTAAATCAGTCTGACACAGTGCAGTGAGACTCCACAGCTCCTATTTTATCCTCATTCTGATCTACAGACTGTCCTAGCCAAACAGATACAATTGCTTTAATGGAGGCTGAGGAGAGGATTAAAGCTGAATGGGCATTTCTAGCAGATAATTGCAGATCTAAGTTTATATATTTTCCAGAGAGATTTTGATGGACACATGTTTTTCTGCAAACTTAAATAACAGAGACTACGTTTAAAGAGCATAATTTGATCAGTACCCTTTACTCCTTTGTGAAAGTTCATACACAGAGAAATTGGGACAGATGGTAGAAGTGAGTAATTTTACTCTCCATTTTTCTCTTTTCTCTAGACATTCTTTTTAAAAGAGAAACCTCAGGAAATATAAGCAAGTCTGAATTACTGGCAAATATTTAATCTCAGCATTTGATTTTACTTTCTAACTGCAGTGTTAGCAAAATCAGATTATGCATCTCTTTGTGTAAGTATCGAAAGTTTTCTAGTGTTTATGAGACTGAAGTAATGCTAGTTTTCCAGTCATCCATACAGTATTCCACAAACAGCAGGCTGGACAAACATGTTTGTTTTTTTTTTTTTTAAATAAATCCATCAGTGTCTGTAACAGAGTAAAGCTGAAAGGTGATAAATCCAGTTGATTTATCATATTTAACTTGCCCCTCTTGCTCAGATGAGGATGACTCTCTTCTTTTTTCCAAGCCTACCATGGATATTTAACAGCCTGTTGAGAAATTTCTGCAAAAGCAGAGTGGTCTTGTGGGGTGAATGCTGTCAGTCAGTGTAGAAATAGGCAAGCACATCAAACCTTTGTACCAAATGTTGCTTTTTATAGAGTATTCTGTGATGAGTTTTTCAGGTAATAATCACTTGACTCTTAGGTTTTTTGTGGTGATGTGTGTCTGTCTGTAGATAGATATGTCTAAAAGTATCTGATTAAAAACTTCAACCTAAGAAGTATTGTTTGCAGTTTCAAGGTTAATGTGGTCTTACATCATTGAACACAATATTTTCTCATACTGCTTTTTTTAAGAACAAGTACATATAATTCCATGAATTTTTGCCATGAGTCTATTTTTAAATATGGACCATGCATTATCGGATAGCTCATCCATCAAAACTTGTATTTCATTCTGAAAAAATAAGTCCATATGTTTTTAAATGATGTCAGTGCAAGGTTTCACATTCTGAAGAATTCATCTATAGACTTTCCATAACATATTCACACTGTTATCACTGGCTAATAATTCCATGTGCAAGTGCTTAAAAAATTCTGCATGATAACAGAAAGGAAAACTAAGGGGGAAGGAAAGAAAAAGGCTTTAAAATTACTGGAATGTGTCACAGCAGAACAGGGTTTTCATGTAAATACCATCATGGCAAAGTGGTAATTTGCCAGCTACTCTTCTGCTTGCATTGGGATTTTTTGCCTGAAAGTAATGGACAGTAAAGTTGGGTATGAAATGCTTATTATTTATCAGAAATTCTGAGCTGCCAGAAGTGTTGACTTCCAACCACTTTTCAGGCTGCAGGTTTCAGTGACCAATGTAAAAAATTTAAAACCAGGTTCATTTCATGCCTGCATTCTCATCACTAAGGCCCTGACTGCTCTGGGGTGTGTTTGTTTCTCATTTTGACTAGATATTGCATCTCAGCATCAAAACAACCCTCTATCAATTAGACCTTAATAAATTTAGTATGTTCCTAAAGAAAATTGTTTTACTTAAGAGGTTTTTGTCAGAAACAGCTGGGCTATATTGAAGCTTTCTACAGACAAGAAGGGGGCTGCATCTACATTAAAAGAGAACAAAAGAGTAAAATAAAGAAATGCGTTTAGCATTTCAAAAAACATAGAGGTTAATTTTTCTGTCTGGCAGGGCATTTATGAAGTAAGAGACCTCACTATTTTATCTTTCCTTGCATGCTTACAATTTTGTGCCAATATTTAAGGGGTTTTTTGTTTGTTGGTTATTGTTTGGTTTTCGGTTGTTTTCCTCTTTTTGAGGAGTGGAAGGGAATAAGCATATAATGTAAATTTCAGGCCTATTATACCCTGCACAGGACAACAGTAGAAATCTCACAGAAACACACGGGGGCACCAGTAGCTCATCTTGAGCAGTTTATGGCACTTAACTTCATAATTGAAAATGTGAAGTCCCATTTTCCTTTTGCAAATATCATTGCCTGCCATAAATCCAGTACAACAGAAAGCCTCTTGTGTGGTTTGTTTGTGTTTGATTTAGTTGTTTTTATTTCTTAAAACCACTTCAAACGAAATGATTGTTGGTAAAGGTGCTGGCATGACAGCCTGGAGTCTGAAGCCTTCAGTCTGCAGCAGAGGCATAATGCTGTCAACCTCAGTGACAACATTAAATGATGTCTCTTAAATTGTGATTGTTTGTAGGTATAAGGAAATTTTTAAAACATGATGCCTCTTAGGGAGGCTTTTGATTTTCCTGTAGAGACTCCTCATAGTTGATGGAAACAGGCTGGGGTTTATTTGATGATTTTGAAAGGAAATAAGCATGTTTATTGTTTTAGAAAAATGTATTTACTGTTTGTCAGATTGAGATGATAAAATTCAAGAGTCTGGAACATTATGAAAATATGTCTACTAGCAGCTGGTAATTAACAGCTTGTCAGCACAGACTCTGTACAAATAACACTCTGCATCAAATCTCCTGTCCATAAAATTATGCAGACTACTCATGCATGCTAACAGTGTCTATTTTGTTTACATTTTACTAATAAGAAAAGTAAGGGTTTCCTTTTTAGTAAATTAGTGTATTACTTTGCTGTCTCTCCTGTATCATAGCTGAAGATAGGTTCTTGTTCCCTACAAAGACAGTAAAATCTTTGTATTAGAAAGTTACAAAAACTTTTGCTGATGAATTCTCTCAGTGAAACCAGTGCAGAAACAACCTTTGCACTCATTCACCTTCGGGCTGACATGTGCTCTGCTTACACCCCAATACATTTGCACTTCCTTGGGTGACTCCAGGTAACAATTGTAGTATACCTGGGGGTCAGCAAGCACAGCAGTGTGGTGGCTGCAGCCTCTGTGCTCCAGTTTAGGTGCTCTGTGCCAGAGTGTGTGCCAGCATCCCGGGGGAGCAGTGCCACAGTGCGGGGCTGGCCTGGGACAGACCTCCCACAGCCAGGGAGGCTGGTTTGTTTTCTGTTGTGGCTTTTGGTTTGGTTTTTTTTCCGGTGTGTTTTTTGGTTTTGGCTTTTTTTTTTTTTTCCAAATTATCTAAATAGCCCAGAAAAATATGATTTCAAAATTTAATATGGATGTCTAAAATTTTTAAGATAAAATGAAAGTTGCAAACTTAGAGTTTTTTATACTGAGGAGGGGCAGGCACTGATTTTTCCTGTGGTGAGCAGTGACAGGGCCCAAGGTGATGGCCCGAGGTTGCCAGTTGGTTGGATATTAGGGAAAGGTTCTTCATCCAGAGGTGGTTGGGCAGTGGAACAGGCTCCCCAGGGCAGTGGTCACAGCCCCAAGCCTGACACAGTTCAAGAAGCTTTTGGACAATTTTCTTGGGCACATGGTGTGACTCTTGGGGATGGTGCTGTGCAGGGCCAGGAGTTGGACTTGATGATCCCTGTGGGTCCCTTCCAATTCTACACATTCTGTGAGCATGCAAGGATTTATACATTTCTGCAGTTGTTCTCAGAATCAGCTGCATTTCCCATGTTCCCACCTGAATTTTAAATTAACTTGCAGTAAGAAAATACTTTTAAGTTAACTTGGTTCTATAAAGAGATATTTTAGAAAACTAGAGAAAGAAGAGACTCTTGATTCTGGTGTTGTGCCAGGAGATAGGATCTCTGGCACTCTCCACAGGTTTCCAGAGCTCTTCTCCGTGTGCTTGTCACGGTGTGTGCGCCCAGCGGTGTGCGTGTGTCTTGGTGTGTGCTCTCAGCCGCAAGGATGGATGAGAAGAATGTTGTCAGCTGAAGAAGCTGGTTCTTCCCCTTGGGATGCTGCAGTACTCACATTAGCTGATCTCAGTCCCTTCTGCAGCACCAAAGAGCAGCGTTGGGCCTGGTCTTACCCAGCAGGGCTCTTCATCTCCCCACTCTGTTGCATCTTTGTTGTGTGCCAGTGCTTTTATCCAAGGGCAAAAGAAGCCTCATCTTGACTGGGGCGGGTTTGCATGGCAAGGCCTCTGCTTTTGGAGTTGTGAGGTAATGCTGGCTCACCAGGACGGAGGCTGGAGCCTTCCAGCTCCGCACTGGGAATGCTGACAAGGAGCCCGTTTGGGGCAGCTGGGAAATCTGCCTTGTAGCAGCTGTCAGACAGGCAGGGGAAGGTTTTAAACCTGCTTTGGAACCAGGTGGGACTTTGAGCCATCTGCATGGAAAATGGAATTGACTGAGTATGAATGGGGAGATGAACACGCAGATTTTCTGGAGTTCAGGGGAGCAGTAGAGACAAAACACGGACGGTCTGGATGTTTCTGGTGCATCCAGGCTTCACATTACAGGAGTGAAAGGAGTATTTTTCTCTGAAGTGTTGACACTGATGGAGCATTTGGACTTCTCATGCAGCTGGTGTCAAGTGAATAAAGTGCCAGTGAACAAAGTGTTAGTCTTTTGTTGGCACATGTACGTTTAGAGGATTGAAATAGTGTCCCGTCCCTCGTGGGATAAAGGAGCTCACTGTTGTCCTTTTGTGTCCCCGTTTCCCAGACCCACGTGCTGCACACGCGGTCAGTAGCGAGGTTGTGCTGTGGCAGTGACAGGAGGGTGCAATTTCCTGGCTTTGTTGTTTGTTTTTTTTCACTCTGCTGGTGTGTGGTGGCTGCAAGGCAGGGGGCCAGAGGGGCCCCTGGCTGTGTGCTGCACGATGCAATGTGTGTGCAAAAAGGGTCAGCTTATCCACATGGTGAAGTGCAAAAGCCACTGCTCAGCTGAAGGACAAGTTAATACAGTCCATTAGAGGACTGTTCAAGGCAGGCATAAGAGTTTGCTTTTTTTTGCTTTGTCAGCAAGTGGGCTGCTGGATTTTTTTATTGTGTATACAATTTGAATAATAATGACATATAAGCTACTGTTATAAATTTATTGTGAGAGGCATGGGCATTACTTTGGTCCTAACTATTTCACAATAAGAGCCTTTAATATCGTAAATATTTGTACTGTTTGTAATTAAAATATTGGATAAAACTGAATTATTTGCTGAAAGCGAGGTCAGTAATTGTGTGATGCGTGTGCTTAAGGCTTTAGAAAAAATTGTCCCTCTGCAGAGAAACAGAAAATTAGTCTCTACAGTTTTAAGAAATTTTGTGTCATTAAGGAGAAGACTAGCCAACTCTGGAATGCCTGAGCATGTATAGCTGTAGTGCTTTTGTGTTTCTCGAGGCATGCTCTTGAATGGTTAAGGAAGTTGGCTAGGTTTGTATTTTTCCATTCTTTGTTCTCCTATGCTTTTTCTCCTTCTCTGTTCTCTTATTTAGCAGCTTCTGTGGAATAGACAAAATGTGACCATTTATAATTTTTTTCAGTTCCTCTCACTTCCTGTGCCTAATCAATTTCAGCAAGCAGGACAGGACTCTCTAGGATGAAGCTAGTAGGATTATAATTACAGCATTGGGCCAGTAGACCCTTTAGAAGTGTTAGAAAGGGTAAGGAAATGTACATGCATTTTCTGCATTCAGGATTTTTTTGAAAGTTTACATAATGGGTGGTCCTGCAGATAATAAAAGAAAAAAAAGTTAGTGGATGGTATCCCAGTTTAACATATAAGAGCACTGGGAAGCATTCTGTCAAATCTGCCTTAGACTGGGGAGATGTTCCTTTGGAATGAGACAATGACACAACGAATGCAGATATGGCAAGATGACTGTGGATGAAAGATTGTAAACAATCTTGAAGATTTTTCCCAGTGGTAAGAACAAATAGTCCAGATTAACAAAAGATTTTGCAAAGTAGGAAGTATGGTATTACATCTCTGATTAATATGTATTTTCTCCCTTAGGAACCTTGGGCAAATGGGATAAGCTGTACCAGGCTTCCCTTGCAGCTCATGTTTGCTTGGACTTTGTACAGGTCAAGATAAGAGATGTGATTTTTGCTCAGGGAGAAGATTCCCCTGTCAATCTGTGAGGGGCTTGGACACTCTGTGGCACCTAGTATGACTCGCTAAGTAAAGGGCTCTAACTTGGGATTTGGGATTTGTTTACTCACAGCACATCCTCCTCATCCTTCCGTGCTAACATTGGCCAGACTTTGTAACTGAGGTAACTCTATCTTCACTGTGACATTGGAAATGGTTTCAATGAGATTGAAAGGCAAATGTGTCTTCTTGTTTCTCTTTAAATGTTCTGCAATAATATTTCTCTTTTGAAAATCCATTTTCATTGACTTTCTTAAACGGACCCTTCTGGGGGACAGCACTGCTTGTTTGTATTTGACATGGAGGATTGCTCTCCACAGATTTGTTCCCACTGTGCTTTACAGTACCAGTAAGAAAATAAGGTACCAGCAGATGAAACTTCAGTGAACTAACAGCATTTCCATTGGATGTGTTTGATCAAGGAAATATTCAATACCTGCAAGAAATTAGTTGCTCTTTATGTTTCTTTTCCTTTTTTTTTTTTTTGTTATCCTCCAAGAATGGAGTGGTTATGTTGTCTGCATGGGTGGGAAGCCCATATAGACAGTACTACTCTTGCAAAGAAATGAGCTGAAATGTGTGCACTTTAAACTTTTAATCATTCCAAGGATCTCTAACTGAAATCAGCTGATAAAATACTTTTCCAGAATTATAATAATAGTGAGAGGCATTGTTCTTTTTTTGTTTTCCACCCTGCAACAGTTCAAGACTATAGTGCTAGATGACTACACATATGCATATATTTAAAATGAAGTTTAAGGCTTACTCACGACAATGCTGATCTTAGGCCAAGAGATCGAAACCTCTAGGTTATACTGTAGGAATGTGAAATACCTAACAGTAAATGCTCACAGAAATCCTGCACGTGAAAGGGAGCTTTGGATTGTTTTGGAGTGTTTTCTTTGCTAGTATGTGGCACAGAAAAGCCTTGTTCATATAAGTAAGGATATAGATTTATCTAGCTCATCCTTTCTCAGCAGAAGGGTGTTGTCTGTACTGCTCTGGATTTTTGGTAGTCCAAGTTCGAACAATTTAACCATGATGTCTCTCATGATTCCTGTTGATAGGAAATTATGAAAAGTTTCTCAGTATTTAGTTGCCTTGTCTTTTTTTTTCAGGCTCTGCCTCAAGGTTCAAGAAACTGATCTGCTATTTTTGTAGCTGACTGTATGTGTTTGTATCCCAATATTTTGACTTGGTAGCTGCAGTGTATTTAATCCTAATACGTTTCTTTAAATCAGTAATGTTATAGTACCAATGCAACTAATGAGAGTTACTGTACATAATACCCCAACTTTGTATATTCATAGCATTTCATTTTTATTATTGTAGTCTTTGCTAAGTGCACTATTTATCAGAGTTTATAAGGAATGAGCTTTGCTGATGCTATTAAATCACTCAACTGTGCTAAATTATGGCACCAGAGCAGGTGCTATTGTCTGCAGCTCTTTTGGAAAGAAAGGAAAAACCCCTCAAATGATCCTGGACGTTTATACCTAAAGGAAACAATCGTTTATATTAATATAAAAAGATTGGTTTGTACTCAGTCAAGGGAATTCTTGGCAGTTGGTTTAAACTTACATGTATATATAGCACGCTGGAGCCTGCTAAGTACCTCTGTTTTCTTTATGGATGGAGCTTTGGTGCCAAGAGGTCTGCACCACATGCAGGCACAGATAGGCTTCTATCTGATGGATTGTCCTGTGGTGAACCACACTGTATACAGGATGTTCAAACACCTATTGGTTATGTGGTTCCGTAGTTTACAGCAGAATCATAACCTGATGCTTTTAAGTACATATTTGTAATCAGTCTTCATGTGAAGGAACTCAGGACAAAAGAAGTATTTTATGCTATATATTAGACATTATATTAAATTACATTGGATTAAATGTATGCTATACCTTCTTTTAACTTCATCACCATAACATCATTGTGTTATGAGCATCATTTTTGTGTGGACTATGGACTAAAGGTAGAATCAAGGACAGAGTGGGTAATAATGCTGTTCTGGTTTTAGTACCAGGGCTCGTGGGCAGCTACAAGCCAAACCTCCATGTAGCAGAGATGCAATTTTTGTATAGGGGTGGTTTTATGTTTGTTACATATCTGTAAAACTTTTCTGCAATGCTGCATTGAAGAGTAAGAGACTTGAGGGGGAAAACTAGCACATTGATTGGATTTTAGTCCATTGTGCGAATAAAATGGAAATATGTGTGCTTATAGACCACTTTGCTTTTCTATAATGCCAACATCCAACTGATCGTTCACAAAATTAATTTGCAGAATTTGCCTCAACTGCCACTTCTAAATGTAGAAATGAATACAAAATTTGAATTTTGTATTTGAGTGCCTTCTGTTAGCAATTTTTGTGAGTGATTATGTTAGCTTACAATGTTTGGCTGTATAAAAAATGATTTAGGCTGGCAATGTTTATTTGTAATTTGGGACAGGAGTACTTGAATGATTCTTTTGGAGCAACTTTCATGTTCAGAGACTTTATTCATGCCTTCTGGATCTGTGAAAAATATATAAGTTTAAAATAAGACTATTTGGTGATAATATGGTGATTTTGCTATTTACCCAAGCAGTTGTGTCTGCATTCACTCTTTAACTCATATTTTCCAATTGTTTAAATTCCTGTTCCTCTCAATTCATTGTCAGTAGAATTTATATGTTGACTGTGTGTTGTTATCCCTCATTATATAGGGTTTTAAAAAAAATTGCTTTGCTGTCACTCAACCATCTCCAGTGTGTGGGGTGGCTGTCTTTGTCAGGGAAAAAGAACATGCTTGAAACTAACTTTTTATTTGTCTGAAATGCAAAAGAATAGTGTACAATAGTATTTTAAAAACTCCACAAGCAGCTGGGGTTTAGCCTGTGGATGCATTTGGCCAGTAAGGCATGCAGAAAAGATGTGGGACAAATTATTTGTAGAGAGGCATAGAAAGAGAGAGAGTGGCCTGAGCTCGGTTCCCACATCTTTAGTGGAAGACCCTACTTGTCAAAGGCAAGGCACCCAGCTGAGGGGTGTGGGAGGTGGCCACAGCACACCAATTCTGGGTGCAGTTGCCCAAGCACAGCAGGCCCATCACTGTGTCCTCTGCCACTGAGTTACAAACCCTGCTGCACACTGCTGCTGTAACCCTGCAGCAGTGCTGCTCTGGGTCCCACAGGGAGAGGTAATCCTGTAAGGAAAGCTGTGAAGTCACTGACTGGGATGCTGTGTAACACGTTGGCTACTGTGGGGTGTATGTGAACAAGAATTCCCATCAACAACAGGGACTCTTCACCACTTTTCATCATTACAACAGGAAATGCAAATTTACATTTAAGAATTGGTTTCATTAAAAATTTTTTTTTCTAGGGGTACACAATCAAATTTGCTAGTATCTTAAGCCCCCTTGGGACTTAGTTTATTAATGTATTTCTAGGCTGTGCAGGTAGTATTTCTTTCTACAGTGTCATTAATATTGTCTTCCTGCCATGATGCTGTCTTGCCATATCTTCCATTGTTAGTTTCTATAATGAACAGTGATAGAATCAGTGATTGAAAATTACTGTGCTTTTAAATGTATCAGGTTTCATTATTGTCTCACATTTCTTTTTCTTCGCATTTTCTTGCCTAAAACCTTCAGAGGTAAGGAAAAAAACCAACCATAAAACTAATAATAGAGGGCTGATTTTATTTCCTAGTTTCTTTTTAAATTATCTAAACTACTTAATTTAGGTCACATGGTTATGTTTCTAAAAGAGATGCTTGAAATCTAAACTTGGATTTGTCTCTAAAACAATTATATGTAGAGTGAGAGAGAGATTATGTTTGAAATTGAAGTCTAGATTACTTGCACCAGCTAAAGTACTTACACTTTTAATCTTGTAAAAAGACTGTGCATAAATTGTCTTTGCTAGGTGGTGCACATGAGGGTCTCCAGCACTTGGGTCCTTATGGCAATATCCCAAACATCGTGGCTGAGCTGACAGGAGATAACGTACCAAAGGATTTCAGTGAAGATCAAGGATATCCTGACCCTCCAAATCCCTGCCCTATTGGAAAAACAGGTAATTCAGCTGTAGCCTTTGTACCTCTGTCTTCACTGTACATCTTCCTATCTTTCAGCACTGTACAACCCATGATCAGAAATTAGGGTGTTTTTAATTCTCTGCCCCAGGAGAAGAACTGTTGAGAAATTTGGTGTTTTAATGTTTCAGATGAGCGGTTTTTTTATTTTTATTTTTTTGTTAATATGTGCACCTCCTGTATTGCTATATGATGCTGGAGAAGGTCACGTGGAAGAAATCATCTTGACCTCAGGGTAGAAGATAGCAAGATTTATGAGAGCATCATGTTCCCGAGGGAGTTAATTTTAAGATGGCCCCTGAAAGAAGTTATTCTGTGCAGATGAGATTTACCCTTATTTTAGAGCCTTTCATTGTGCCAAGAGGAATGAAACTGTCTGCCCTGATCTCCAACCCAGACCATGAGTCAATATTTAAGATACCTTGGCTGCAATCCACACGTCTTTCTAGCTCACCGAGGGTGCGCTAGTGCCCAGCGGCGGGGAGCTGCGAGGCCGCGGCCCGGGCGCAGGCCGGCCCTGGCGGGGGCCCCGCGGGGCTGGGCACTGCCCGCCACACGCAGGTGTCCCTCGGCCNCATGGCACCGGGCACTGCCCACCACACGCAGGTGTCCCTCGGCCGGGCCCCATGGCACCGGGCACTGCCCACCACACGCAGGTGTCCCTCGGCCGGGCCCCATGGCACCGGGCACTGCCCACCACACGCAGGTGTCCCTCGGCCGGGCCCCATGGCACCGGGCACTGCCCACCACACGCAGGTGTCCCTCGGCCGGGCCCCATGGCACCGGGCACTGCCCACCACACGCAGGTGTCCCTCGGCCGGGCCCCATGGCACCGGGCACTGCCCACCACACGCAGGTGTCCCGCGGCCGGGCCCCATGGCACCGGGCACTGCCCGCCACACGCAGGTGTCCCTCGGCCGGGCCCCATGGCCCCGAGCACCGCCCGCCACACGCAGGTGTCCCTCGGCCGGGCCCCATGGCCCCGAGCACCGCCCGCCACACGCAGGTGTCCCTCGGCCGGGCCCCATGGCACCGGGCACTGCCCGCCACACGCAGGTGTCCCGCGGCCAGGCCCCGCAGGACCGCGCTGCTCGGGGCTCGTTCCCCGAGAGAATGGGGCTCCTGCCTGTGCGCTGAGCCAAGGAATGGCTTGCAGTACTGAGAGCGGTAGTAAAACACCCATTGGCTGCCGTGGGACCTGGAACTGGGAATGAGCACTCCATTTTTCCCTCATTTTTTATTTATGAGCTAAGAGATCCTTTCAGAATGTTTTCTGTTTAGTCTTCTTTTATGTTATTTGGATAATGTGGAACAGTTGTCTGTATTCTTATTTAAAAATGCTCTAGCTTAGAATTAATCAAAAAATAGTATTTGTTATGAGAAGTTTTGTGAAGTGTTTTTGCATTTCATTCAAAAATTTGACAAAATTTCAAATAGTCCTCCCTTAAAGTTTTCTATTGTAGCCCATTTGGTGATGATGCCTTCATCTCTTCTGAAATAATACCTCAGCTTCCAATTTGTTCACTCTAGCTGTTGTCTGACAAGTTGCAAATGATGGGTTTAGATTTTCTCACACACACGGACCTTCTATCTTCCATGCTTGCCCACTAGACTTCATGATTAGATAAACATGGCATCCAGGGAAATGCCTTTGAAAATCCCTTCAATTTTTCTTTCTTAGGTGAAATAAAAGTTGTTAGCTAAGCTAATACAGTCAGATCTGAACCCAGAGGGAATTTGCAGGGAAGTGCTGCCTGCTCAGATAAATGGCTCTGTCATAGGTATGCTGTGAGTGAAGATAGTATCTGCTAGGATTAGAGTAAAATGTTTTTCAGAGCCTTAAATGGAAATTCAAGTGGTGACTTTATTATGCATACAAATTACCAGAGGCCTTCCTCAATCAGGTCTGTGGATTTGCTTAATGGAAAACAATTTTTCCAGTCACTGTCTACATATGCACATTCCACAGCAGGAATACATAAGCCTGGAGCACTTGAATTGAAGACTTTTGGATTAGCAGTCATAGAGGACACCCATGTGTCCAGCTGCCCTTTGTGTTTTCTAACAAAAGACATAAATGCTCTGAGGTCTACCACACTTCTGTTGTCACCTGTTTCTCTTTGAAACAACCTTGTCCCTGCTGAGACTGAGATGATTTCTAAGTGTTTTAATAGTTCCTGAGTTACTTAGCCAATATGAAGAGTTTTCCCCTGTTTTCTACTGGCAATTTTATTTTTTCCCAATCTCAATGAGAGAAGAGAGAGAGCTGGATCTGTTGAACTCCGAGTAACCTCCTCAGGTCATTGAATCACTCAGTTTTAAGTCAAGTCTTTACTGTTTCCCACATCTGAGGGGAAAAAAGCTAAATCCATCTGCAAACCTTTTTACATGATGACACACAAGGACAGAAGGGAAAGTCCACAGGTGTGTGCTCTGGAGTGCCTGTGTTCTGGCAGATGCAGCTGATGGAATGCCCAGCAGCATGCCCTGGCTGGTAGGATCTCCTTGGGTATGTCTGAGAGGAACTTGCACTGCAAGCTCCCCATGCTGGCAAAGCAGTGGGAGCTCCGGGAGCAGACTCCATCCAAAAAGCTACTCTGGCCTCAAGTTGCTGAAACATTGTTTAAGCTAAAGATGACTTATTTTGGTAAAAAGACTGTAAGTTGATTTTTAGAAGGAGATTATCTTGATATGACGCTGTCTACAAAACCATCCATTGTGGTTAAAGGAGGTTTCTGGACCAATCAGATTAGTTACCAATCTACAGAAATGTCTTCATCATAAAACTTCATAGCATTTTTATGAGATCTTATGATGCAGAAATTATTTTCAGCCAGTTTGAACAAAGTAGCAAACCAGAAATGGAGCTCCAGGAAAGCTACTTCTGTCTTTGCTCACAGCACTGTTTTACCACAACCTTCAAAAGTATTGCCTTACCAATTTCTAAAACTGCCTGTGAGCATTTAAAAAATAAAATATCCTTTCTGAATCACAACAGGATGCAGTTCTAGGTAAAATCAAGTGCAATAATTAAAAGAAAAACATAAAGGAGGGAAAGAGCTTGGAAAATCAATTCCTTCAGTTTTGAAGTTGTGAGGGTTTGGGGTTTTTTAAAAATAAATACATTCTGACAAATTTGTTTCAAAAGAAAAAAAAAAACCCTGGTATTTTCTAGTCATCCAGATCTTTATTTCTTTTTTTAAATGCATGATTGCATTTAAGAAGTTTGCTGACTACCGTGGCACATACTGCATGTTTCAGAGCTACTAAGCACTCTATGCTTTTTTTTGCAGTAGATGATGGGTGTTTAGAGAACACCCCAGACACAGCAGAGTTCAGCAGGGAATACCAACTGCACCAACACCTTTTTGATCCAGAGCATGACTATCCCAACAGGGGCAAGTGGGTGAGTACATGCTTCCTGCTTACTTTTGTTGCATGTGAAACTGAGTATTGTCTGCTGTGTGGGATGCTATGAAACCACAAGGACAGTATTGTCCTTAATGCTGGAAAAATTATCACCCTAAGGGAAACTTCTCAAAAAAAGGTGAACTTGCCCTGAAAAATAGAAACAGTGCTTGTGATTGATGAACACCCCAGAAAAACAGAAAGTAGAAATCCTTGTTCTGTTACCTGTCCCAAAGCATGACAGCTTGATAAATGCAAAAAAGCACATTTCAGACTAGAGTGAATGTGTAGCCAAAATTAGTGATCTCTAGATTCCAGAACATAAGATGGCCCTAATCTGAAAGAATGTCCAGGTTCAATGACTATTCACTGTTCAGCTACTTATATAAAAAATAGAAAGAAAATACAGATAGAGTGCAGCAGCATAAAACACCTTAAAAAATCTAGGATCAGAACTCTTGCTTTAAGGAATCCTCCTCACCTCAAGGATTTTGGAGGACTTGATTCTGCTTCTCCCTCTAGTCAGGTTAAGCATTGTATTATATTGAAAACCTGTTTGACACATCACATATAATGAACACAGTGAGCTACACTAAGGGCAAAAATCTTGCTCTGAGCATACAAGGACTTTAATAACTGCAGCTAGACTATTTCTGCAGGCTAGAGGCTCCAAAGAAAGCTCTGCCACTTAATCTTGGATTACATCAGTTAAAATGTCCAATCCCAAATCCATTTTCAGGCGCCAGGAAAACAATAACAATTATCATAATTTATGCTTGTAGAGCAAATAATGAAATCTCATTTTACATTGTTGTAACACTTCACTTAAGATTGCACTAAACCAGTGCTCTGTAAGCATATATCAATAAATGGACATGTCTGGCAGTCTCTTCTCCTGCTGTAATTTTGAGACAATGATTCATCTTCATAATCAAACCAGTGTAAGATTTACAGTCTTAATTACTTATGCGAGTGCTAAATTTCTGGAGAGAATCACGCCAAAAATCCAAATTCTGGAAACTCGTTGCATTCTAAGTAATTACCATCAAAGGCTTTCATTTAAAAAAACACCAGATGGTGAACTTTCTTATTTATGCCAGATAAGACTGTTAGTTTTCTTATTATTCATGACTACTTTACTTTCATAATACTATTCTGAAGACTACAAAAGCACTTCTGTAAATCTTTGGCCTATAGCAATATTTCAGAATCAAGCATACATACTGTGTTGTCATCAGCAACATATATACTTAATAAATGATAGTAAATCATTAGTGAATCCTGGGCTTTCTTGTATCTCCATCCATCACTACTAATTCAGGAGAAAAAGCTGCTCATGTATGTATTAAAACACTTTTCTGTACTAAACAGTAATCATATCTAGCATCTTAGCCAACTCCAGATCATTTTAATTAGAGATGAAACAGCTGGTCATGTGCATGAGCAAATATTCTGCAGAGATCCAGAATAGCCCTGATCATCTCCTAATTGCATATTACCACATGGTAAAAATATAAGTACAGAGGTATCTTTTTGTGGCTGGGGTTTTTTATTTTTAATTCTCTGGAAAAATCAGGTAAGCACTCTAAAATTTAGCTGTTTGAGACCTTATAAAGCAGAGCTGAAGTTGATCAGATCTTTCAGGGCACTGACTGTTGTCTGCATTAAGTTGTAAATGACCAACACAGCTGGCTGTGGGCTGCCCAGTGGGTAAGTGTGCATCCTCACCCTCCCACTGCCCCCAGCACCTAAGATTCCCTCTCCCCACAGAGAGTTTGTTCCTGCTTCTCCTGTTGAAGAGCCCAGGACCAGATGCCCAGGGGCTGTGATGGCTGTGTGCTTACAGACTGTGTTTCCACCAGCTCTTGCAAGCTGAGTGGGCACCAGGCTGTCATCACCAGCTGCAGCCCTTGCAGCCCATGTCTCCTGGACCCGTGGAGGCTGGCATGTGCTGCCAGCACTTGGGGGAGCTTCTTCTCAGCCTTTTCCTACCCCTGTGTGTTTGAGGAAGTGTTACAATTCCCAGTGGCTTGTCCTTTCCAGGAGCCAACATGCATTCCTTAGCGAAACCACAGAAAAACCCACATTATATTAGCATGTCAGAAAAAAAGGACCTGCTTGTCCTACTGGGACAAGGAAACAGGTTGGTTGGTTGGCTTGTTTTGGTGACAGACTGTCCTGCTTGCAAAGCTGTGGGACCTCTGCTGTATCCTGTGAATAACGGACACACTTTATAAGGGTCAAGCAAGTTGAGAAGCTGTCTCATGCAGTGAAGTGTAGTGTTATGTAGATGCTATTATGTGTAAATACTGCTGTTACATCTGCAGGCACAAATATATAAAACATAATAAATATATACAGGGTTAGGAGTGGGAAGAAAGGGGAATAATTTTTCTGTCTTTGGGACAACTCCCCATATATCAGTATGTTGACCTGTGAGAAGTCTAGAGTGAGATCCACAGCTTATATTCTCCTCCCCTCTCCTCACATGTGGAAAACATAGAGGGGACAATGGAAATAGTAGGATGAGTGGCTTTTGGAGTTTTCTATCCTTGTGTACAACTATAATAGGTTCTAAGATTTCAGGGTTTAAGGACACAGACACTTTCTGAGTGTGCCTTTCTTGCATCTTGCAAATTGGCTCTTTAGATGGTTTGCAGAATTGTTATTGGCATCCAGAAAGACTTGCACAAAGATAATTTACAATATATGATTTACAATCAAATCTAAAAACCTCTTATATATTTTGTTGGTAGAAAGCATTTTAATTTCTGATTTTTTTCCACCCAAATCCCAACGTGCAGTACTCTAATGCAAGCAGCCTAGAGGATGCAAAGGAAGCTCCCAGGAGTGAGGGAAAGGTATCAGATCACATGCAGCATGTCTCTCCACATGAGGTGTATCTGTAACTGAAGAAAACTCTGTGCCTTCATTCTTAACAAGCTCTCAGTGAAGGATGAACATTCATGGGCAGACTTTGGTGGCTGATGAGGTCAGGCCATGACGCAGTGGAACATATTTTCAGGATTGCTGTTATCATACAAATATGTTCTTAGCTCATGCTCCACAACCATATTTGCTTTATACTCCACATAATGCTACAGCAGTACTTAGGGTCTTAAAACATTCTCAGACTAAACAAAGTATGGTTTCCTTCAGCAGGAACAGTTCAATTGTAAGGAATTTTTCAGAATGACAGAAATGCTAGCTCCAATAGTCCATGAAATTCTTTTAATTTCAGAAACACCCATTTTCCTCTCATGAAAGTATAAGGTCAAATACTTAACAAAGAGAAGCTTTGATGGTGCTTTGTTTCCTAAGGAAAATAATTCATGCATCCTTGAGTTTCTTTAAAATGTTAAATTTAAGTTTTCCTGAAGTGAGCTCGCATAAATGACTAGCCAAGAATGTCCCCCTTGGCCAACTTCATCTCTGTTCCCTTTTGGAGCAGCTCAGACAAAATATAACTGAGGTTGGACAAGAGATAGGCCTTGTGAATTTGAGGTTTAATGAACACAAGTAGTACAAAACAGACAATTTTGGCAGATTTCATTGTAACACTTGAAAATGTTTGTTTTTTCTCATATCAAGGCTGCAGAGAGAGTTAGAAGTGTTTGGTGAATTTGTCTCATGATAGAATTACACTTTCTATTTATATAATCAATGTTAGGTCAGTTGTTTATAGCAGAATTAATGGCCTTGTTTATATAGTCTTCTGCTTTTATACATGTAATTCTTCTCTCCTTCCATTTTCAGGTTAGGGTTTGGTTTTGGTTTTCTTCATAACACAGAATTGAAACAAAATGTGTTGAACATGTGTGTGTTATTCCAGAGTTTATTAGAATTCACTACTTATAAGAAATACAACAATATGTGGATACACTTATGTAAACTATGGTCAGAGGGGGTTTTTTGTGTTGGGTTTTTTTTTCTTTTTTCTTTTCTCATCATCATAACTTTCTCTTCTGCCAAGATGTTTCTGGCAGTTTTTAAAAGGTTTGCCATTAAAAATGTTATAGACCAAATGGTTTTTAGAAACTTTATTGAGGGCACTACTTAAACAAAGGAAGAGTTGGCGCTGAACTCCTTTCAGCAGAACTTTGCACTGGGAGTGTTGATATCTGGAAGGGAATAAGAAAAGACAACAAAACAGTAGGAATGACGCCTATTTCTGTTTTTAAAAGGAATTAGAAAATCCCTTGTAAAACAAATATTTTTTGCTCCTGTTCTTGTGTCACCTCAAATGTATAGAAAGATATACCAGAGGCAGGACTCCTGCTTCCTCTCCCTCACATTCTTATTTTTCTTTTTCCTTCTGCCTTTTCTTAAAAAAAAGTATATAATATATATGTATTTATACTATGTATCACATGATGGGGAACATCCAGACTATACAGCACATCCTAGAAGCACTTATTGCCTGAACATGAGGGATAACATAGTGGATAATTACTGGCTTAAAATTGTTGATAAGGTTGTGCCTGCTCCTGAAGAACGGCAAATGTTAGTAGGAATACACAAATACTTATTTGTGGTTTATTTCTCCCATAAAACTACACACTCCTCTAGACTTGATGATATTTAATAGCAGAAGTAGTATTTTAAAAGAAGAATGTAATGGATTTGATGGCTGTGTTGGTTTTTTTTCCCTTCCAGAGCAAGAGTTTACTCTTTGAGAAAATCAATGGTGGTCCAAAAAGAAGAAAGAGGGTAACTATTGGAATATTTCATAGCCCCTGTATAATCTAGAGACCTCCTAAAAATTAAAACCATATTGTTGAAATGTTGAAGAGATAGTCTAATGCATTTGTAGATTTAGATTATGAGAAAAGTCAGGGACTCTCTGTGATAAACTACTACAGCCAGCTTCAGGATTGAACACTGGTACAAGATTTATTTCTCAAAATAGCCTCTTACTTTCAGAAGATACACTTGGGTGTAGAACATTAGAAAAATTCATATTATCTGTCTTTAAAAATTGATCCTATTTGCTTAAAACCATTTGAAATTATTTAAATACCTCTAAAACAGAATTTAAAATTTCTCCTAAAAATATTAGTAAATTTAACTACCACTGTCTTTAAGTCTTTGCTAGAAAGGGAGAAGATGAATTGATTTCTTCCTGATTCAGACATCACTGGCAGTTGACACTTCAACCATAAGTTAATGATCTGACCTGAGCTTAGCATCTGCTTCATGCCTACATTTGATTTTTGAGTTTGCTATTTGAAAAATAAAAAGGGGTAGGCACCTGACTTCAATTTTTAAGTAAATAGAATTTACTCTGGAAATAGTTCAGCAGAATACTTAATTAATAGCTAGAATTGCATGTTAAAGTGGAATTCATGCAACCTATACATGAGGGAAAAAAAAAGAAAAAAAGAACATTTTCTTTCTTTGAGCTGACTAACATAACTGGATACAAAAGAAGTATTAGCTGGAGACACTTCACAGTTGGGTGTCCAGGGGTAGCCCAGAATTTTGAAAGCGAATTGCTTTACAGCAGACTTATTTGTGTAGCACAGACACATTACTTAATGCTAAATTCATTAGAATTTAAATTATTTTAGTGTAATACTGTAATGATTCGTAATGCTTTAGTGAACAATTCAGAATTTCCACTTTATCAGCAAAAGAGTAACCTAGAACTGTCAGCAGCAGAGTGTGTTTTTCTAGAAATCAAAAAGTGCACTGGATTCCCCTCCTGCCTTTCGTGCTCCCTGCCACTCCTCCATGCCTTTCTGCACAGACAGTTCTGGGATCGGGCAACAGATGGATTTTTTGCATGTGAATGTCCCCATCTGAGGTCAGAACAAGTGCTGTGCAACAGTGTAGCCCGGCTGCAGGGCTGCAGTGAAGCAGCCAGGGAGGCACTGCTGGGTAAAACCAGGTACTCTTGAGCGGGTGAGCCTGCTCTGTACTCACGTGTCCCCATGAGGGATCTGCTCCCCCGCTGCTGCTGGGCTGGCTTCTGCAGCACTCACACCGCAAGGCAAGGAGGTTTGCAGCGACATCTAATTTTAATTCGCAATTCCCCCCTTTTCTAAAATTCTGTGCTTGCACACAGCCCTGCCCAGAAGTGTCAGGACCACTCCTGGGATCACTAAGTTGCAGTGGGCTCAGAGCTGTGTACGGAGGTGCTCGGACACTTGCATTACTTTAAATTCTGCACAGCTGCATAGGATTAAACATATTTTAGCCAAATCAGCCAAAGTATTTTGCATTATATTTTGTGTTTTCTTTTGTTGGTTAAGAAGGATTCAAAATTTTATGTAGTCTCATTCTCTTCTACTTTATTTCAAAAAGTAGCAAGTAAGTACCATTCCAAAAAAAAAGACCAATTAATCTTCCTAGGAATCTTCAAATAATTCCTAGAAGTTTATGCAACGGTTGAATTTCACTAAATTAACATTAAACAGAACTTCTTTAAACAAACACAAACAAATCATTTACATATGTCTTATTTCTAACAATTAAGGCACTGGAGTTAGTTTATTTTCAAAGATTTTTCCACATTCATTTCTGGTTCTTAATATTTTTATGTTTTCACTTGCAGCAGGCAAAACACCCAAAACGCAACAGAAGTAAAAGGGCTGCTCTGTGCTGTGACTCAGTATTAATGATAGCCTCCACAAATCTGGAGAAACCCAAGGGCTTAAACTTGACGACAGATTAACCCCAAATGTTTTCCAGAGATTCAACACATACTTGGGATAGCTGATAATAAATATTTAATGCCCATTCTGAATGCCTTTTTTTTTTTTTTTTTAATTCTTAAGTTTTGGTGAAAGAAGCCCAGAAATTTCTCAAGAAAAGTAATTTCTGTGACGCAGTCTGCCTGAAAATAATCAGGAGATAGTGGAAAATTCACATTCCTCTGAAGTTTGTCCTTACACAAACAGTCTTTATTAGCATCAAAAACCTTCATGCTACAATTTTTGACTGTATCTGTGTGAAGGAGACAATATACACTTGAATTTTGCTTACACTGGTGCTGTAACAGGCCAGAAAGAAGGTGTAAATGATACTTAATACTGAAGCTCCACTGAGCTGCTTGCCTCTTGCAAATACAGTAAATACATTTTACTCCATTGTTATATATAAAATTCAAGCATAGGTTTTCCACGTTACTCTATCTACGATCTCCAAGCAGTTTTGAGACAGGATCTGTTCATCTTCAGCCTCACATTGTGCTGCTTGCATGGTGCAAAGTGCAGCTAAACCCTCTCCAGGAATCTTCTTTCCAGCATTCCCTTGTTCTGGCAGTGCTGTGAGAGCCATTTTCTATGCCAAAACCTTGTTTGGCTCTGCTTCTTTGCCAGCAGTTTTTTATCTCAGCATCAAGAGAGGAAGCAAGGAGGGGTTTCCTGGAGAGGAGACAGGCTGAACAAGAGGCTTTGGTCAAAACGGTATTGTAGTCTCTAGTTCATATCCCAGCAGTGTCCATCACAGTGTGATTTAAGCTAAAGCTTACCTGTACTTCTCTAACAAGTTCTGTCCTGCCTCAAGAATTAGGGAGGTAAAATTGCTGCTGCTTCTGTGCTGAGAAAAGGAGGAGTGGAGCAAAAAGGTAGTGTTTAGTTCAGATCTTTCTATATTCCTGATAGTCCTCTTTCACTTCTGTTCCTTTCAGTGGATTGAATTAAATTCTTGTGAAAAAAAAAAATTAGAAACAAAACACTGATTGACTTTTAGATTTAATCTCTGGAAGCAATTTTTCCCAAGTCTGTAAATATCTGACAAATAAGAAATACATAAATATGTTCACTAATCCTAGTTATCTTTTATCGTTTCCCTGTTTCTAATAAGTTTAAATAATTTTAAACTTTTTCAGAGTGTGAACCCGTATCTGCAAGGACAGCGACTGGATAATGTTGTAGCAAAGAAGTCTGTTCCACAATTTTCAGATGAAGACAAAGATCCTGAATAAGTACAATTAAAATTAAAGATCAAAACTCATGCCATCCTCTTCTAGATCATGATATTGCTTATATATAATCATCTATTAAAGTCCTTGTGAATGGCAGCATGCTTATTATTTATATAATTGTAGATGAAAAACAGCTGTATTTATAACAGCATGTTCTCCTAGATGATAAAAGTATGGTTCTGCTTTTTGTTAAGTTATGGTAAAAGGACATTTCTGTTGTTTTTATTTTAGTCATGGAGCAAATTTTAAAAATGTTAGTCATTTTGATAGCTAATGTGAGGTAAACGGTCTTAATGAGGAGCTTGTAAATAGGAAGATGGAAAAAAAAATGCCAAGTCTGACTCCAACATTTAATCTTAAATGTTACTATGTTTGACACATTAAAATTATAGTTTTATGTTTTGTTCACAAATATTGTTACTTAGCAAAGACAAAGTATTTATTTTACGCAGAGAATTTTGGCTTTTGGTCCATTTTAATAAACATTTAAGCAATCTACAAGGTTTGCAAAGTGACATTTTCCAAAATATTCCAGAGGCTCGTTTGTCTCTGTTATTGCTGTGCAAATTTAAAAATTAAAGAACTGCTTTTTGACTGTATTCACTGGAATATTTTTCTGTTAGTTTTAATGATTCCATGCCTATAGCTTTCCTGAACACTTGCACATCTTCCTTATCAATGGAACTGTTACGTGAAAATTAATCTCCCCTGCTGTTCTTTGTCTTAGTAACTGCAGCAGTTGTGCATTATAGTGTTGTTAAATTATAATTTAAGATGAAGACATTTGTCTGTATTAATAAGATTGTGTCAACAACCTCTGAATCTCAGTCCAGGATATGAAGGTCATGACAGTTGATCTTCTGAAAAAATATGCTACTCTAATAACACTGGTAGCTATCAGTGCTCTTGAAGTTGTTCTGGGAAGCTTAAATTGCCTTCTTGCCCCTAGGAGATTGAAGAACTTTATATTCCAGGGTTCTCCCTTTCTGAAAGATGAAAATACACCTGAATATTTCAAGCCACGTGAATGGAGCACTGGAATTACGAAAAACAGCATTAGCTTCCAGCTAATATTACAAATCTGGGGAAAAAAAGTAGTTTCCTTTCCCAGCCTATAGAAAGAAACAGTACAATAATTATAACCTCTTAGAAAAAAGAAAAAAAAAGATAAGAAATTAAGGTTCCTAGCTACATAAAATTAAAGTTAACAGGATGGTACAAATATGACTGTCAATGGCTTTTTTTGACTCATCACTTAGTAATTTGTAATAAATGATGTATATACAGAATTGGCCTTCTCATGCCATTTATGGGTAGATTGCAAAATTCTAACATTTTTGAATGGACTATCATGTCTTTCATCATATTTTCTTTAAAAAAAAAAAAAACTTGAAGAGAAAATGGAATAGTATGTCATGAAGGGTGGTTTATACTCACACAGGACACAAAAATGAGGAATTTCAATGAATCACAGAGCTCCTTTGGCTTCCAGTGGCTGGAACAGGATGGGAACAATCTAGCTGTTCATGTGACAGAACTTGGATTCTCTGCATCTTAAGCTTACTCTCTATATCTGCACGCCTGCGTAGTCTTCACACAGGTATTTAAAGTTGCAAAGCTACAAAGATTGCTCCAAAACCAACAGAGTGTGTATATATATATATATCTCATGGCATAAATCTGACACTAAAATCTACTGCTGCCCAGTGGCCCAGAGTGTGTGAAATGGTCATTCCTTCCATCTAGCCCTGCTGCCAGCCACTGGTGTAGCTACAAGGCTTCCAGGTAGCTGGAGGCTGGACTGCCATTCCTAAGAAATTGGTGTGTCTTCAGATCCTTGACTGTTCCATCAATACTTCTAAAGCAATCTGAGTTACATTCTGTCCTTATAGCTCCCGTAAAATCCATCTGAATCACAAAAATGAAGCAACCATGAGAGCAATTTATTTAACTTTTAAGCTCTTACTAATGACAAGTGCACAATAAAAGGAGGTGTGTACACTAAACAGGGGGCTTGAAAAGGGAAAGGGCAAAGAAGCATTGCTTGCTTAATAGTATCAGTAATCCCACATGAAATTTTGTGAAGCACTCCTGGTCACTCCAACCCTTTGTGGGGATGTGAAATCCAGCACTGCAACTGGCCAGAACAGGGACACCCAGCACAATGCCTGCAGCCTGCATGTGGCCAGAGAAACTGCCCTCCTGTGTATGACAGATCTGCACAGTGCAGACAAAGGAAAAATATCACAATTCAGACCTGCTTTTGTCCTTAAATGCAAGCAAAGAAAAAAAATAAAAATCTTTACACTGCATAAAACAATGATGTGTCTTACCGGAACTGTCTGCTGGAACAAGTCAAGTGCGTGGTGTCTGCTGAGTTCATCAGGCAGCTTGAGTCTTTCACCAGGAAGACTAAGCAGTACTATTGTGAAATTTTAATACAGCTATTGCGCCATGATCATGAGATTCATTATTCTAATTTCAGTTTCATAGTAGAGCTATCTTTCAGTACTGGGATTGGCTAGTCCCATATTGATTAAAAAAAAAAAAAGAAGAAAAAAAAACAAAGCAAAAATCCTTGTCCCACCTACTGTTCCAACAACAGTCCAAACATGTATATGCAGTTTTCTAAACAGAATAATCACAGTGCTGGTCTTTCAGAATCGATGAACAAACATACCAACTATCCCTCCTCACTCAGAGTTCACCAAACCAATATTTACAAGAATGCAAATTGCTGCGCAGGTGTAATTGCTCTTTTACCTTTATGATGCATGTGAATTAAGAAGCATGTATATTGATACTGTTGTTTAGAATTTTCATCAAATTAAAACCTTTTAGAGTATTTTAAAATTTGCAAGTGTGTTAATTACCTCTAACCCATTAGAGACACAATGTGCTTGAAGGAAGCTATACAAAATAAAGTGCACTGCCCTGAAACATTGGTTTGTCTGGTAAAGAAGTATTTATGACTCTAGTTTAAAAAAAGCGCTGTGAAACTGATGAGAGTATTTGATTTGTGACACAAAACCGACTCTGGGGGTGCATGTGCATACACACACATATATTAATACACTTCTAAAAACATAATACAGTCTGATAATAAACTCACTAGTAAAGAATATAAAGATGTTAAGTCACAGAAGAAAGCAACATAAAAATGCCGAGTGAATTGCTAAGGAGAGGAAATAGTGATATGCTTCTAACTACTGGCACATCTGCACTCACCAAATGCAGTAAAACCATACTCCTATCTATGCAGCAACTCAGGAGCAATCCAAAAAAGCTGGGTACTAATTCTGCGATGTCAGAGTCCTGACAGTCTCTTACAGGACTGCAAGTAAAGTGACCTGAAGCTTATTTTATCAAAATGTGATGAAGCTATCTTACCTGTTAAACTGAGGAAAGGAACAGGCAGAGAGATGACTACCACATCAATTAAGTTTTTGCCTTGTTGTCAAGAGAGTAACACTCAAGCCCCTTTGTTTTCAAATGCCAGTAGGGGAAGAACACAAGTAGCTTTTTCATGATGAAGAGGAGACTTGCCTTCAAATCAGGCCTGTAAACAGTAGCTCTAGGGAAGTGTTGAAAAGGCTTTGTTTTCATTTTCATGGGGTACAAAAAGCTAATTTTTGAACATTTAAATTTTTTGGAAAAAGCCCATAACAACATCAACCCAAAACAAACTTGGAATCTTCTGGCCTGTTTGCTGGTAAGCTCACTAAACCAGTTCTCACCTCATCTGTAATGCTCTGTCACTTGTAATGTGATGTAGTTTTTATGCAGTTACTCCTTTTTTGACACAAATAGACAGTGCCTGGATCTGTAGGACAAAGACCTTAAAGACAACTTTTCAGTTTTTGAAGCCACACACTCAGATTTATGGAAGGAGAAGGGCAAGGTAGGGAGATTCAGAGGATGCTACCACAATGCCATGAACATTGTAATATGTTCAGGAAAGGGCAGTTCCACATGATCCACAAAGGAGATGAGTATGTTCGCTATTTTATTAGCCAAGTGCCACTGTCTGTAGGATTTAAGGTACTTCTCCATCCAAGCCAGAAGCTATCAAGGCTATCAGGGAGAGGACATTTTCTCCAATTTTGAGACACCTGAATCCAGCATTTCCAGCTAATGAAACCGACAATTACATTGAATTATATTTCTGCCATGCTTGGTACAAATAGGATGGCAATGTGATATGCCCTAAAGAGAACAGCAACAACAAAACCCCAGCAGAACACGCTGACTCCACTGCCACATGGATACATAAGCATACACTTAAAAATTCAGTTTTGTTTGAAGGCATGCAATTACCTTCAATACTCTTTAAAAAGAATCATATTCAGGAATTATTTCAAAGAAGAAGTGTACTTTTTAAATAAAGAACTACTGTGTCCCTTAGAAGGTCTGCCAGTTAATCATGCCTAGGGTCAACGGCAGATTCCAGCCATGAGCAAAAAATGAGTTCCCCTCAAGGGCTCAGCCACTGACTGTGACCTGCTTACATGCAAACTAAATAAAAACTAAAAACAACAACTAAGTAAAGGATGTAGAATTGCCACCATGAAGGTCCCTGTCACTCATGAATGGGGCTGACTATCATAGGACTGGAAACTAAGCCAAGATTTTCAAATATAATGAAATGAATAGAATAGAATCAAATAGAATGAAAAGGTCAGATGAACCCTTTTCCAAGCACACTCTTGGTCTAGGTCTACCATGCTCAAGCCTTTTGCTGTTAGGTGAAGAATGGCATTGAGCTCCAGTTCATCATCCGAGTTTACCATGGGAAGGAAATATGAAGTTTCAGTTGTCATGTTTGCTTTATTTATGATGAAGACTGCTCTGCTGTAAATTACATGAATGCTGATGGTTGGGAGAGCTGCTAACCATGTGTTCAACACATGGGAGCATAACAAACATTAAATATGAGTGTCATGGCAGTACCATTATCAACTGGAACTAAAAGAGCTTTAAAAAAACCACATTTTATTAATGAGGTCTGTATTTGTATGTGGGGCAGAAGTGGAGATGGTAGAATTGAGAATGGTTTCAAACTTTAAAGATTAGGTAGACCTGAATCACCTCTTTTTAATTTTCTTCTGTAGTTCCTGTTACCAAAACACGCAGAATGCATCTCCTAATGCAATGCATGGTTGTCTTTTACATTTAATCACTGTTTCTTCATCCTACTCTGTTCTCCAAGAAAAACAGTGGTGGGAGTCAGTGGCTGAAGTTCATGGTAAACTGAGTGAGGCAAAGGAGGAAGCACAGAAAAAAAAAATAATGTGCTACTTGTTACTAGTCTCAAACTTTCCCTCCTTCCCTAACCAGTGTCATTCAGCTAGTGACCATTCAGTGTATAAACACCGACTCCTTTTACTCCAGATCTTTGTTCTGAACCTAACCACCACACAACAACGTTACTTTCCTGGGAACCACTAAAGATCTCCATTATAGATGACAGGGATTTTTGGGTCTGGCCATATTTGTTAGATTACAGAAGGTGCATATGGCTTTGATGCTGAATTCTGACATCTTTTAACTAATTCTTTATTCTGAGAAACAAAAAAACCCCAAACCCTAGCAGTTCTTTCAGTGCAATATCTACATTCTAATGCCCCAAAGTTCTCCAGAAGTGGCTGAAACTCAAGGGGGATGGCCTGTACGGGGAAATGCAGTTCTGATTCCTCAACAGGGAACACCTTTCTACATTGGAAATATAAAATACCACACTGTGACATTTATATTTCTAAATGGGCAAAACAGACTCATGAAAGAGCAGGATAGGCCATCCAGCGAAACACTCATAATTCACCATTGGTTATTTTTTCCCTTTCTTAAACAATGCTGCAAACAGTGACTAAGAGAATTGCAAAACTTAGATTCCAACAAGTAGTGCAATGGCTGTAAGATTTATGGGCTTGAAAGCTGTGTTACAGCAATTGAAGAAACCTATTTTTAATGCTGCAGAAACCACTGATCAAATAGAAAAAAAAATTAAATAAATTCTTTAGAAGTCATTGTTATAACAGACAAGCATGGCTGTCACAGTTAATGCACAGACCCTGGCTATTAGTTGGATTCCCAAATCCTACGACTGAGCTGACAAAGGACTCTCTGCATGCGTGGGTAATGTGTGTGTACAGTTAAAAAAAGCAGAAAAGTATGTCCTGCTTCTGATTCTTTATAGCTTCATCCTGCTCATCCCACAGTGTCTCCAGCTTTGCTGCAGCCTTTCTGATGGTTACTGCTCTGAAGTTACGGTGTCTTGGAAGACTTCTTTTCAGGGACTGTCTTGAGTGTGAAGTTATCCAGTAGGCAAGCAGTATGTGCCATAATGATATACATTTCTTCCAGTTAAAAATACATCAATTAATAGTTGAGGCTATTTTCTAATTTCTAACCACACTGACTATTTTCTACTGTGTTTTTACATTCTCAGCAGCAACCTATAAGCCTTTAAAAGAAGAACTATCCGCAAAGTTGAAGATAAGGCATTCACAAACCTATCCTAAAATATCAGCTGCTTGTGAAAAACACTTTGTGTCTATTTTGTTGTGCATCTGGAGGTTCTTGATCCGGAGATTTACAAAACTGGGAATAATTTCCAATTAAAAGATGGGTGAAGAGTTGCAAAGAAGTTAAGTGCTGGCTCCAGTAAAGGCCTAAGTACCCACAGCTGGACTTGTGTCCAATGCAAATACCAAAGCCTGAGCACATGCTCCTCAGACCTTGCTCTTTCCTGATTCCTCAGGCAGCTAAAGGCTATACACAGCTATGTTTTCCTGTAATCATGTATCTCATGTGCCTGAACTCCTGCTTCTATGCATGCCTAGGACAGTTTGAGACTTGGTGAACCTGCACAGCTCTACATCTATCTCAGTCCTACACCCAGCCTGAATCCACAAACTTGGCAATTCTTCCCCTATATTCCCTGAGGGAGCAAGCCTGGCAACTGCTCATCTCACACATGTCTACAGGACCAGCCATTGCATGAAATACCACAGCAGACATAGACAGTTTAATTAAAAAAAAGAAACCAAAAAGTGTCTGTAAGAGTTATGGCAAAAGAACCAAAGCTCTAATGACACCAGAGAAGGCGCTCAAGAATAAACACAGATTTGTCATCTAGCGGTTCATATGACAGGCTGAACACAAGGAAGGAGAGGGTAACTGGGCTCTAGCTAGTCCTCAAAGAGTGCTTGGGTAGCTAGGCAGACACCTGAGAAAAATACAAGACTAGTCTGAGAGATGGCAGAACCAAGCCAACCACCCACCCCCATCCTCCTGAGAGGATGATTTTGTCTCCTTGTCTTGATTTAATTGTTTTCTGAATTGTTGAACAGCTTCAACAACTCCTGCAGGGGAGGTGCAGGCCGCAGCCTCATGGCTAAGAGGCTGCACCTCTGGAGGTGCTGGTTTGAACGCCTCCAGGGAATAGACAGACACCATCACCTTTTCTTTTCTGATTCCTGAACCACCACCAGCCTCTTTTCACTCACTTTTTATGCATCGATTTTTTTTTTTCAGGAAAGTTAGATGTATTTAGCTGCTACTCAAATTCAAATGTGACATTTAGCAAGACTTGGAAACTAGCAAGAGTTCATTTGCTGGATGGTGCATTCTTTATTCTGGTAACTTTAAAAATATCTTTAGATCATTTTGCATCTGTTGAAAAAGAAGCATTTAAAAACTCCACTTCCTTAGTCACTACTAGCATTCCAGTGACAAATTTAATCTTGCAATCATTGTAATGTATGGGATTTGCTGACCAAGAGCTCCAGTGAGCCTACGGGACCCTGTTAGTGTTGCTAACATGACATCTCCTTATAGCAAGACGTGTCATATTACCAGCATTTCCAGCACTGAAGAGACAATCTTTTTATCCACACCAGTGTGAATAATTCTTTTCAAGGTGGTCTCAGGTGGAATTTGCCCTATTAAAATACTCATGTCTAAGTTCTGAAGAGGTTTTGAAAGCTTTTACAAAACTTAGTGGCCGTGTACTCAAAGCAAGAGGGATCTGGACTCCAGATAAACAATTTGATTGGAAAGACTAAGCCATAAAAGTACTTGGTTTTACAAAGTACTTCTCTAAATTAGAAACAAAAAAAACCATAGTTGGTTATGGTGGGGTTTTTTTCACCTGGGAAGGTGGTTTTGCTACACCTGACACAGCAGTCAACTCCCCTCCTAATGCACAGAGGCTTTCTAAACAAGCTGTCCTATCTCCACACATAAAAAATGCTTTCTGCCTCCAGACAGCCTGTGCTCCCATCTGGATTTATCTCCATCACTAATTACATCAAGATAAAAACCACTGTACTTAGTCTCTTGTATGTTTTTATATCATAGCTTTCTTAATATAAAAACTTCAGCCTGTAAGAAAGGCACAGCCAAAAGAACCCATAAACTCTGAATCCAAGAATTTACTATATTAAAAAGGAGGGTTTCCTCTTTGCCTTGCAGCACAGGAGAGTATCCTGTTCATTTATGTTCTCTCTTTTGTCAGATCAGAAGAATGGCTAAGATGATTTTATTTTTCAGTGTGTTTGATAACTTTTAGTGACATCAGCTCCCATGCAGTCTTTCCTCTAACTGTTCTAGTATATTAAAAAAAAAAAGCCATTTTTTTACTATGAATTCCTATGTTCATTTTGAAACTCTGACAAAAAAAAGTAATACCTCCTTCACAAGAAGTCTAGTTCCATCCGGTTGAGAACCAAAAAGCCCTGCCACAGTCTGATCTGAAGTGTAATTGCTTTGATCACTGGCAATTTAACTTCTTCCCTTACGTCTTCAGTGCATTAAGACTTCCTAAGGAGGGGAAAGAAAACTGTTTACATTTTCAGACTTTTTACAAGTGCATCCAAAAGCTCCAAGTGTTTGGATTAATTACAAACACCTAGAGGACTGCTCCCAGTCCTGTTTACAGAATCCCTCCTAGCATCAAGTGACTTAACACTTTTCCAGGCACTTTGAATCACATGTTATTTGTGAGGGGGCAAAAAAATCATTCAACCAAACTGCCAATGAAAGCAGCTAGTGGAGAACTGCTGGGCAGTGTGCTTAGTCCCACAGTGTAAGAGGACAGCTCTTCCATGGTTCTGAACAGCTCTACAGAAATGGAAGAGTATATCTGTTGTAGCTACGTTTGGAGAGTAAAGTAACAGGACTTAAAAAAGTCTAACTAGAATTCAAGATAATGCGAGTAAGGAGAGATCTATTAATAAATACCCAACTGTCCTTAGCCAAAAAAGCTGAACAGGATCCTTCTGACAAGGAAACAGAAGAAGCAAAACAGAGCAGTTGTTGGAAATATCAAGAAAAAAGATTTGGCCTTAGGCTCATGTGTATAGTTTCTCAGAAGTGATTTTTTTTTTTTTGGCAATTTTTGAAAGAGTAAATTTTTGGTAACCATATAGACTTAAAAAATAGACTGGTTTTGTATTTTTTTTATTATTGTATTTCTAATCCTGAAGTCGATAAAGTTTAGCATTTTAATATGCACACTAACTAGAAAGTCCTTCAACAGGGAAAAGAGGTATATATAAATTATTTCTTTTAACAAGGCTCACCTGACTCAAGCCTCTTGGATTGTTGTGTGTGCTTCACATAATGCACTCTGAATAGTTCCACTGAAAACAAAGTCAAGCATCTGGCAAGCCCCTGCAGGATTCAGGTCTGAATCTAAGTTCAGCAAAAAAAGTGAAGTATGTGCACAAATCCACTTTTCTTACCAAAGTAGTTCCCTATTAGTTTGCATTTCTGTATATAATAAAAATATATAAGTCAATCAGCAGTTCTTTTAGGAAAAGGCAACTGGTTAAACAATCCTTTGTCTGCCTTTAAACTTTTTTTTGTCCACAACAGTGAAAACTTGGCTTATTCACTGGAAATTTCCTTTTTTTTTGCAGGGGCGGGGGGGAGAATTACAGAAGTTAAAAGGCCTTCTTCCCCATTAAAAGCATTTAGAAATTTCAAAATTGATGTATTCAAGCACATAGACACAAAGTATGTGAAAGTTAAAAAAGGTATGTTTTATCTTTCCAGATTAAGTTGAACTCTCACCTCCTCTTATAAATTGCTTCTTTCACAAGAAGTTTTATACCCAATCAGCCTTAAAGATTTAGACCAAAATTACTCCTTTGAAAACTCTGTTCCCTACTGCAGTTTTATAGGTGGGAGAAAAGAGAAAACTGGTGTGACTGAAACAAAGTAAAGGATGAAGTGGAGGAGGGGGGTAAACTTGTCCCTCTTATTCTTCTTCCTGACAGGAGGACCATCTAAATAAAAACTGCAGTGAGGAAGAGTTTTGTTTCTTCCCACCTCCATTAGTATTCTCTCTGAGAAGTGGAGCAACTGATGCTGCAGCAGTACAACTGTTTAGCAGAGTTCTTTCCTTCCTGTAATACAGCAGCCATTTTTTGTGACACTGGATTTCAAGCCTAAAACGCAGAAATTCTAAGTTGTCTCAGGAAAAAAAAAAAAAGAAAAAAAAAAGCTTCAGCGCTTTCATTCTTGCAAAGCTACATTTTTTATCTGGTATTCTGTTTTTACATGGCTATTGCCAGGAAAAGCAAAAAGACCAGATAAGATTTCAATTTTGAAAGGAAGGCAATGGAATAAAAAACCAAAACCAAACCAACCCACAACAAACCAAACCAAAATAAATGCCTTGCAAATCTCCTTACATAATAAAATAGCTTTCCTGCCTCTCTTACTCTTTGTTTCACTACAGACATGAGTGTCAGAGTCAAGAAAAAAGCCTGGATAGATTTCTTGACTTCCTGCTGCCCACCTTACCTGCCAGAGTGCCACTGTGTGCTCCATGGGAGCTGCACAGAATCCCCTGCAGGTAACACCCTGAAACACAGGTGGTCACACAACAAACTGCCTTCCATCACAGCAAGAAAAAAGTAAATTGGATTTTGCCATAACTGTGCATGAGATATCTGTTCATCTCTTAAAAGTGTATGACATCTGTCTAAGATGTTGGGATGCAGGAAGGTTTGGGAAGGGAGTTTTTCAGTTCTGCAGCATAACTGGAAATTATATTTCATAGCTGTCATATACAGAAATATGTATGTAAATAACACATTGAGCTCCTCAGATCCTTCTTTTCATAATTCCCAGTTCCAGCTTCATACTGTAAGGGCTTCTGATGTTCCTACAAGCTCAGTTTGCTTAGCTGAGTCACTTCTCGTATCACGTTGCTCCAGAAGTGCCCTGAAAGCAAAGCATGTCAGCAAACACCTCCTACAGCTCCAGGAGACAAAAGAAGAAGAAAAGCAAATGCACGAGGGCAGAGGAATTTTATGACTTTCATTTTCTTGGCAAATCCTTTTATAATCATCAAGTACATAAGATGCATCAAAAAAATGTGAAAAATAGTTTAAAAAGTTTAGCTTGACATATGATATTTCTTCATTTGGCATGAAAGTTTATATTTGTTCAGCAATCAAACTTCATCCTAATAAAATAAGCTTTTCTAAATAGCTTTTGAAAAATAGTCACATATGGATTGTATTACGTATGTAGGTGTTTTGAGGCCAGAAAATATATTTTTTGTTCTCTGTCTGCAGCACATAGCTGACTGGAATGCTGGTGGGTGACCATGGCTCCTAGGTGTGGACATCATTACAAGCCCACAACCTGACTCTACATGCAGTATATGCTGAACAAGAAAGCTTTTCAAGCATACCAGGACACCATACTTTTCAGAGCAGAACCTAAGACTTTTAAATTATTTAGATTCTTAAAGCTTTTCTCTTGAACTCATTTATTCTTTCGATTTCTAATGTCCTATTTCTGAGAATTTTCAAATTATTCCTAGATCAAGCAATATGTTGAAAGCAAAAAAAAAAAAACTAAAATACTTAATTTTCAAAAAAACTCCGACCCCCAAAATAAGCACTTTTCTCTAATTAATTTTCTCTCAATTCAGCTGATGGAAATCTGCATGTTAAGAAGTTGATATTCTGTCAACATAAATCTAAAATTCTTCTTTTTCAATAAGTACAATATTTTCCAACCTCCATTATACAGACTTTAATTCTAAACCTAAAATAAGAGAAAGATTAAAGTTCCTTAACTAAACAGAATTTTGCCAACATGAATCACGGTCTTAAACTTGATTTTCTAGTACATTTTAAAAGAAATTTAACTCAATTCAGAAAAACCTTAGTTTCTTCTGGTACTACATTATAAGGCTTGATATGAAGCCCAGTGCTACTTAAATTAGAGAGTTTTTTCATATAATCATCTGCAATAGAATAAACAGTAGAGTACCTGCACAAGAATAACGGGCCTGGCATGTCAGTACACTATCTCGAAACCAATGTGCACATCTCTTTCCCTCACCAACTAATGCCAACTATTACTGTTTGCCTCCTTAGGTTTGAAATAAGAAGCGAAAACCCCTTTTCCTTGCTGGTTTCCAAGGAAGGTTTTTTATCCATTACTTTTGGATATATCTAAAATCCACAGGAAACTGGATTCTTTGAGTATCAGTTCTCTTCTCTGACAAAACAAGGAGTGTTCTCGCCATGTACAGCCAAGAAGCTCACACACCTCAGCAGGAATGTAATGGACACTTCCATGGCCCACAGAACACACACTGTGTAACATCTTGCTTTGGCCCCAGGTCATGAATCACTTCTGAGACACTGCTCATCTTATCCATCAAGCCAGGAAGCCAGCAGTGTACACCACCAGAAACTCAGCAATAGCTGAGTCAGTGCTTGGTTCTCGACTTGTTACAGCTCAGCTAGAAAAGTTACTGCTGCGTTGGTGAGACAAACCAAGCTCCTTTCTCTCCTTAAGAGAAGGGTTCAAAATACCAAGCAAAGCAGTTCAGATGTGCCCTGTCTCTGTTGGACAGCTTGCCTTACTTCTGACCTGGAGGAACATGTCTAGGAGTGAGAGATACTGGCTTTCTAGGTGCATTAGGGTCAGCTTCTCAGCTGTCATAGACCTGTCATCTCTCTGAGTCATTAAAAACTATTCCAATTTACTCAAGAAGAGGCTCTGGCCCCTGTGAGCTTTGGCTTCTCTGCAAAGGTTTTTAATAAGGTGCCAACTGTCCTGGCAGTGAGGATACTTTAAGCAGCACTCAAAGTTAGCAGTAGCAGACAGGAGCTCACACAATAACATTTTTCTCTGCAAGAATTGAGTACAGCATTTCTCTTAAGCTCACACAATTCTTACTGTTCCATTAAAACAAAGAACAACTCACACAGTGAATACCAGCAAGAAAAGGGAGAGGAAGTAAAGGAAAAATAAAAAAAGGGAAAAAAAACCAAACAAAACAATAGCAAGTAGGTAGTTGTAATCAGTCAGGTTCACAGTACACACCACTACCATCCTATGACATTAAAGCTCTTCATCTCAAACCTCTACCTATACCACAAAAACATGCAGATTTCCACAGGCCTCTTTAATACTACATAATTAAACAACATTTCCCCACGAAAACTCCAGCTCCAGTTAGAAGCCCAGATGAGAATCAGAATTTCAAGTCTGGGTATGGTAGGAAGAAGATGTATTTCCCTTTCAGCACTGGGTGCTTTTTTAACCAGTCTTTGGTTGGGATCTAACCAGCACAGTTGAAGCTTTGGAGCAAACCCAGGGAATGTTTTGTTAAGGATTCCAACAGAAATAAAGAAATCTTCCAAGCTGGAAATTATTCTGGATACCTGAAAGAATGATGTGGGGAAAAGACATCTTTCCCCCTGCTTCCCTCAATCTCAAACAAATAAAAGGAGACTTTTTTTAAATGTCTTTTTGAAAATATTTTTAAAAATTTCTACCTTCATTGAGTCCAGATGCAGCTGCAACTATTTATCTTGTTGGTACCCAAATTTATTTTTGTATTTTTGTGGATGAGCAAGCAAATACTTGCAGAAATAATTCCACTTTCCAACTGTCAAAGAAATGTGAACACTTGTCTTGCTTGACCCAAGGTGCTACTGCATACCTGGAACGCTCTGGATTAGGCTAGGAGAAAGAAACCAGATGAGAAGATATGGCATAGGATATACAGCTGCAAGAAAAGGAAGACAGATCTTGAGGAGGGAACACAACTTCTATACCAGGAGCTGCTTCCTAAAGTGTTTCCTAGTGTGCTCTAAGTCAGAGTGAGAGCTACTCCAGATCACCAAGTCTGGCTGGATGACTGAATGCAGTAAGGCATTAAGTGGACACACCTGCTCTGCAATTGCTGCCCAGAAATGTACTCTAGGAAAGGCAATGCCAGAGTGGCATGTAAATGACATCCCAGAAAAATACAGCAGAGAGGCAGCTTGCCTGCAGCAGTGCCTGGAAGCGCCTGCATCAGTAGTGCCATCGTGGGCACCAAGAGGAGCTCAGATCAGCCACAGAAAGCGTTTCCTCCAGCACCGCTCAAATGCTGGCACTGTGGCCCTGGGGAGGGGGCAGAGCAGTGCCCAGCCTCTCTGGGGCTGATAATTAGTGACAGAGAGCAGGAGAGACATAAATAGACTCTTTCAATTCAACACTACTGCTTCGGAGAAGAAAATGGAAAAGAGCACAAATTCTGTCAACATATTGAGAAATGAGAATTGTGACCTTTTTGGAATCACCAAAGGAAGGACACCAATTAATTAAAAGCAAAAACAACAGTACTTTTATGAATAAAAACAAACAAAAATTCTACACATTTCCTAGGCCTCTCCCTCTACCCATCTAGATGTAATTTGCTGTAATTCTTTGCCAGTAATCCTTCCCCCATTAACTGTCTTTGAATTTCAGTGGCTCCTGCACACCAACTCACTTTCTCTGTCACGCTGCCACATACCTTTGCACTATGGCCACTTATCCTATCACTGAAGTGACTGGTTTTTTAACAAGCCGTTGCTAAATGTGTGTGAATCATTGCAATGCGCCTAATTCACTACCTTGCTAAGCACTGAGGTACTGAGGGAAGCGAAGCATCGGTCGTAGCAAGCTACCGCTAAGTACTGTGAAAGTCAGAAACTTGGCATCTTGCCTAGCTCTGGCATCCCTAATACAGCAAATCCTTTCATTTTATCTCGTCTTCCCCATCTGCAAATAAAACTACCTCTTAGTCAGGTGAGATCCGGGCCTGTCTGAGGTCCACGGCGGGTGCTGACTGCCGGTGACCGAGGAGCAGGGCTGGTTTGATTCAGGGGCAGTAAGTTGTGCCCAGCAGCAAGGAGAGCACAGAGCTATCGGCACCACCTGCAGCGCTCGCGTCCCTGGCAGCGCTTTCCTCAGCTTTGCTTTCTGCCGCGTGATGCCCGCAGCTGGAAGCGGCAGCTGACACACGTCTCCCTGTAATTAGCAAGCCCAAAAGTCAGCCCGCGATTCAGAGGCTGCTCCTTCCCGTAAGGACTGCGGGCAGCCCCGCGGTCCGCAAGAGACGAGCGCCGGCCCTGGAGCGCTGGGAGAACGCGGCAGCCGGCTAGCACTGCAGGAAGCGCAGGCTTCGCCGCGAAGCTCCGGGGTCCCTCCGCCCTGCAGGGCTCTGCCCCTCGATGCCCCCAGCCCGACGCTGTTTGCAGATTCGGGAGCAGCTGCAGCGCAGAGAGGTGTTCCCGGCTACTGCTGGGACGGGCTGGGTCCCCAAAACGCTCAGCCCCCGCCGGTTTCTGCCTATTTTCGAGCGACCCCTGGGAGCCGGTCCGGCTCCGCGCTGCGCTGCCCCCGCGGCCGTCCCGGCGGCTCCTGCCGGCTCAGCCTCGGCGGGACGCGCCGCTCCTTCCCGTCCCTGCCCCTCGAGGGAGGCCTGAGGAGCCCCCGGTCCCCGAGAGACGCAGCAACGGGACACCCGAGGTGTCTCGCCTCCTGCGGGGCAAAAAAAAAAAAAAAAAGAGAGAGAGAAAAGACAACCCCTCCCCCAAAACAAACCCTCAGTGACACAGAGCCATGAGCGCGGGGCTGCGGATCGGGAGCCGCGGTTTAACACCCTCTGCACGCAGACATTACCACAGAAGTTTTTTGGGGTGGTTTTTTTTTTTTTTTTTTTTTTTTTCCCCAAAGCTGCGAAATTCCCAGCATACTGCAGAACCTCAGAAAGCCAATTCGTCAGAGGGAGGGCCGCAAAGGTGGCTGCCTCCCTCCCGGCCCCGGCAGGCCGGCCAGGGGCTACCCGCAGCGGGCCCATTCGCCCGGCCGGCTCACGGGCAGGGGCGCGCACAGCGAGCACGGAAGGGCGGCGGAGGCGGTAGGAAGGGGGTAGGATTTAATGCTTCTAAACTGTCATACTTTAATGGGGATGGAAAATGTGAATTTTCTGTGCATTCCAGGAACAATTCCTTGGGGTGGTGACCTTTAGCACCGATTCTCTGAAGACAGGAAAGTAGTCGAGTGTTTATCTGGATGACTGAAAGCTTTCCCTGGTGGAAGTTTATGGAAGTGTTAAAAGGGGCGGATAACACGGGCTTTGGAGGCGCTTGTCCAATGATCTGGAGGGGCTTGGAGAGCAGATCTCAGCTGGCAGACATTTAAATGGGAGACAGCTCGGCGCTGCTGCAATTTGTAGGAAGGATCCGACACTCTCTCTTTCTATGGACTCCCGGGCAGCTTCGGGCTCCCACGCCACCCGCTCCACCGAGTGACCCACCGGGCAGAGCCCCGCAGAGCCCCAGGCCGCGCCGAGGAGCCACCGAGCCGAGCCCCGCCGAGGAGCCGCCGCCGCGCAGGTGAGCCGGGACGCGCCGCGCTGCGCGCACTTACAGCGGGGCCGCAAACGGGTCCGGCAGCTGCGGAGCTCGGCCAGTCTCTGCGGCAGGCAAAATTTTACGCTCTGTATCCTACCTTCAGAGAGGGGCAAGGGAAGGAGCCGTTCACCGGTGTCTAGCAAAATTCCACGGCGTCCCGGTTTTGCAGGGGGTGAGGCGCGCCGACCTTTCCGCCGCAGCGCTGGGGATTAGGGCGCCGTTACATCTCTTTCCCCTCACGAGCACGGGGACTGCAAAAGCCCCGTTAGCTCTGCCTCTCATCTCCGCCTACAGCATCACTCCCGACAAATTGGATTCGGCGCCCACCCGAGACACGGAAAAATCCCGGCCCGGCCTCTGCACGGAGCGGGGCGGGGGCAGATCCCCAGGTGCCAGCCCCATCCCATCTCGTCCCGATCCGCCGAGCTGCCCTCTACGAGGCCGCTCAGCCCCCGGCTGTGTCCTGGCCTGCCTTTGCAAAGCTCTTCTCCTCGGAGGAGCGTGCTCCTCGTTCCTCAGGAGCTCCCGCGGCGGGGTGCGTGCCGCCAGGGACACTCGCTGTGTGCCAGCGGGGTCGAGTGCCGCGGAGCGGAGGCTCCGCAGCGGCCGCGCGTCCCTCACCGCGCGTCCCTCACCGCGCGTCCCTCACCGCGCGTCCCTCACCGCGCGTCCCTCACCGCGCAGCCCCGGGCGGGAGCGGACCGGGCGGGACGCGGCTCCACCGCTGCGCTCGGCGACCTCCGCCGCCCCTCCGCCGGCCCTCCCACCTGACTCGGAGCCGCGGGAGTTTCGTCGAGCCGACGGCTCTGTGAATCCGTCGGGCACCGCTCCCCTTACCCGCGCTGACAGGCCCCTCGGCCCGGCCGCAGGGACCTCCGCGCACCAGCGCGGCCCTGCGGCTCCGCGGGCGCGGACGGGCCTCGCTCAGCGGCGCAGCTTGGCGCAGGGCTTTTCCCTCCTGGAGGACGCCTGCTTGCTTGCCCTGTCCGTTTCATCCCGCGGGGGGCTTGGCAGTCCCTTCAGCGAGTTCGTCCTCCGTTGGGTTAACCTAGACGGCGGCCATGCCCCGTGGGAAGAGCCGGTCGGAGTCGCCAGCCGCCTCCAGGAGCGTCCCCGCCCTCGGGGAGCCGGGCCGAGTCGCTCCCGGCCGTGCCAAACCAAGCCTGCGGTCTCTCCGCCCTGACGGCCGCCGGCGATCCCCGCGGCGCAGCCAGCTTGCCTCAGCGATCACCCCGGTTTACCTCGCCGCCTTGGGCGTGCGCCGGGGCTCTCCTGGCGGCCGTGCGGGGCTGGGAAGGAGCGCGGCCCCCAGCCCGCTATGCTGAGCCCAGCGTCCCTCCCCGGCCATCAGCTGCGGCCTCACTCCTGGTGTCCCACTCGTGGCTCTTCTCGGCGAAAGGATGGCAAGCGGAGCCCGTTTCAGTCACCAGGGCTGAGACATAGATAGCGCTGGGGCATCCTCCTTTTGCAGAGATGGGGCTCTGAGGCACCAGCGCGTGTTTGGCTCTCCCTGCCGCTGACAGGGCGCCGGGTTTAGCCAGGCGTTTTGTGAGCGGCGACTTCTGGGTGCAGTGCCGGTGGCCCTCCAGCCTCAGCTGCCTCTGAGCCCAGCCCGGCGAGCCGTGAGCTGCAAAGCGCTTTGCTCCTGCCCCGCTCCTCTGTGAGCCCAGCAAGCCCGGGAATAACCAGCCAGCGTGCGCAGGGTCTGAGTGTCCGTGATAAAAGGCACCGGTGACCGTAGTTCTCTGCTCTTCTTTAGCACTCAGTGCCAAGCTGTGCTAAAGCATTTATTTTTTTTTTTCTCTCAGCAGTGCCGCTCAGAAATGCGTAGCTTCTGCTGAAGACTCTCCTTTTCAGCACTCACGGCAGTGCAGAGAGGAGCAGAGCTATTCCGGTTGTTTTAGGGCTCCATGAGGCAATGTGTCTGAAGGGAGTTCCGCGCTGGGAAGCTGGGAGCTGTCAGGCTGCCGGGGCGTCTTCAGGCAAGGCAGACTTGGGTTTGGTACCAGCCATGCCCAGGTGTTCAGCTTCCCTCGAGTCCCATAGATGCCCTGTAGAAAAATAGTTTCTTAAACGAGGAATTCTCAAGGTTTCAGGGGTGTGGTTTGTTTCCTTGTTTTAAAATTGCTGCCTACACTCCTTATATGTCTCAAAACCCCTCATCTCTATGACTCTCAAGAAGAAATTTTCTGAAATGTAAATATATCCAAATTCTATGAAAGACAGATGTTAGTTTTGCTGTCTTGATTTCAGAAAAAAATGCTGTTTTCTGGGAACTGCCATTACCATGCTTTTTTTAATATTTAAAAATACAGTTCTATGAACTATGAAAACATTACATAAGAGTGTTTCTGTAATTCAGATGTAATATGTGAGGCATAAAGTTATTCTGATCCTTTGGGACATAAACCACGTCTATTTTCACAGTAGTCAAAGGGACTGTTTTGTGTCTTTCTTTGGCTTGTATTTGAAGTCCACCAAATAATTGTTGGTTTGTTGGGTTTTTCTTTGGTGGTTTTTTGTTTTGTTTTTTTTTTTTAGTTCTTCATCAGATTATTTTTCATGTTTTCTGTGAAGAACAAGAGTCCATGGCTTATCATAATATTTTCTAGTAAAAGGGGTTTACCGATGAAGTTACAGGCCTTTTAAGATCTATGACAATTTTGCTGTATATTTCAAGCAAGTTTCCATACAGATTTTTTAAACAAGTTGCATTGGGCTAAAAATGTCAATAGTAACGTTCTGACTCTGCCTATGAACTCAGAGGGAAATTCTGTGTACAAACTGACATGTGGAGATCCTTAATTCATAGCAGAAAATGTCTAAATGAGAAAAATTACATCTTAATTGTATGAAATAGTAAATCTGAAAGCATTTACATTTCTCTCTCAATAGTTGCTAGAATTAATCCACACATTTCTTAATCTGTTTTAGATGATGAGATGTCAGGCTCTAGATAAACCACATATGAAGTGATATGAATGTTAGGGCCCAATTCTGCTCCTGTTTGAAGTCAGCAATAAAACTTCTTTTGGCTTTAGGACTAAGAGCTTACAGATGATGAAAAGTGGAACACAGCAGTGAAATATGGAAAGAATAGAGTTTTGGAGTATTGTGTTACTTTTAAAAAATAAATATTAATTCTATCATATCTCTCTGGATCTGAATGAAATGAGGGAATTGATCATTTTGGTTATGGTCATCTGTTTGTTCAAAGGATTCTCAAATGAATTCAGAGAAGGATTTCTGTTTTTGCCAGTGTAACAGCCAGTTAGTATCAGGTAATGAAAATTTTGCAGGAACATGGAATATAAGCTTTTACAGCCTGATTCTCACAGCTGCAGAGCTGTTACTTCTGCAGAATTATGACTGTAATGAGGAGAAAAAGCATTTACTTCAGGAGAGATTTCCCTTCAGTGAAACTTTGGGTACGGTAACACTGATTTTAGTTACTTCTACTGTCCTCTTCTGTGTTCTACTTCATTCAGTAATAAAAAAACCCTGTTAAGGAAACATTCACAACTGCTAACTCATAGATAGATGAACCACTTCACTTCCTAATGTAAGCAAAGGTGTCATCTTCTCTCATAAGCAAAAGCATTGATTGCCCTGGGACCAGAGGTGCTAGAGAGTGCCCATACTGCATTTTGGCTGTTTACTTCCTGAGGCATACCATCTCATTTTCCTTTGTATTTTGCATTTTAAAAATTAAACTCTTAATTGTAAAAATAAATTTTTAATCAGTTATTTTTTTTAAAAAAATCATGCTTAGCTGCTGCGGGGATCTTGAAGTTCACATAGTCCCTTCTGTATTTATTCCTAAATTATTGGATTACTTTTAGATGTGTGTTTTGGAAGTGACCATAACAAATGTTTCTGCTGTGTCGCTAATTTTCATTTGAGCTAAAATTTCTTTTATGAGCATGTAATGCACCTTCCACCTTTAAGGCTGGAAACCAACCCAGTGAAAAATGACCTTCCTCCCATTTTAGGATTACATTGAAACTCATGCTTGCATTTCCTTAGGGATAAGCATGCGCTTAATAAAATTGCATGAATCTGGGACACAGACCTTACAGTAGTATAAATTACTATGAAATTTCCCCCCATTCCCTTCCCAGAGTACACCTCATTTTCGTAGGACTAGACCTTGCTGTGTCATTGATTGCACAGCTGTGGGGGGAAAAAAAAGAAAGAAAATAATGTGAAGGTAATCAGTTTTAAAAATAAAAGTAGTCCAGGAATATGCATGTTGGTGGAACCTCATCCAATTTGTGGGACACTAAATAAAATAAACACCTGAAGTTTTCTGGCACTGCTTACAATGTAGCAATTTATTTTCAACTTTATGCAATCACTTTTTCTTTTAAGACTCTGGCACCATGTTGAGTAAATAGAGTGCATATTAAAATACTGGTGACTAGACAGTCGCCAGAGAAATAAGAATAGTTTTGGAAGAAATTATTCTATCTCTTGAGGAAATAAGCAATAGTTAATAATTCTTTGAAAACTTATTTTTAAGACAAAATTAAAATGAAACATGTTTAAATAATATTCAGGTTGTAATAGAGATGAGGAAAAAACAGCAAATGTGAAGTCTAGGCTCACACTTGAAATTATGCTGCATTATTCCTTAATTAGAATTCTCAACTTATTTTTGTCTGTGTCAAAGCCTTAAGGTTATTAAAATTGCATGTTCCATACCATATTTCATTTACAGACTAACAGCAGCCCTTCCAAATTGTCTGTTGGAGTCAGCAATCTTACATTCTTACACCCCTTCCTTGGAGCATGGAGCTCCTACCAAAGATAGGACATGCTGGTACACAGATTACTGAAATGAATGCATACATCTACGATCTATCAGGAGCTCTAGGTGCTCTAACAGTCTGCTGACAAACACTAAAAACACTAGACTCCTTGAATGTAGTGGAACCCCCTATGACACTTTTCTACTTCAGGAGTTCCTCTCCCAATCCATTTGATGAGAAAGGCTGTTTGAACAGCATAACACTTATTTTCTCCATGTGACTGGAAAGACCTAATAACTGAGAAATTAGCAGTTGTCTTTTATAGCAAACAGTGCTTACCCTGAGCCTCTGCTGAGTCTCTAGGTGGCCCTCACAGCACTGGCATTTGGCTGCTTTCCTGCCTAGTTGTGTGGTCTCAGGCAGAGCGGATGAAGCCATCCACGACAGTGCCCATGGTTACACATGTTTCTTGGGTAGGAACACGAGCTGGACTCTTCAATTCAAACACTGCTTTTTTCCATACTGATACAACTGCAGCACTCCAAGCAGGTAGAAAATAATGACTTCCTCAGCATTTTTTTCAGTCCTTTCCCTTTTTAATGCCTGTGCCTCTTCACAACTTTAGTGTTTTACTGTGGTTTTTTGCTATTAGTTGCTCATTTCTAGTACCTTCTTCCACGCTCCCATGGAGAGGGTCCCTCAGAGACTTATTCCCTCATCTGTCTGTCTTGCTACCACATAGCTTCTTTCAGAAAAACTTGGAGACCATGGTGCTTCTGGAGGGAGGAAGTGTGATGCTGATGAGTTTCTTCCGTGCTAGTTGGTGTTTTAAGCTGACTGAACAGCCTCAAGAACTCAGAGATTTGGGAAGCAGCAGAAATAGTGGAATAAGGGAGAAAAGAAAGGCTGTTCCTACGTAATAATTAGGTTTGGAGCAGCTGTACAGTTTTGAAGGACCTGATCATCTCCACTTAACTGCACTTCCTGAAGTGGTATTTTTTTTGTGTGCACAAACTCTATGATATTTAATGTATTTACAAAATTCTGCTGTCTTCCGACAACATAATTCTGTGTAAAATGAATAAAATTTAGTATAATTTATAATAATAATAATAATTTAAATAATAGAAAAATTCTTAGCACTGTGATTGCATCTGTATTACTTCTGTCAAGGATTAGAGTAATGCGTGAGATGATGTAGTTTGAAATGATAAAATGTATCTCTTTTAACCTGTACCTTAATACTCTTTTATGTTAATTGCCTGACTTGTTGCACATCTCTCAGCTTAAGCATCATTACACTTAGATACATTGGACCCCTTTAGAGATGCAGTGTGACAGAGATCAGGAAGCTGTAAAACAGGCTGCAGGTGTATACAGCATATACATTATATACTGGATGTGCATTATACAAGGAGCTGTATAAAGTGTCTGAGTCTGATAAGGAACACAAATCTAGACGATGTCTGCTGAGACAAAGGTTAGCTTTCTGGTATTGTAGATAGCTGTGTCATGTAAATGAATCCTTGTGTAATGTAAAATTTGTTCTTCCACCATACTAAGTCAGAAGCAATCTTCCTATATGTCCGTGAGCTATAAGAAGGAAATGAGAGCTAGGGTAATGCACATGGAGAAAAGAGCTGGAAAAAGATGGAGGACACAAAATTCTGTTTGGGCTTACTTTCAATCACTGTTTGAAAGCTTTTATCACTTGGTAATTTGGGAACAGCTTTCCAGCTGGTACAGGCTTGAATGCTTATTTTTTTGAAGTGTGTGCACACATTTCTTTTATGGAACTGAAAATTTACTGCATACCTGGCTTCTGTTGATATCTGAAATTCACAACTGTGCTTTATTTCCTCAACTTTCTTCATACAGGATGGTCCGCACACTGTATGCCATCGGTGCCTTGTTTCTTCTGATGGGATTTCTGCTACCAGCAGCCGAAGGGAGAAAGAGGAATCGTGGATCTCAAGGTGCCATCCCTCCTCCTGTCAAGGATCAGCCCAATGATTCTGAGCAAATGCAGACGCAGCAGCAGTCAGGCTCCAGGCACCGAGAGCGAGGAAAAGGCACCTCCATGCCTGCTGAAGAGGTGCTGGAGTCCAGTCAGGAGGCGCTGCACATCACTGAGCGCAAGTACCTGAAGCGGGATTGGTGTAAAACCCAACCCCTCAAACAAACCATCCACGAAGAGGGCTGCAACAGTCGTACCATTATCAACAGGTTCTGCTATGGCCAGTGCAATTCCTTCTATATCCCCAGGCATGTCCGTAAAGAAGAAGGCTCCTTCCAGTCTTGTTCCTTCTGCAAGCCCAAGAAATTCACCACCATGACTGTTACACTCAATTGCCCCGAGCTTCAGCCCCCAAGAAAGAAGAAAAGAATCACCCGAGTTAAGGAGTGCCGGTGTATATCTATTGACTTGGACTAAACTGAGAAAAGGTAGCAATTGCACTCTTGACTCTACACGATTACTGCCAGCTGAGAGTGAGCGGCATGAACTCGCCTACCTTCAAGGCTGGGCAAAACTGAAAGGGACCTAGTGAATTACCTAAAACAAGCAAGACCCCCCAAAGAGAAAGAAAAAATTCCTGTAAGGAAAGGGCAGGCATGTGTGTCTGCCTGTGTAAGGGAGAAAATGGATATGGACGAGCAAATGCATGAATGTTCACTACAAAAAAAAAGTAACAGTGGTATGAGACATTAAAAAAAAACCCTAATTACCCACAGTCATGAATTAGGTTTCCTAATTCATGTATATATTCACATTTTTGCCGCTTGCTGGGAAAGTGGGGCCGTGGCTTTTGCGAATGTTCACCTTTGTGCTGTTTGCTTTTACTGTATTACATGAAACATCAAAGTGAGAGGACAATATATTTCAAAGCATGAATCTATTCTTATATAAGAAATAGACAAAGAGCAATTTAAAGTGTAGCACATCCATCACTGAAAATAGAAGCTGTGTCGAGAGTTTGTAACACGCTTCTTCAAAAAAATAGCTGTAATCCAAAAGCCATGTCTGGAGAACAATGGGGGGATGTGGGAGTGCTGAAAAGTCAATATAGGTGGATGGGAAACAGATCTACAGCAACTTAGAAAGCAAAAGGTCAAAGCAAGTAGATGGGGAGAGTACAAAAGGGAGTAGAAAAAGGAAAGATACATAAATAGGAAAACACAGAGGAAGAGATATTGTCTTCTGTTTACGTTTTGCTTTAATTTATATACCTAGTCATATATTACATAAATTAAAAAGAAACTATATACAAGGCTATAAATATACTTCTGAATTCTGATGGCTCTCTAAACAAAACAAAACAAAACAAAACCCATTCCTATGCCACTAGATCCATTTGATGTCTTGTATTTCCAATATCAGTTATTCTTCATATCTACATGTATATGTATATGCAGTATCTTTTAGGCAGTGGTATCTATACATACACGCAATGAGTGTGCCTACTTCATTGTGTGTGTCCAAACTCCTCTTTTTCACACACATATATAACCACAGCACAAAAATCTTGCTAACCAAGATCAAGTACAGAATGGCAGTAATTTAGTACATAAAGAGCAGAGCAAAAATTAAAACAAGTATCATGTGACTGCAAAGGCAATAACCACACAAGAGACAAAAGACACTACATTCATGACTAGTAAACATAGCATTGTTATTGTTATTTTAGCTTTGCCACAGGCATGCAGTTTGTTGAAACAGAGATGCAGAACTTTGCCAGCAATGATCCTCTTTTTATATCTTTTACCACAGACTTGCATTTAAACTGGATTTGGAGTAAGTAAAGAGAATTTCCTGAAAACTTAGGGCTGACTGCCCCTCTCATTTGGGGGGAAAAAACATAAAGGGAACACACTACTTCCAACAGCTCGATGACTCTTACCTGTGAGGTTATCTTGTCTTTTCTTTTCTTTCCTTCAGGCTTAGGAGTTCAAAATTATCAGGACTGTAAAGTTTGGCAAGAGCACAGAAAGTCCTACAAAAAGGTTAGTTTAATGAGGTGTGTCCTGGGGACTGGACCAGAGGCAGCCCAGCCATGCATGTTGCCCTTGCTATCCTGAGCACTCGATGGTCCACACTTCCTGTGTGAATAGTCCTTGAGAGACCAGGACTCGGTTTCCCGCTCAGCAGCAATATTCTCTGGCATCCACTATCAGCATAACTGTTCTCTCTCACACCACATGCCTCTCTCAGCCACAAGGTGATTATTTTGACATAATTTCTTGCCATAGAATGTTAAGGAATGCAATTCTGCCCTTAGTAACATGCCCAAAGGGTATGTTACGTGATGATACGTGATGAGGGGCATGTCACAGATGTGTCCTGTGTGGCCTCATTTTATCAGCTGTCCCACCTGTTATATAGTGTATCACAAATCTATTGGTGATATTCTGCATCTCTACAACTCATATATTTTTGCTCTAAAACCCACTGCTTTGAGGTTTGTGTTTGTAAAATTAAGTGATTACAACTCGTTTATTGGTATTATTAAAATGCATTTCATTCGGTGTACTCTCACTCAGCAGTTTGACACATCTTCATGGATTTTAAAATCCAGTTTTAAAATCTGGAATTATAGGAGGTAGGTTTCCACTGTGTGGAATGTGAATAGTTAAACAGAAAGATATGGATATTTAATGTTATTATTAATACAAATTCTCTTTCACTGTTGATAGGCAGGGAATGTTTTCCTTTAAAATACTTTTTTGATTTTTTTTCCCAGGGGAAAGGGCCAACCTCAGTCATTGCTGGAAATTTTATATTAGCTTGGGTTTGTGTTTAAGAAGTGGGAACCCCTTATGAACGATTTCTTTTTCTTCATGTGAAGTTGACAGAAAAATTCACATTTTCTTTGACAGAGACTGCTATGTCCCTAACCCCTTAGCTGTTAAGCAAAGCTCCAAACATTAGTGACTCCTTTAAGTTTTGTCTAGAATTCTCAAGGAAAATTGATAAAAGTATTCCAAATCTTTATGTTCTAAAACTGCCTGAGCATAGATCATGATGGAACTCCCCTTGAGGCAGATCCCCCTCACCCATGTAAATTTTATACAAAGAACTTCTATGAATTGCTTGTTATTGCCTGAGAGTAAGAAAGTTCTGCTAACTTACAATTATATGAGATATTTAATATCAACCACAATATGTATTTAAATGTCTGCTTTATTCTAAAAACAATGGACTATATAACCTAAGGCTGCAGTATTTTCATGCTCGGTCTCACAAAGCAAAACTTGGTTTAAAATGAAGTTTTAATTATTTTGTAACTGAATAGAATTGGAGTTTTTTCTTCCCAGCATTTTGTACGTCATTTTAACTACTAGTAACAAATAAATAAAATATCTTCTCCAGCCTGTCTATTGTTGTTTGTTTTTTAGTTTTTTTTCATGGTTTTTTGGTTTGTTTTTTTCTTTTTTTCTTTTTTCCTTTCCTTAAGTTTCCAGCTCTTTCTGGATCTGTTGTACTTTATCCTGACTTCTGTGGTTTTTTCTAATTATAAAAGGCTTTACATTAAGACAATAAGACATAGAGACAAGCAATGGCACCATCATTCAACACGGCTACTTCAATAAGGTTTTTAAATGAGATCTGTCACTTCCCCCTCACCCTTCCACAATTTATAGAAGGAAAATCTCAATCTTTGCTCACACTTTTCCCCTTGTAAACTATATAGTGACAGTTCAAAATATAAATCAGCCTTGAATTGTTGTAGAGTTGGAGTTGGCCTGCCTGCCTTACGCCTTATCTCAGTTTAATGCCTGGCTCGCAGTTTAGTCCCCTTCTAGAAAAAGAGTAAGGAACACCTTTACAATACAGGAAGCTGCAAATAGGGACAGAGAGGATGAAAAATAATTATAAAAAAAGAACAGGAAGATTTGTCACTGCTGGCAGTACATGTGCAAGGCCAAGGTTGAGGAAGGACTGCAACCAGAGAGAATAGATTTCTTCAAGCTTTCCACCCCTTTTGGTTTAGTCTTCCTTCACATCTAGCTTTGTTGTGCTTCTAAAAATTACTGAAAAAATAATAAAATTAGTTAAGAATCATTATTTTTGGAAGGCAACTGAATTTTTCTAGTCTGATATGGGAGATACGGGCACAGCTGAGCAGAGTAAGTTTCCTTGAGATGTTCTGTGTATGTATCTCTATTTGAATATTTAAACCAGAGAAAAACCTCCTGGGCTTAGCTTTCTAGTACTCTATGGTACCATGGTCTTACTATTTATACAGTAACATGTAATTTCATTATAATTGATATTTGTCCTACATACCAGCTTTGAATTGAAGATACCTCCCACGTGCTTTATAGTTAGTTACAGTGATCGAAAGAAGGTAAGAGAGAGAACTCACACACCTTAATCTGCTGTCAGGGATGCAGACAGAAAGGAGACCATCCTTTTCTCTGTGCCCAGTGAGACAGGCAGGATCTCTGCTGGGGGTTTCTGCGTGTGCTCTGTCATCCATGTGCTGCGCGGTGGGACGGAGGCACCGAGAGAAGGCGGGATTTGCCGAGCGTGTGCTCCCATCTGAGCAGCAGATGTGCACAGTAGGTGCAGTTGGGTCAGCTGGACAGACAGCACCGTGGCTCTGCTCCAGCTGCCTGCCACCAGCCGTGCCTGGCTGGGAACAGGGACCTTGCCTTTGCAAAAATGATGTAGTAACTTCACCAAACAAAAAAAAAACCCTGAACCCCTACCAAACAAAATATCCACCACCAAAGCAAAACAAAAAAACCAACACAAAAAAAAACAGAAAGGAGAATTAGAACTGCACTCTGGGGGGCTGATGTTCCTTTTCCACCATAGATACAAGCCTACAGGTTTTAGTTCCAATAGGTTTTCTGAAGGAGAACAACCAAGTGAAAAACTTAGATTTTACTCACTCCAAATAACTCAAACCTGCCTTAGAAACCACTTCATTGGTTACTGAAATAAAACAATCAGTTTTGGCAGAAGAACGTCCAAAATTTTTTCTGAGTTGTTCTGCTTACCTGGATGGTTGTAATGCACCAACCAAAGGGGAGAGCTGCATCGCTTAAATTTTAAAGGAGTGAAAATTTAACATGTATTTGTATTTAGCCAAAACAATGGAGCTATCACTGGTTCATATCTTTAATAACCATCAGATTTAGTTTATCAGCTGAGACCAAAATCAGAAATTCCCAGCAATGCATAAGTATCACAAAGAATCCCAGTGCAGATTTTTGATGCTGCCTTGTAAGCATCTACATAAAAATATCTGAAGCCTATCTGCACTGCCTGCCTGGGAATGTAGCTGATGACTTCAAGGTGCCCTTTCTCAATGTGTGGCTTCTGGCTGCCTGAATTCTTCCTCTAGCTTTCATGGGTCTGGGTCAAAAAATTAACTGTCACTTGCTCCCTTTCCTATTATTTTCTCAAAGTTTCGAAAATAAAATTCAGAATCCACTTTTTTTTAAAAAACAATCAAGGAGTAAGATATGAGAAAGTCTATACTGATGTAAAAAAATATTATTTGGGATTGCATTAAAACCCCCCAGACTTCTAGGCTGTGATAAGCAATAACTCCTCCTTGCTGTGGTACAGATGTAGATCACAGAGTTTGGGGATGGATCAAATGGAAAAATTACACTGACTCACAATAAAAATTCTGCAAAGAAATTTTTAACTTGCTACATTGGCATTTCTTTTTTAAAGAATGCCTTGTGGAAAAAAGTAATATTCCATTTCATATTACAAGAGCAAAAAAGAACAAAGGTTAAAAAAATCCCTCACTCTCACCAGAATATTTGAGAGCTATGTCTTGCCTTTCTGTCTAGTAATATCAATAAGGTTTCTGGCAATAAGGCAATTGGAAAGAATTAATGTGTAATTTACAACTCATATGGGATACTCAAATTCAGTAATCATAATTTTATAGTATGGCATCTCCCCTGAGCACTGTTGAGATTTTTGATTCTTATAATGATGAATTTGCAGAAAATATTGTTTTTCTTTTAATTCAACTTCTGTAATTCAGTTTTTGAGGTGAAAGGACACATTACATTCTGTCCTTAAGAGAAGAGACATCCTCTCAACTTACCTTTGTATTAGTGCAATGTTCTCTACAGAGAATTAAAAAATCATGTTATATAGATGTAACATAAATGTATTTAACTCTCTAAACAAAGGTGAAAAATCCAAGATGTACATTAGATATCTTTAGAAGTGTGAAAAATGTGTATTGGATAAGATTATACATAAAACTATCGGCCACTGTGCCGAGCTTCTTAATAACACACTTTAGGAGTGAATTAGTATGGAATAAAGTCAGCAATGACACTAGTTACAAGAGTAGTCACAAATAATTTTTTTAAGGATGGGGACAGGGTTTTGTGTATTCAGTTAAGTTTATTTCTAGACAATTACACTTCATGGACGAAGTCTTGCTGAACTTCTCTCTTTAGGATCTGAAGGACCTTGAATGTTCCTTTGAAAACAGATGTTCATGAGAAACATGATTTCCATTTTTGTTGTTAATTTGTTTCAACTTCAAATGAATGAAGAGGCTAGAATTTGGGTGTTAAGTTAGATTTAGCAAATAAAAAGGAGAAAGAAAACTATGTGTACAATGGCAAGAACTTATTGAATGGATCTAAATCCTATGGTAGGTAATTTGATCTAATTTTTGCAGAAAGGCAAATGCCAGATGTTTGCTCCACTTTGATCTTAATAACACTTTAGGCTGCAGACAATAAGATTGGTTTAAAATTTATTGTCTCTTTGATTTCTCCATTCTAATGCTTTTTAAATTCTTTACACAAGACAGATCTATATATAGGCAACTGGGGTGGCATCAGAAGCATTGTGTACTTAAGACATTCTTGAAAACCTCAGTATGGAACAGTGTTTGCTTTTTTATGCATCAAAACAAAGCCAGATTTTATACAAGCAACATTCAATTTTCATTTTATTATAATGTCTCTTTTTATTTTGCGTATGAAGTTCTGACTGTCGCATCTGTGGCACAGCTCCTTATATGCTTTTATCTTTCAATAACCTTATTAAAAGTCAAGACAATATATTAAATCAACATTAGGCAGCAGGAGTTGAAAGTTAAGCTAATCCATTCCTTTGCACTGGGAGTGTAATCTATGTAGATCTCTAATTTCACCAATGAGTTGCTTTTAGTGTTCTTTTTGTACAGAATATGCTTTCTAAAAGGAGAGCTGCTGCTGAATGAACACCAGTGAAAGCTTCTGAGGAACCATAACATCCAAGAGGTGTCCAACTTGCCTTTGGTCTGGACCTTAAAGTTCAAGGAGAACATTGCTCTGTGAATGCGAGTTGAACTCATCTTAGAGCTGCTCTTTAAGTGGTCTCAGGTTTCTCACAGGATATCTTGTGTATTTCACTACTACTGAGAAAGGGTGAAAAGCAAGTAAGATTCAGAACAAACAGAGCAAGAACAATGGTTAAAAGGAAACAGAGAAAAAAAAGGCTGAATGTCTTATCATGATTCTCTGGCATAGCTCATACCCATCTGTCCCTTAGATCCATGCATGATGTCTCAACAATTGGTTTCACTCTGCTCAGCTCAGTAGTCTGAAAGTTCAAAAAGTCAGAGTCAGTTTTTCTCTGAAAGAAATTCTGAACTTTGTCTGGTGATGAAAATGCCATCGCTCAGCCAACTGAGAGAACAGCTACCCTGGCAGGTTTTCTTAAGCTGTCAGCCTTGATGGACTATCAGAAGCCAGCAGGCTCCCTACTCCTGTACAACTAAGTTTCGTTCTTGCAACAAACTCCTTTGTAAGCCAAACGAAAAATTCCTTCCTTCAGAACCAAATATTTTAGTTCATTACCAGGGACAAAACATTATACACAGATGCACAAAAATAAGTCCTTCTCTTTCTATCACATAAGCATAACTGAGAAGACTCACAATTAACTCACCTCAAGAGAGAAGCTGAGTAAAACAAAAGACTCTTCCAATGAGAATTGTTCAAATGCATCTTCACATCTTTTCTTCCTTACCATTGCTATAATTACAGAGGAAGAAACATCTTTATTTATCACTATTTGCATAATTCCAACTCACATTTTGCCAGTCCTCTCCTTGACATGATATACAATGATATACAATCTGTGCCATTTGAGAAGGGGCCATTTGAAAAGACTGGACAAGTAAGTCAGAAATCACAGGGAGCTTTTAATGGTATTTGATTTCAATGCAGAAGCACTGATTTCCTAAAAGGACACTGGTTTTCTATAAAAGCATGATGTTATGAGACTCTGCAAAACTTTTGCAACACTGGCTTTTGTGCATCATAGCTGAAAAGTATCAAAATGCTACACAGTGAAATTTAATGGAAGACACAAAAGGAAAGATTTCAGCCTCGACATTTATCTTTACCAACACATGGAACCACCTTGATCTGTTTTGCTGCTGATGAAAAACGAAGGTAGTGTCTATTTCACAGGAGAGGATAGGAAGTAAGAGTCAGTGTGATGGATGGTGAAAAGAAACAGAGGGCAAGAGTGAAGAAATATGAGCGTCAGGTACTGATCTCAAAGATGAGGTTTAGTCTGCTGTCAGAATGTGTCTAAATAGCTTATTAGTAACAGGAGAGATGTGTTGGCATTAATGTGAAAGGAAGAATGTACCCAGTTTGTACAGCGTTGTCACAAGTGAGCCATCTGCATAGAGTACCGTTTATATTTGTTAGCTATAAAGAGACTATGCAAGTACAAATCAAGCACAGTTCTATTCCTGTGGAAGTATTCACTTACTCCAAGGCATTTGTCCAGCAGATAACACAGCAACAATCTCTACCATCTCTATCAAATCTGTCAAATTCACTCACAGGGGGCTTGGCTCTACTTCAGTGTGGCATAAAAATTCCGGAGAAGTTTTAACCTCATTAACTTGTTTAATTGCAAAAGCTTGCAATTTATTCTTTGATTAGTATTAGTCACCGGGTGAAACAAACCCCACTTTCTCCCACAGGGAAAAATAAGGGTTACCAGGGAAATCTTTCAATCTTCTGTAACAATTGTAACTGCACCAATTTAGGATGATGTCATTTTGTCTCACCAGTTCTCTTCTGATTTAACCTGTCAATCCCAACAGCAGCTCGATTTCCATCTGAGGCTGAGATGCTGGGAAAAGGAAGACCAAAATCACTGGCTGAGGTGACACTGAAGAGTTTATGCTAAGGGGAATCCCTGGAAAGTGGGGTACTTTCATCTTATTCTTGCTGGCAAGGGATTGAATTAAGGGAGGCAATACCAGGAACACATCTGTGGGGCACCCTTGACAACTTCAACAGCTTGCTGCTGAAATCTCTCCCTATCAATGTCAGTACAACCAGCATCTCCTGGAAAGTAACCAGATTTATTATTACATACCAGATATTTGAATGATATTTAGGGAATGCTTCATTCAATGTTGCAGGTCTTGCTTGATTTAGGCACCTATGTTTCATCTCCAGTGACTTGCAATAAGTAAGTTTTTCTTTGATTTATTATTTCTTTTCCAAATAAAATCAATTTTTGGCAATACTAATTAGCTTTGGTTCTGGAGTTTTCAGATTTCAGAGGCTTGAATAATTCAATTTGCTGATGAACAGCATATTGCCTGATAGCTACGGAAATAGGTTCTCCAATAACCTATGGATTGTGCCTCTAGGAATAAACTAATCATTGGGTCTGTTCAAGTGAAATGCCACAAAGGAGCTACAGACGGTAACCTTCCCTCAGGGCTCGCTGTGGGTGCAATGATGTGAAGTGTACACCTACAGCACTCATTCAGGTCAAAAGAGCCTGGAAGATGGGGTGGCAGCTTTACATTCTCCAGCTTCAGCCTTAGTCTGTTCATCCTTGCATAAAACCCTAACCTTAGAGCACAGCCTCAGACAGGACTGGTTTCATGCAGAGGACACAAGCGCCAAAGCCTGTCTGTAGGGCTGTGTTTGACTTCCATAAGGTAAGGCCTGGAGTGCAGAGTGCCCTCTGAGCTGAGATCAGATGTTACACCCTGAGGCACAGGTCAGCATGTCCGTCATGCACAGACGAGATCGTCTGCACCTCTCGGGTGGAGAGGGACGTTATTTTCTTAAGGAGCAGGATGTTATTCCTAGAGGTCTGCCCCTCGGTAGGGTCAAGAGTAATATTTTGTGGTTAATGTTTATGATTAATTTTGGCTGTGGCCTTTCCTTTCAGAATTTGTATGGTGTCAGTTCAGGTTGGTAAGGGGAAAGCTTGACAAGGTTAAGGCGTGAACCGTACACTCACTTTTCCTTCCAAAGTAAATACTACAACAACAATGCACATGGGAACCAAGCAGCACATTCCTAAATCAAACCAGAAGATTCATACAGGGAACTAAAACAGCAGGGTCCAGGAGAGTGGGTTTTGCCTTTTTGTTTTTTTAGTCCAAAGGATACATTTTCAGAAAGATGCCTTGGGAATTAGCTCAAAACAATCCTAGGAGCAGAAAGGGCAGTTTGGCATCAGATTTCTTGTGCTCACATTACTTAAAAATTAATATTGTCTTCACCTCCATTCTCTCAAAAACTCTGCTGAAGTAAGGTGACTGATTCTCAGCTGTTTAATGCTGTTTCAAGGAAAGAATACACATCTCGATGTGATCCAAGTTTACATTGATTCTTACTTTTTGAAAATATCCCAATCAGCTTCCTGACTTTGAACAGTATCTTTAGGTTCATATGCAACTTGTTCTCTTTTTAAGTATGTGAACTCAGAAACTGTTCTCCCTTCATAGTAGTTTCTCAACAGGCTTGCAAATCGACTTGGTTTGTTATTTTAGAAGACACTTAAGACCAGAAGAGAAGTGAAATTTCTTTTAAAATCTGAAGGTGTTTTTGTTGCAGGGACATAGCATATGGTGCTATAGCTTGCTTTCTGTGGCAATGTCAGCAAATGGAGAGCAATGAGGAGAAAGAAGTACTCTTGTGATATTCTGAAAACCTCCAAAAAGATACTACTGTATGTAAGCATACAGACAACTTCAGAAGTGTTGTGTTCATGAAGCAGTCTCAGAAACCCATCTTGGATCTGCATCACCATTTTGGAGTGTTGGAATGTATCATCCAAGGGGTGTGGTAGGGAAGATCATTATAAAGAAGAAAAAGAAGAAGATTATACAAGAGTTTCTGATGATGATTTTAAATCTGGAAGAGAGGACAAAATTCTGGCCTTGGCCTTGTCTCTTACTCATTCTTAGGAAATTATTTTTGTAATTAGAGAATACATCTCACATTGTGCTTTCCTTTAAAATTCTGAGCAATTTAAAAATCTTTCAAATCTTTAATAACACTGAACTTCAGATCCTAAGGAGTAGCAATGTGATCTATAATTAAAACTCTATCATGAATGCATAGCCTTTTCAGAACATTTGCACTGCACCACTGCACTTCTCAAAGACAGGATTGCTATAGCTGCTATGAATCACATATAAAATGAACACTGTCAGCCTTCATAAACACTTCAATGGAAATCAAAGGTTCTCAAAGTAAAAAACAAAAGGGCATAACACATTCGTCTGATTCACAGTCAGTCAACAGCCAAAAATACTGCTACAGATTCTGCAAGGGAGACTGGCAAAGAAAACTTTAAAACATCACAATGTTTCCGTTTTTGAGGTTAATAAGAGAAGCAAAAGATAAAAAAAATATTGACCTCAGAATTTAAAAACATTTCCCTTGACTCACACACATGGTCCTCTGGAGCTCAATTGTGTATAGCCATTTGTGGGTCAAGCTTTTTGTAACAAGTTAATTTCAAGTTTTACTGCTCAGCTACTTATGTATTTGTAGAATTCTCAATGGTTGATTTACACTGTCTTGATTAGTTATGAATCATACAGTGGAATTTTGTGCCTAAGTCTGTGACTAATTGAATCTGAAACAAAAACTTGTAAGTACTAACATAAATACTTACAAGTATGACCAAAAATATGGCTGAGAAATTTAGAGATCAATTATTGGAGCAATTTCAAAGGGCTTAATCATTTCAGTCTTGAAATTTGCAGTTTGAATAAATCTTATTATTAGTAATGAAGAAATATTGGAGCTGGATAACTGCACATGGATCTAGCAATAGTTTCTTAAACAGGGAGGAAGAAAGAGGAAGAAAAATTTACAAAGAGGAAACAATGCAAAAGGAAAAAAAAGAAAGAAGTCTTAGAAGTCTTATAACATACTGTGACTGAAAATATTATTCCTCATTCACCCCTCACATTCTTTTTAAAAAGCTGCAGAGGGTTTTCATGAAGGCCCAGCATGCCTAAACAAGTTTCACTCAGAAAGAATAAGTTGTAAAAGTTAAATCACCACTCATTTCTTTTGAGCCTGTCTTCAGCTGTGATCTGTGAAGCTTTAGTTTCTCTTTTCAGGGGTAGATAATACAGTACTGTAAGACCAAACTTGAAAACCCCTAATTTTTCCCAAGTGTCTGGGAATTGCCTGTATCAGAACAGCATTTCTTCAAGCACCAGGCCATTTAGTAAATGACCTATATGCAACCCAGGAACTTCTGAAGCCCACACACCTTTTCATCCACTGTCTTACAGGAAAGATTTGGCATGTTCACGAATGTGTCAAATATTGTCTGTAAGAAGCAAAATGCCCTAGAGCAAACAGACACAATGAAATGTAACAATTATATAGAAGGCAAAACCAAGACTCACAAACTGCTTTCAACACTTTTTTTGATCCTTATCAAAAACCTAGTATGCCTTTAAAGACAGGTCTCCCATTTGGCTGGCTTTGAGGCTTGCACATTTTTTGCATCTGGAATCCCTTGGTTTGTTGACTTACAGTAGTGGCACTCTCAAGAGCAAGGTCTCCTTTGTTTGACCTACTGTATTCATCAATATTTGCATTGCTAATTTCATTATTTTGTAAAGGACCTTGGGATTTGTCTCATGAAAGAGGTTACACATAGAAATCCCCAGTCTGCTTTGATTAAAGTTTTCTGACCAACACATCTCAAACGTTCATTTGTTTTTAAATTATTTCATTAACTACAGTTATCCAGCTTTTACAATTGATTTTGCACTAGCTGTCCTTTCCTGAACAATGCATGTATGAAAATTTCATTACAGATTGCTGAAATTCAGATATTAAATCTACAACTGGATCAATTTTTTTCCATATCAGTAGCATAGCCTGTCTTAAAGATACAGATGTAAACATATTTTTTAAAAAATATACATATATATGTATGTGCATATTTATATAAAGTAATTTAAAAATTGCTTGCTTTTATTTCCAGATTTAACCCCGGGAATAATGACTGCGATACTTACAGACATGAAACAATGCATCTCTGAAATTATTTAATTGTATAGACCTAATCGGCCTTTTAATTAGAGACAGAAATTTGCTTTATAGTATTTTAAATCAGTGTATCACAAATTAATTCTGTATTTATGAAGCAACATTTTCAATAGCCCCAGAGCTGAAATACATTAACAAATAAAAAATAATTCTGCATCACAGAAAATAAGATTTTTGTCTGATGAGAGCTTTGCGTGTTCAGAAGAGTAATATTTATTTTAGACCTTCAGGATTGGTCTTACAAATCTGGACTTCTCTTCAAGATGTGTGTTATTATTCTTGGAAATAAATTCATTTTATCTGATGTATTCTCTTTCCTGCACATGGTATTTTTCTCTCAGAATAACATAGGGACAACTCTATGGCAAATACTGCTATTTGGCTAGATGTTGTGTGTTGCTAAAAACATCTTGCTTCTTTCAAAGAAACATAAAGACAGTTCAAGAACTGCAGGCTCCAGCACTTCTTTTGGACCCAAGGACCAAATTCATGTTCTTAATGAACTAAATTAGTTGTTAACGTGAATAAACCATCTGTTATCTGACATCCTGGCATATCAGGATTCCAAGCAGCACCACACCATTTTTTTTTATCTTAGAGGATCATGAAACTAGACAGTAAATAATATAAGAAAGGACAGAGAGCAACTGTCTGTAAGCTGGATTACTTTACTCAGCTACTTTTAATTAAGATGATGCAACTAATTACATACTTGTTTAACTGTTCAGCACTTATCTCGTTATTTCTAACATGCTCATCATTGTGGCATCTAGTATGTCTTTATGGACCCATAAAATGGTTTGTGCTGAAAGGGAACCTTAAAGATGATCTCATTCCAGCCCCCCTGCCATGGGCAGGGACACCTTGCACCAGACCAGGTTGGTTGCAATTTCTGTGTGTCCCCTTCTACAGAAAATTGATTGCAAACAGTCCTTCATATTTGGTTAATGTCTGCACCTTGGTGACTGTTCTTTTTGGCAATTTATCTTCAATTCATCTATGTAGCTGAAATCCTTACTTAGACTCGTCTTCTCCAGTCTTTTCTGTGCTGAGAAATGCAGCTTTTCAGCCCAAAATCCATGGACCATGCTGCTGTAGATTTGCTGAGCTTCTCCACTCCCTCTTTTAACCTGTTGTGATTTTCAAGGTCCTTCACAGAATATATTTGCTCTTAATCTCTCCTGACATGATCACTCCAACCTCTGCTTGGTTGAGGACAAGGATTTTCAAACAAATACATTAATAATATTTCCAGAAACATCTAAAACCAAATTACAGTCTTCTTGTTTTAAATTTATGTGATGTGTGATGCTAAAATCCCGCTCAAAACTGCCTAAAATACATCTGTCTTTGGAGAGCAGCTGAGCATCTTGTTGCAGATGGTTCCGGTTTCTGTACTCTCCAAACTGGTCAGTTGTGAATGAAATCCCAGCATAAATTTCTACTGAAACTGTAATTGTTTTCTATTCTAGCTATAGGAAAACTGTAAAAAAAATGCACTAATGATAGTAAGGTTTCCTACACTATCAATAGAGTTATACAAGTAACAGTAAAATCTAGACAAAATTATAATTCAATTAATTGTTTTTTTCCTTCCCCTAGAAAACACAATACAAATATGAATGTCTGGAGACATGGATGATAGAAATCGTTGAGATACTATTTTATTATTATTTTGTGGGTAGTATGGGCTGAGTAACTGAAAAACTTTTCAGTACTATGCATCTGGAAATGTGACAAGTTGCCAAAACTGGGATTAGAACTAAAGGAAATCTACATCTTCAGATGTGTGCAAATTGTTTCAGATGCACCCCCCCAAAAATACCTTCAAGAAATTGACATCAGTAAGGTAGATATTCGAATTCCTTGCAGATCTGAGAAATACTGTCTCTTTTACCAAGCACACTGAACCTGGGGTATTAACTGTATCAGTAAAACAGTGTAAATAAAAGAAGTTATTTAGATAGAATTCTTCAAAAGAGAAATCTACAGTATCTCAATAATATATTTTGCATACAAAAAGACCATTGGAAAAATTATCAAAGATAGTAAGGAGGAAAATATAGTCTTTTATTTACAGTCAATGTCTCCTTAAGAATTTAGTTTTAAAATAAATACTCCATCCCACTACAGTAATTTTTACAAAGTCAATCATAGCACATCTTGGTTTTTGAGAAAATTACACTTTCAGATACACAGAAACACACACACACACACACACACATACACACTTAATTACAACGAAGAGGGAGGAAAAAGCACCTGAATCTATTTAACCTATTCTTTTAAGACATTTATAACATATTAAATCAAGAACTACTCAAAGGAGTTTAATTCTGAAAACCAAAAAAAAGCTAAACCATATTAATATTCCATTATTTTTGCTTTACATATTGTAGGATGATAAATGCAAAGTTGATTTCAATTCAAAGGACAGCGAATATTTAATTGCTGAGTGTATTTGCAAACATTCAAGCAAAGCTATGATTTTCTTAAAGCAAATCCCATATGGACATCAGAGACCTAAATGCTGTTATGTCTGTGAAACTTGCTAGGTACACATAGAACATTAATAGCATTGCAAGAGAATGTGCCATTTTGCCACATCTTCAAAGAGAAGTTAAGCAGCCAAAGAGGCCTCTCTTTTGATGATTTTGCATCATATGAAGTGAGGGAAGCGTACCAACAATAATAATGTTCAACAGAGCAAATATTTAACTCAAAATGATTGGAAAGGGAGAAAATCCCAAAAATAGCTAAATGAAGGTTGAAAATCATACTGTAATCCTACTAAAAACACTTTCCAGTGGTCAGGTCTTGATTTTTCATGTAATATTATTTCTCAAATAATTTTTTTGCTTCTTGTAGCTTCCAAATGTGGCAAAGCTTTTGGTACAGAGAATGATGGCTAAGTACAATGGCAGGGGTAGCTTTTGTTCTTGGGGCTGATATAACCCCCACCAAAAATAGTGTCAAAAACATACATATTTCTTAAAATATATAGTTCTGTTATTCCTGGGGAACATTCAGTCAGTCATCATCTGGGCATTCACAGCTTTGCTGAAAGCACCTACAAGAAACAGTGCTTTTATCGACTCTGTGCAAAGTCATTATCCAGTCCCATCTGACAAGGAGCATGAGTCTTCCTTTGCAACAAATATCACTGCTTTCAAAACCAGTGCAATATGACAAGCACATTTTATTTGACATAGCTTTTCTGAACTTGATCCCTAAAAATCTGCTAAATTTCCCTCTCATGTCTATCCCTTTTCTGAGCTATATGGAGATGAAAGCCTGTTGTTCAGGCTACATGCCTGATGAGCATACACACAGATTATTTCACTTGACTATCGTAGCACTCAGGCCCCCTTAGAAACTTGTCCAAGAAAAGCTGCCTTGATTGTCTGATATAATATAATCTTTTAATTAAACAAAGCCCAAACAAACCCAACCAAACACTTGACTTCAAAAGAAAATCCACAAGGAAGATACAGTGAGGTTTATATTGTTGTTTCAATGACACTGCAACATTTTTATTTTTTACTGCCTTTACAGCCCTTCTAAAACACACTGGACTGAAACACAAAATAAAAAAATTGAATAGAATGAGAAAACAGTATTATTTTTATGTGGAATGAAATCAGTTTTATTTATTCATCTTCCTGTCAGATAAGAAAGAAATCTAAAGTAGAACTGTGAGCTTGTTCTCTTTTGATTAATTACAAAATGGTATCCTCCCACTTAAAATCTAGAAGATACCCACACCACAAAAAATCATCCCAATAGATAGAAAAAAAAGAATTATAAGAAGAAGAAAGATCATGGCTTTTATCCAGTTTAGAGTGATTAGCTGCTAATGGCAATACATCCCTAAAACTACTTTACAACTAAGAAGTATCAGGTGCTATACAGTATCTATGTTAATATGCTGACTATTGATGCTCCAAGCTGTAGGAAGTAGTGCTATAATCTTAGATTGCTACCCAGTTTCTGCAGTTTCTATAACATACAGTTTGTGGATAGTTGCTCAGTATTTACAGCAAGCCAAATGAGACAGTAAAAGTATTGAACTAAAAGCTTGGCCCCTCTGGGAGAAGTCAGAGGGAAAATGTACTATTTCAAGTACTCAAATGCATAGTTCAGAGACTGAAAAATCATCTTGTAGAAGATTAAAAAAAAAATTAAAGAAGCATTATCAACCAGTGAACAGATGTAACAGGTCCTCTTTCTACAGTCACTTCAACTTCTCTAAGGATGCCATTTGTCAGTACCAATACAGTACATAAATCTCAGCCCGTCAGTACTCTTCAGGTCTTAGAGCTTACCAAATACATTATGGTGCAATGTCTATCATGAAAACATCATGACATTCTTAGTATTATTCTGTGCCACTTTAGTTAACTTCTAATTGCAGTGAAGACTACAGTCATCAGTGGCGACAGGATTTGGCCCCATCATTTGGCCATATACAAAGTACTAGTTTATGACAAGAGAGGCTGAGAAGGCAAATGTCATGGCAGCTGAACTCATCTTACCTCTAGGAAAACAGGAATGTTCCTGCCAGGACAATACTGGGAAACCTGAAACACACAGCTGTCTGTCAGGACTCTGATGATGGATCGCTCTTTCAAGTTTTTGTAGTCAATATTCTTCTGGTCAGAGCACAATAAAAAGTAAGATAAATGATTCTGTTCATATCAAATAATCATATGATCAGTAATAGGCACAGAATGATGTTCATGTACATGAGTGCAGCATTTCTGAAATCTGTAGAACCTAATGAGCGGACGCATACAACTCTACAAACTTCTTCTGTTTTGGCAGAGTCTTCTAGCTTTTACCTTAATCTGAAATATAGATATGATCTCCTTCGCTTTGGAAAATCAACCACTGGCATTATCTTCCGGTCTCCCTTCCAGGAGTCCCTGGGGCAATCTATGCTCAGGGAATTCTGCAGTGTAACTCCTGAGAAACATACTGTTAGAAACTGATGGCTAAAGCGAAGGTGCCATGCCAACAGCTTTCTCCATCCTCCAAAAGCTCCCTGGACTCCAAAACCTTTGCAGGCAGATCCTACCACAGAAAAGAAATCATGTCCCTCACTGGGACTTGTCAGTACAGTTTTCCTAACAGGATTCTCACAGATTTTACCCAGTCCCATGATCCCATAGTGTTCCCTATGGATATTTTTTACTGTATGGGCCAGAGGAATACATGCATCAGTAAAACTCCATGCACTATCAGCCTGTATAAAAACACTTCTTACTAACTCAATATTAGCATACTGAAGGTGAAATTGAGGTGAAAAAGTATAAAATGAAATTAACCAGAAATAGCTAATGAAAAAAAAAAGCGCAACCTTTAATTTAGTCTGAGATGACACCTGGCAGAAGGAAATCACAGGAAATGCAATGCTGTTCCACATTAGGGAAAAGCTTGTGTCACTTGATAATCCTGTCCTCCCAGGAAGGTGGAGCACTCTGTCTTTAAGTTATTTATCAGTTCAGCATTTTTACTTCATTGCTTCTTAAAATATATATTCTCTTATATCCAGTGCTTATATTTTACTAACAGGTCTTAATTTAAAAGCTTGAATTCTATGAGGTATCAAATCAAAATTTTGATCCTGCTGAACCTTGCAAAATTTCCTAAGACAGTACTGTTTAGGTGCACCACACTTTCAACAAGTAGAAAAAAATCAATTTTAGTAACATTGTTAGGAATGTTTTTAAATTGAGAAAATTGTTTAAAAAAACCACACAAGAAAAGGTCTTGCAGGCATTTTGAAAAAAACCTTGCAAACCCAAGTATTTTTGAAGAGTTCTACCAATTTTGCTTGTACAACTTCTGAGCTTTAGATCTCTAAAATAGCTGCATGAAATTCTTACGGTTTAAACCCTGTTGAGCAGTGGAAATGTTTGGTAATGATATTAGCAGGTCATATCTAATATTTCACTAAAAGGAGAGACAGTTATTTAAATCTGGTGCCATGCTAACTGTAGCCAAGGTTAAGTCTATGGCATATGTTCAGACTGCTGACTACAAAGGAACTAGGTTTTCTATGATTCTGGGATTTCTCACTGTGCAATCCAAAATGCCAGTTTTCTCAGACCTAGCTAGGGGATCTCCAAAACAGTGTTGAATTTCAGAGCATATAAATTTGCTACCTTAATACCGTAAGATGCATCCAACAAATGTTTATTATTAATAATTTGAAATATAAGTATTTATAATTTGACAGTGTTTTCCTGCATTATGTTGTTCTACACCACACTGTTTGCAGTATTTTAATTTCAAAATCACAACAAAGAGCTCTTCCTTCTTAAATAAGAATATTTCATTTCTGCTAAGAAAAATATTTTGTCTCTTACATATTTATTATTATATTTTTATGTCTAGAGGAACTATCAGAACAGGTGAATCAATGGATAGGGGATGCCACTTAGCTACATTTGAACTGAATCCAATGAGCTGTATTTGACTACACAGACCTTTCAGAAAAATGTTCCATCCTGATTTGGAAACATCAGAAAATGGAGAAACCACAACTGTCTTTACAAACTTCTTCCAGTGGTTATCAGCCTCATAAGTAATAGTTCATTGCTAATTTTATCTGATTTTTATACTGTTTTGTTATATTTTTCCTTGGCACAAGGAAACACGTAGCTCCTGGTATTTTTCTCTCTTTGAAGCAACTTATTGACTATAATTAACTTAACATTCTTTTTAAATTTTCTTTATATTTATGTGCAAATACATAGGCTTACCTTCAAATGAAGAATGCCAAAGAGAACCCTCCAGACTGGAAATCCTGAAATTCTCTAACTGGCTTTAATAAATTCCAAAAGTGTTTAAGAAAAAAAAAATTTAAAAAAAAGGGGGAAAAAGAAGAGCAAGATCCATAACAATACTGAACAGGACTGAGACAAGGCCAAGAACGAGCAAAAACTAGGTGAACATGATTTTCTGAAACTGCACACTCAGATGAGTGCCTAAACACAAATTAAGGAGATGAATATTCTAGACTGTATAATGTTTCTGAAATTCCATATCCACACTATCCATATTAAGGCATTCCTTTTTAAGATACTGACTCGAAACAATGAAGAAATAGCATTACTAAATAAGTATTACAAAGTCTTCCAGTGCCCCATGTTCAGCTGGGAAAGACGTTTAGAACTAAGAGAGGAATTGCTATGAATTGACTGGAAAATAAGGGCAGTAAGAACCCTCTACCCCACATGGAAAACAAAATATTTTATCCATGTTTCATGCAGAGAAAAAAACAGACTGGTCAGAGATACCCTGGCTGTTTATATCTGGTTGGAGGAGATATCCCCAGCAATTCAGAAACATTGAAATCTTACAAACAATGTATCCTTCCTACAAGCATTTAAGAAGCTCAATTACTTTTTCTCTCTGCTTAATGAATATTCCACCCACTGTACTTTAATTTTCTATATATACAGAAACTGAAGATCATAGTTTCTGTTTTGATGCAAAAAAATCAAAGTTAAATATAAAAGTCTAATATTCAATCTATGCATTTACAACCCTATGATAAAACACAAGGCAAAACAATGGCATGGGTTAGGGATGGCAAAACACCTGGTAGTTTTCATAGTTTAGTTATATTGTCAGATCTCAAAGACACTAAAGGGTCTTCCATTTTAAAATCAACAAGTGGTAATGATGTAAATAATGCAAAGAGCACTTAACAGATTATTATCTACTCACCTACACTGAATTCTTCCTAATAATTTGATTTATAAATCAGTGCTGTATATTATTATTGTGGGCAATAAGTACCTAATGAGTCACATGGGTTTGGACAGTGCTTTGCTTTACAGTCTTTGACAAGCTTGGCACTAAGAGAAGAAATGAAAAGAAAACACAACAGAAAATTCCCCCTCTTAAGCCACATCCACTCTACAGTCACAGACTTCTGTGAAGTGTTGAGGTATTTTAAGTTAAATAGCCCAGAAAATTGTAACTGTCTAGCTATGGCTGCTTGGCTTAATTGAGTCCACTCTTTTACTTCCTTGACACAATGTAGACACGTACCAGGGACTTCTGTTCCATTCCATCTTTGAAGTTTCTTTCTTTTCTCCTTCTGTCCTTTTATTCTCCCTCAACTAGGAAGCTCAAGGTAAAGCGAGGCATCAAACCAAAGTTTAAAGCTTAAAACATAATTTTTGGTGACACCTGGTGACCCCAAAGATGAATGCTGGTTGGTGCATATTTGTTATGCCTGAAGTGTCTAAACATTTCATAAATAAACAGCTTATGCAGACATATCTGTAAACATCTCTCCAATACACAATTTTAGTTAAAGCCAGCAGGTGCACCGTTGTGGCTTCAATCACTGTCTGAAGACACTTGTGGGTATCACTGGGGGTGAAGTGTGTTATTTAGCTCATGAATTCCATCCAGGAGTCTTAAAGTCTTGATTAAGAGAATGAATCAAGTAATCTAGGTGAATTCTTCTTTTCATTTAAAAATAGTTTAATTAGTAGTAGAGGATTTAAGTCATGGGTGAAACTGGAATCAGAAACTCTGACTTGAAAGAAAAATCAATACAACTGAAAATTGGGAAAAAAACAAGGTCCATGTGTTGTAAATTTTTGAATCTTATAAAAAATAGCCTTAATTCTCAAAACCTTGGCAAATTGCTAATCTGATAAAAGAATTATAAATCTGATCAAGGAATGCTTTAAATGAATAATTTTAATTTTAATCCCTTTTTATATACATTTTTCAACATTTCAAAATGAAGTCAATTTGAACTGAAAAATGAAAATTCACATTTAGAAATTTTGAAACAGGATATTTCAATAAATTAAAATCCTTTTTCCACAGTATACTTCTAATGGGTTATTTCAAGACCATCCATTTTCACAAACAGTGCTGCTCTTTTTGAATAATACTCCAAATAATACATTTCATTGAAAAACTCTTAATCAGGTCAAATGGCAATATACACTATCTTCATGATAGATAGAAAACTATATTAAAACTAAACACTGTTTGCTTAAACACTCATCAGAATTGCCTTGCTTGCTATTGTTCTTTGGCTTTATAGGCATTATTGCTCCTCTTATTTATCACTAATAGTACTGGAAAGAAATGTACTTCATCTAGTTAGTGGAAACCTAAATCTTAGGAATTTTTTTTTCTCTGCAATGGGACTAGTCAAACTACAAATCAGATTATTTTTGCTGGCATACTGTTGACTGTTTTCATAAGAATTATGCTTACACATCTTGAGCAAGCAGAAACTCCCAAACATACAAGAGCCACTTGAGTCCTTTGTTTTTATTTATGCAGGAATGAGAGAGATACTAATTTAAGAAATCTGCACTGAAATCCTAATTTAGCTTTTGAATGGGTCTCCACAACTGGTATTCTCCTTAACACGAATGTGCACTGCTAGGGATGACTTTGCCTAGGTTTCATCTCAGTCTCTCTGCTGAATTTGCTGTATGATAACTGATGTCTGTCTCAGGTATATTTTTTCCAGTTTCAAAGCAAAGGATTAATGCTCTTCCTCTACTAGCTTTTTGCACCTTTTTGCTTCACCTAATTTCTCTTTGTAAACAACTTCCTACACCATTATCATAAAGTCAGTTTCTCTCTTGTGGACACCAAGCAGAATCACTTTTCTGTTTTACCTTAAATTAACTTCTGCTTCAAGATTTCTCCTCCTAAGAATCCAAATCCTTAAAATGCAGTAAAAATCTTCAAGGGTGGATATTAAGTAGGGTTATTTTCAGGCTCTGCCACTTCATGGCAATGGTTATAATGTTATAGGAGGACAGCAAGATCCTGTTATTTATTTCTAAAGTTTTACTAATAATATTATGTATATATATATATGCACATAAAAATTCTATATATAAATATATAGGTATGCTGGACACATTATTCATACAAATATAGAGGGACAAGAGCAGGCTGCATAATGTATTTTAGAGAGATATTTGCTGTTAAAAAGAAAGCTTTCAATTAAATTAAAATTTAAATATTTAATGGCAAATGTATAACTTCACGGAGAGATATTATTTTATCTTAATGAATAATGACCTATAAATTCATCACTTTATGGAACTGGTATTTGCAATATATACTGAAATAAAAATATACATTTTATAATGTTTTCTTTTGAAGCTCAAAATTTAGGAAGTGTTAGATTAAAACCATAAAAATAATAAATCAGTTATGCCATTAATCATAAAACTAAAGAATTTGAATATTCCTTTTTATGTGCAAAATATTACTCCCATTTCAATGAATGGCATAAGCTGAAGCTTCTATAAAAATATTTATAGCAAAATACAGCATGAATCTATAATTACATTTAATCAATTTTAGAAAGATGCATCCAGTACTTAGACACTGTAAAATTATTTAGAATCAGTCAATTTTACCTCAGTTACTGCTGAAGTAAAAAAAGGATGATGGAATAGACCTTTGTGAACTGAATGGCATATTTGCTCTCATCTACATAAAGCCCTGTAAATAACCTACAGGTTGTTAGTCAATACTTAACTCAGCATCCAAAATTCTCATTTTAACTCTTCCAGATTAATACATTATGCACAGAATATTTTAATTAACCATTAATAACAAAACGCATTTTAAGCAATGTAAGGAAGAGTTGACTTCCCATGTAAAAATCTTCTTAGAATTCCCTCCACTGAACATACAAACCCCTCTGAAGGAACTCAAAAGTCTTTAATGGATTGTCTTGGGACAGATCAGCAAAGCAGAATTCAGTATCTAACACAAGGTGCTTCCTGGGCCATTGATGTACTAAAGTATGAGGCAAAGTATGAAATCACTCCATCGTTTGCATTCATCTTTCAGTTGGCACTCACACTGGCTTCCTTCTGACGTAGTCTTTCTTTCTGTTAAAGCAAGAAAAGAGTTTTATTATAATTCTTGTCTATAATTTTCCATCTCCTCTCAAGTTCCCATGAGAATTTGGTCTAAAAGATGGAGAAATAAGTCACAGTTCCAGTTTTCTTTAATTAAAAAATTCTTGGAGCACTCAAGGTTTAAAACTTTAGAACACATTACTTACTGTGGAAAACCTGAGTTTGCTTTTGCTACCTACTAGTCAAATACTGTGTATCTTTAAAAATACACATCTGTGAAGACCAGTGTAGCCAGAGAAAACCAGATACATTTCAAATTCATGTGACTCTAATACCTTCTCATGTCTGGAATGGTTTCTGCTGACATGAAAGCCCTAATTTAGCTTTAGCTAGATGATCTTACTTAATGACCTCGTCCCAGGCCAGTATAGTCATTCATACCTCTGCTGCCTGATCTGCAATTGATATGCTCTGCTGAGAATGGAAATAATACCCTGATTCCTTCATGTACATTTCCTCCCTTGGTCTCTTGCCTTCTACAGTTTGAGGAATGCTTGTCTAACCCATGTGCACACAGACAAAAAAAGGATTTATATACAATGCAAATTATTAGATCTCTTACTGTGTTGTATTGAAAACACTGGTGTACAAGAAGGAATAAAATGGGGATTTAATCCCTTCTACCACTATTCCACAGAGAAAACAAGATTTTTAAGGTTTTGAAAAAGCCAGACACTCCAGCCATTGGACAAATATATGCAGTGAGCTTCAATGCACTTTGAAGCACGGAATAAAATACAAGAGACTACAGTGGAAGGGAAGAAGTAACCACAAAAGCAACTCTTTTTGTTATCTAAAATAGCAGAGCCGTGCTTAGGCACAATTGACCTAAATGTTAAACACAACTGTTGACTACCATAGGGCATAAGCTTTAACATTTCTCCTTAGGAAGAAAATCATTCTGCTGCATTCAAACTATTCAAAAATATTACACTCTCCAACAGTAGAAACCAGCCATCATTCTGAATGACAAGAATGGTGTCACAAAACCCCTTTGGAATGTCATACTGAAGACCAGATCATACCAGGCTAGCTGTAGGATTGATTTTCTTCGTTTCAACTTTCTTCTCTGCAGTTAACTTGCTCACTGATTGCTGAGCCATTTTAATTCTGAAACATAGAAAAGGCATCATTAGATTTGATGAAATGAAAGGTGTTCTGGCTCTGCTTGGTATATACTTTGTAAGAAACCCCACCAGTAATTTTTTTTTAGGCACATTAGCCCAACAAACTGCTTTTTCAATTTATGGCACTTAATAAACTACCAAAAGTAGATCAAAGTACATTTTCAAATGGAGAAAAGCAAAAGCAAAATGTCAGCCTGTCTGTATTGATCCCTGAAAATGTCATTGGGAAAATGATTTCTCTGTTCTTGCAGGACCTGGATTTTATGGAGGATCTTTCCCACTAAAAAAGCTGTGCTATCAAGGCAAAAAGATCCTCCTCAGAAAAAAAAGAGCTAGATGGCTTAATCTGTCGTACACACGGAATATGCTATTTCAGCAGGCCATTTGCCAGGCTGCACATTATATTTCCTCTGAAAACCTTGAAATGAAAGCATCTGCCAGTTTTTCGGTAATGTTTTCTGTGTTGCTTTAGATGGAATTGACTGACCAGCCTCACTGATGTGGCAAGAGGAGGTACAAGAGGTTCTTGTCTCAGGGTAGTTCGAGCTGTCTTGTGTACAGCTACAAACTAGTCTGCCAAAAGTACTGTAGAGATAAGGGGAAAGAAGAACATATTTGATTCCTCTGCTTCTTGCCTTTTGCTCTCAGGGTTTTGCATACAGAACCCTTCTTTCTGTGAGGATTTAACAAGAAGAACCCAAGGAGGAGTTTAATCAGGAGGAAAAGGAGAAACAGAGAATTAAAGAAAAAGGGATTTGACTCTCCTTGTATGGGCTGGAAAGTGCATAGGAAATTATGTGCTAAACAGCGATAAAAAGGAAAGAAAATTCTTGGCACTCCTAATAGAGGATCTGCCCAGTGCAAAGTGCCTCTATAATACTGATGGTACATACAGCTACTTTATAATTCTATATGCAAAATGCAGAAAGAAGGAGGTTGGGAGCGATTTTTTACAAGCAAGGAGAACTCTGAGAATCAATTTTCAGTAACGTACATCAAGTCAGTGTTCTACTAGAAGCAACACATTTCTTGGCACTCTTGAATTGAACAATTCTACTTTCTTCTCCTATTTAACTTTTTCCACTGGCAGAAATAATTGCTATGGCCAGTCAAAAAGTATTTAAAATACCATGTCCAGTTCAGACCACTTTCGACACACTCAATTTTTGAGGAATTTTGGAAGAAAAGCAAAAAGGAAAGTGGATTATAGCTGCAATTACTGATGTGTACTTCCTTGCTGTAACACTAGCAGCAAGCTGGATTCTTTTTAAAATACAGAACACGTAAATTCATTACTGTCTTTATCAATGCTAGAAATGTTATCAGAGTTGGAAACAAAAAATTTCTTCTCTACGGATTTTAGAAGCATCTACTGAATAGCTCCTGGTGTTGTCTCATTTTCCAGTGCTTAAGAGGAGGAAACAGTTACAGTACTTTCAAATAGACTTATTTTCAACACTGTTCAGCTACAGTGTTGATTCAAGCTGTAACTACACACATTATTATTATGTACGTTTTTTAAGTACAACTGGCATATTTTTAGAACTCAATTAGTGTTCCCTGTTTCTACATGTAAACAACTACGTGACAACACACCATTCCATCTTTTTGTTTTTGTTAATCTGAACAGTTTACTTCTTGATGCTGGATGACTGCACCCACTGGACAGCATGCTATTCCTCACAGCTACAATGTTTGTGCAAAGATGATGATGGATTTCAAGACAGTCTTCAGGCTCAGCATAATCACACCAATCACACATAGAAGTGATCAGCCTCTAAACTCTTCCCTATTTTGAGCATATTTTCTATTTGATCATATTCTTTTTGGTCCTAGAAGTGTTTTCAAGTGGTTTTTAAATGTCAGGAGTCCACACTTTCATCCAAAGGGGGAATTACAGGGATTGCAAACTTTTAGACTTAAAAAGAAAATTATGCCTGTCACTGATATAGGCCTAGGTCTTTGTAATTTATGGCACATTTTCACTATTTTCACTTGGGTTTTTAAAAACCAAATGCAAGATGTGGATAAACTTTAAGCAGGGCCTATTGCAAAAGGAAACGGGGTAATGATTTTAAATTAAAAGGTCAATTTAGATTAGGTATAAGGAAGAAGGTTTTTACAATAAGGGTGTTGAAACAGAATCAAGCCCTAAGATGGAGGGCCACAATCTACAGCTCAGTGACAAGAACAGTTTTGGACAGAGAGCACTGGAGAGGACAAAGAGACCAGAAGGGATGACAGAGTAGCTGAACCCCAACACAAGAGACAAGGGTGACTGCACACTGAAACAGGTTGTCCAGAGAGGCTGTGGAGTCTTCCTCACTGGAAGTATTCAAGAACAATCTGGACACAATCCTGTGCCACATGCCCTGGGATGACCGTGCTTGAGCAGGGAGGCTGGCCCAGGTGAGCCACTGTCGGTGGTCAGAAGTCAGACAGCAGGCAGTGTGAACTGGCACACTCCACCCTCTGAAGTTCCCCAGTTAGGAACACCAGAATCCCTTGTAAACAAACCAATTGCTATTCACGTACTCATGTTCAGCCTCTGTTACTGTGCAACAACAGAGACCAAATTATCTGGTTCTCTCTGAGCTTCTCAATAATCTGGAAAATCCATTCTTTTCGCTTCTACAGCTCCTTTCATGCAACTGGTGGGTTATGTGGATAGCTGTGGGTTAGGAAATAGCTTGGAATGACACTTCTGTGCCACCTGAGCTTCCCATGACTAGACCTTAAAACTTCTTCCATAAAACTGTTTTTGGCATAAGGAAATGTTGTGCAAACAAAATTTCAGATATGGGTGGAAATGAACAAGCGGAGGTAGCAACAGTCAACATCAACTGTTCAATCTAGAGCCAAGCTGCATACCCAGTCCAGATCCTTAACACAGCGCAACAGTGACTTCCCTCAGGACTATGAGAAATCCCCAGAGCTCAAATTCCTTTCATGTGTTAAATGCCTTTCTATTCTCATCCTATTTCTGTATGCAGCTCATAAACTAAACCTCAAGTCACTCTATTTCCTGAAAACTGTTCACCCATGAAATATAACAGGTAAGATTTCAGTATAAAAATTTTAGAAGACAGATGTTTGTGTATTACCTGGCCTGGCAGATGACTTTACAGAGTACTTGGCTAGTTTTAAAATTAGGAGCCTTATACCAGACTATAAAGTTGGAACATTGCCATTTCTATTACTTTCCCTATCAAGCCTTCAAGTCTAAATCTTCTGGAAGGAAGTTGGTCATTACTGATCAAATTTTTAGACTTCATTTAGAATAAATCTTTACTACATTTAAAATACAGTAAAATGTATGTTGTCAGTGGATTTTGTCATAAAACCTCAAACTGCCAATATGTTTGATGTTTCTTTTTTTTTCTGGATGTACTGACAGTGGTTTGTCTATAAAGTTATCTACAAAGTAAGTGAGAAATTTTTTCTCTGTAGTCACAAGGAATAAAAATTTTTTGATTTTAGGAAAGTTGGTGCATAAGAAGAACCAATAGGAAGAGAAGGGTTACAGAACAAAAATATATTTCAGTCCATCAGAGATGTCAACTGGTAGATATTTAGGAGTATATAAAGACAGCCAAAGCCTACAAGTGATAATCCCCAGAATGCTTTTGCAGCTGGAAACTCTCTTCATGTGTAAGTTCTTCGTAGATTTTTCTAATATAATTTTGTATTGTTACCATTTAGAAGCAATGCAAGCTAAGCTTTTGCCATCTGTGACATCTTGTGACAAAGTGTTTCTGTTTTCAAGATGAAATATATAATTCTGGACATTAAATAATGATCATGTCTTCTCAGCTATTGAGACAAATTTTGGTTCTGTTTTTGATTTCTGAATTCTGAATATTTTTAAGCATATTCAATCAGAAAGAGATTACTTTATCCAGTACAGTAAGCATTGTAGCAATCTCATCTTTGCAAATGTCAGCACTGAGCTAAATTAAGAGCAACAATTTCTTTCTTATTTTAATTATTTCATATTTAAAGGGCAACAGGCATGGACACATTATTATAATCTTTGTCACATTTCTTTAGCAAGACATAATCCCAGTTGGTGATGAAACTCAATGCAAACTACTAGTATTTCTTCAGTATTTATACATTTTCCTTGTTTCAGACTTGTCTAGGATGTCCTCTTAAAATATAATTTAACACATCTTGAATGCTTTAATTAATTTATAGATGGGAATTCATATATATATATGTGTCATGAATTTAGGTTATTATAAATAAATATTTGTTTTGGTTCTGAATTCATATACATGCCCATTGCAAATAAAATTAGTAGTTTAAAAAACGAAGTGACAGTGGAAATATCTCCTATCTACCTAGCTGTAAGTGGTTGATTGCCAAAAATTCCAACTTTTTAGTTTTCGATTCAGTTATCATATCAAAATTTCATAAACAGAAAAAAGCATAAAAGCAGCTGATGTATCCGAATGCATACATATTGTAAATTATAATTAAATTTTTAATTTTATGTGTCATATTTCTTGAGAGACAAATTACAATCCACTATTAACATTCCTACATAAATGTAAATAATTAGCTAATTCCTACCCATTTTACATTGGGTATCTTCAGCCCCTGAAATCTGAAAGGTAATCCAGTTGGATACACGTTCACATAATGGTATCAATGCCTCAGTTTCAGAACCTAAGTTTGCAATTACTGACTTACATTGATATTTCTTCCCCTTTAAAACTTCCTTCAAAACAAAATAAGAATTCACAATAAAAAAGTCCTCTTTCCATTTTTTTTTAAATTAAATTGCAGTCTTTAAAAATGCACAACAAATAGTGCATCCAATGAATTAGTTAAGGAAGACAGCTGTCCATTCCTGTCATTCTAAGGTTTTTAGTTACCAATGTGCACAATGACTCTTCCTTTGCTTTCAAACTTTTTTGGACAGCAGTTCATCATCAACTGTTAGCTTCATACTTAGTTAAACAGGACTGTTAAAAGATCAAGATTTTGCAAGATGTTTTCAAAGATGAAAAAAGCTTTTCCACCACTCTATTGATTTCATTGTGTTCTTCTTTTCCATAGCACAACACATCACAATTTAGAATGATGAAAACAGCTCTGCTGTCATTTTAATTCACTATTTACAGGAGGCACCTCATTTTAACAGCTCATCATCTTGATAAATCACCCAAATTTTTAATGTAAAGGACAATGAACTGTCCTTTTGAGACTAAGGAAGCTTTGTAAAAAGAATTCGAAGTGAGCTCTGAAAAACAGTCTATATGACCCAGAAAGTGTCAGCACTTAGAAGTATTACAGTAACTGCTGCTCTGCATTCTACTGGTATTGCTTTATACTGAACAGGAATAAAAGCATTTGTCAGAGGAACTGATGATGTATTTGTTCTGAGTTTTTATTTGTAGATTTGATTGATACAGCTATTAAACCACAAGAAATTCTCACCTCACCTGAGTATGAAAGCACAGAATACAACAGCCCAATTACAAAGATTTCTTGATTATTGTATAAAGATAGTTAAGAAGCTATGTACTGCTAAAACATAAGGCATTTCAAATCGATTTACTTGAAGAGATCATTGTGTACCATTAGCAAGGTGCTAATTACAGAAAAAGGAAAGGATGTATGGTCTGGATTTTTTTTTTTCCTTGGGTAGTTAACTTCTATTCCTCCTAACTGCTTTCGGAATAAAAATAGGTCATGATTCAGCAGAAAATATATCCCTGAGATGATCTCTATCACAACCATAGCAACGTGCTTGGGAATTTTATTTTATACAGTTTTTAACATGTAAACCAAATTCGTGTATTTATTTAGATACAAGGAAATGGAAGATTCTTTTTAAATGTTTGCAGTTGTCAGCTTCCAAAATCAATCAATAAATGATACAAAAAGCTACAACTTTCAAGTGTTTTAAAACAACTGTAAGATCTATAAAATAATGCTGATAAGGTTGATAATTGAGAATTCCTAACTTCTACATCTAGTCCTTCAAAAAATCTACTTTGTATGAGCCTGAAAGCCCCACTGATTTGAAGCAAAGCGGAAAATATAAGTGTAAATGAGTGTACTACTTTTACTTGTTCTTTTAAAGCCATTTTAATCTAACTCTCTGTCAATTTGGAATAAGCACCTGGATTTAAATTTCATGCTGAAAGTAATTGCTCCATTCTTTTCCAAAGAATGACTACATTACCACTCTAGGTCTTTTCATATTAATTGTAATATGCTGAGCATGATGAGCTTGTAGTAAAATTGCTTTTTTGTGTAAAAGATTTTAAATTTCTTTAAGAAAATCAAGAAAATAATTGCAGGGTTTAGGTTTTTGGGTTCTTTAACTCTAACTAATAAAATCAGGAGACTGTTGTGAGATCTAGCGGCAAGTAGTTTGATGTCCTCAGCAGGACACCAAAAGTCAGAAGTTGTGCTGTAAATTCAGTGTGGGGCTTCAACACTATGCTAAGTGTGGCCTGAATCTCTGGGGCTTCCCTTTGATGCAAGTGCAGTATATTAACTGGAAAAGCATTCACTTTTATTTGTCTGTACTGTCTGCGACAGCAATATCGCCTCATTTAGGCTAGTTCAACATGAAAATGCACAGAGAAGCAATCTGTTATAAATTAGCACAGCTCTCCTTTCATTTTACTAGCTAGTAATTGGAAGGGGTTACAAAAGTGTAATTTATCAGATTATATGTGTTTATCTTTTTGTGGGGACAGCATGCCTTTGGTGAATTTTCCTACGCACCCTGAGGGAATAATCTTTCCTTGATGTCCATTAGATCTGAAAGAAAACAATGACGCCTGTGAAATATAGGAGTATAATTTGTTGGGTTTGAGAAGCAGCAGTTTCCCAGACATCTAAAATGGTATTAATGACTTTATTAGAACCTTACCGTTCCTTGGAAATGCTTTTGCTCTCTCGTTTCCAAATGGTCTTGAAGTCACTGCAGAATTCGTACCACACCGTGAAAACGTAGTTTGGTGTGATCTCCTTCTCGCCAGGCTTTGGCTTTATCCCAAAGTATCCCACTGTTTCTTCAAAGCTGCAAGGGAGAGGGGAAGAAAAAAACAGTCCACACATAAGCCCACTGAGGGAACAGTTTCTCTGATTCAGTAGTCAAAGGTGGTAATTACCCTAACTTCTCCTTAGCCTTGGAAATCACAGCAGCAATTCATGCTCAGTATAACTAACCTTCCAATACCCACTTCTTTTCCAGGAGGATAACTTACAGATGCATGAGCCACCCTAGAGATCTGTCACACTGGCAAATCATGGGCATTCAATTATAATGAGAAAAACTTAATTTCTTGCATTACAGGAAATGCTGTAATATATTTATTTATTTTATTCTGCTGCACTCCATGAGATCTTATTTCCCATTTATCTTTACTGAAGGACTGCAGAAGAGTCAAACACTAAGTCAGGAAAAAAGTCTCTAGGTTTGGTTGGAAATAATCTTCTAGTATGTAGGGAGAATTATAGGAGTAGCAACCACCAAGCCACAGGCAGTGCCAATAGTAATTTTGCAAAAGTTTTACTGAAAACAATCTCCTTCCACATGTGCCAATAAACAATTAATTTTACAAAAATACACTCCCAGTATTTTAATGATTTTAAAAAGATTTTATAATGTGGCTGTTACTGAATTGCTATACAGCTGGACATTTTCAAAGTATTCTTTTATTACAGACAATACTTCGAAGAGCATTTTAACTGATTGTGCATTATTAACCTTTATGACATTGCTTCGATAAAATGGAACAATCCACATGACTAGGTACATGGCATAAATAAGAGTATGTTCACTTTTTTTTAAGTTGAATCACTTTTCTCTGCAAAGTAGATGCAACAATCTTGAAACATTTGGTGATATTTATTAAAAATAATGCTATAATTTAAAAGCAAAGATAACAACACATTTAAAAATAAGTAATAATTCTTGGAATAATAATTTTATTTAATCAGAAGAAAGCTATATTCTTTAGAGTTGCCAATAGGTTCAAAATCTAAACACAGGAGGTGCAAATCTTGAAAACAAAATAAGTAATTCTGAAGACCTATAAGGAGTCTCCAACCATTCAACACTTGTTACGTGAGCCACGGACTCAGCTTTGGCATCTTTCTTTATAGCTGTATTTGCACAGTCCACATTGCACGTTTTCATACGGAACTACCAAGGTTAGGCTCAAGGGTTTTTCTTAATTTGAAATTAAAGCTCTTTAGCTAGGCTTGAAGAATATAAAGTATCCATCAAAAACTACGGAACTCATCCCTCCAAAATAAAGCAATATATACTCCAGCTACTTCATAAATAAGCTTGGATTTTAGCCACATGAGCCAACATGCTCTGGGTTTTTCTTTTTGATACTTTAAAGATGGAAACCGTGCTGTACAATATCCCATATTGTTCAAGGTAAGCTATTAAAATAATAGGTTTTTTTAATCCTCATATGTCATAATCTTTTTCCTTTTTTACTAGGTTTTGCATGAAACATTTAACTGTATTTCAAGTTAACTGATGTTCTATTTGAAGAATCAGAATGAAATATGTGTGTATAAGGCCATAAAATTCAGAGTTAATGGGTCTTGTAGTGACACTATGAGGAGAAAAATCAATCATTCATTCAATCAATCAATCAATCAATCTAATACAGTTTTAAATATCTGTGTAAAACGTTTTGGTTTTCAAACTCTAAAAATACTAAAACACCTTAGTCATAATTACATGGTTAAAACCATTTATGTCTACTGGGCAATGTAATTTGCATTACATTCACTTGGGCCAAATACTCCTCAGGTTGTTCATAGCACTTTGACTGGGACAGCTGAGCCAAGAGCAGCAAGAACAGAGGTTTGCTTCATGTCACACTGTGCACTCTTTCACTGAACAGAACCCTTCACCATCCCAGCTGGAGCATACAGAGGTGGGATCCCAAAATCCCGCACAGTCTCCTGCACATCCTGACACTTCTCATCCTCTCTTCCTTTCTTCATCAGTCCATCCCCCAGTAGCACTTCTTTGCTTTCACCCACCTTATTCTGGCTTCCTGGGCTAATTTCTGCCTTTCAAAAGTAGTAATTTAAAATACTGAATATTTAGTTAGCAATTAAAAAACCCAAGCTCTGTGTTGGACAACTAATTCCCAAAGTCAACTGCAAACTGGGTGCAGCTCCATACCCTGGACAATCTATTCTACTCTAGAAAGTCCAAGTAGAATATGAAGGAGCCTTGTGCCAAAGAAGTTAGGATTGTAGCTAAGCAGAGCCAGTCAGACACTTGAAATGAGGAGGTAAAGCCCCAGCTGACATCAGCCAGTTGCTCAGCCAATATTTAGGCATCTTCTGCAAGCAGATGGGAACAGCTCACCTAAGACCTGCCTCTTATCTCCCTCTTCCTGACTGCCTAGCAAAACTAACTGAGGAGCCTCAGGTGGAGTGAGTATGGTCTGAGAAAAATACAATTAAAATCCAAATTACCACAGATCTGCCTTCAGTGACCAGGAAGAAAATATATTGACAGGAAGTTAAATATTAATTTACCCCAGTTTATTTATAGCAGGTCCATAGCTAAGATGGATGCTTCACTCTCACAAAACTGTAATTTGGTAAACAAAATGTATTAGTAATATTAACTTATTGAATATTTTACTATCCATCTATAAATCACTTAACCTCACTTTTATCATACTTTGACTCCTTTGGCCTAAGTGAGGCACAAATATTCAGGCAATAAAAACATTGGGATTTCAATGACTTCCAAGGCAACAGAGTGCTGTATACTAAGTGCTAAAAGTGTTCAGCGATGATGAAATACGTTTTTACATCACAAAGTAGTTAACTGGTTATTTACCTATTCTGTAAAACCTCCATTCAGTTCAATGCTAATAATACTTAAAACACAATACACTGTTTGGATAAAAATGCAAATGAAGTTTTTGCTGGAAGATTACATAAGAGTTTTTCAGAAAACATATTACTTCTTTGAAATACAGATCCTTTTTGCTATTTAATTCCTAAGTCTAATAATATCTTTGATCAAAATAAACTGTTAAAAATACTAGCAAAAACCTTACCATTTTTGAGCATTTTCCAAACTGTTCTCTTCTTTTTTCCGTTCTTCTTTAGCTGCCAATGAAAAACATTTTGTAGGTATAAATTACTGTCTTACTGTTTTAGAGATCTCACAGATTAAACATCTCTTATTCTCAAAACAGCAGTTTGTATACTAAGTAAAATAAAAGTGGTAAACACTTGCTAGTTTTCAATTTTTATTAATTTCTTGTATACAATGAATGTTTCTACTGTACCAATAACATGTATTGGATTTGAAAAGTAATTTGAAAAGTAATTTGAAATCCATATTATAATATAGACTGTTAGGCATTAATTGAATAAAATGCAAATAATTAAACTTCACTTTCAGATTTTTTAAAAAGAAAATAATTTAAGTTGTGTTTGTTTCTTTATTGTTGCAGGCCAGAACTTAAAAATTTAAAATGTTTCTGCAGCATAAATGATTGGAAGTCCAATTGGAATTGAACAGGTACCAAACACAGTGAACACCAACTGTTCCATAGAGCTATCACATTTTGTTCTGGAAGCTGGAAAGTGAAAACACATGTAGTAGGTTCTAAATGTATAGCATGTACATGACTTTTTTGAAAAATCAGCCAAGAGTTTGAAATATGGTTAGTGAATCTGAGCCCTTCTATTACAGAATGCTCACATGAGCTACTTTAAAGGATTTGATTTTCAAAAGAGGCATTCTCTACTATTGAAAATGTTTCCTGACCTGGATACTCAAAGCAAAACCACTAGTTTTTGTTGACCAAGTCTCCTTAATACAGAGGAGCAACTTCAGCTCCAGCAGAGTACCAGATATGAAAAATAATACGATCATGGAAAAGTTATTCCTACTCCACAGTAAAATAATCCTCTAAGTGGTAATGTTAATATAAACAGAATTCAGATACGTTTTTATACAAAGATGAAGAAATTTATATTTTTGCATCTCAGTCTACAGGAGTGCCTGGTTGAAATACAGTTACAAACTTGGAGTTCACAGACAAGGCTATTGAGAAACTGATTCTGAATGACTCCATTCCATTATAAGGCTCCAGACAAAGAGGTTTGTACTATGATAGTTTAAAATGAAAATAAAAATTGATTGCTTCAGCACTTTTGCTGTTAACAAAACAAGTTAATTTCAACTCGTATGTTTTCCTACACTGGGTAATGCGTTGGAGATATTTATTCCTATTATTTTAATATGGCAAATAGCCAGAAACAATGCAGTGTGCCCTTTGCAAGGAAAGCAATTAATTCTATATGATTAGGTTTTCCACCTCAAATCTTAGTGGCAGGACAGCTGCAAGTGAAATATATAAGGCAGCTCTGATTTACTGCATTCATCTCAGGGTCCCAAAAATTTCCCTAAAGTTAACCCAATATATGTAATTCATTGCTCTCATTTTACATCATTAAAATTAGAAAACATAGGTTGGAATTCTAATGATTCATAATAATATACAATTAACTACATAAGCTGAACTGTGTATAAAATGGTACAATTCGTGATTAAATTAATAATTTATTTCTGATTTTTGAGGAGATGGAAAATTAAGTAAGGCAAATTTCCCAATATAGCTATATTTTCAACTACAACAGAAGCAATATCTTCAGGTTCCTACACATGAAACCCAATAACTAACAAGGACAACATGTTTGTAGCATGTAAGTTAGGTGCAATACCTGATTTACTATTTTTAATCTTGCAAGAATAGGATACATAAAGACAGTGGAAAGAAGTTCTAATTTTTATACAAATTAAAGAAAAACGTTGTGACTTTTAGGAAAAAACACACACAGCTTACATTAATATAACAGTGTTTGTATTTGTGTACCAATAAAAGGGAAAACAGAAGGGAAAAAAAAATAGCTGTATTATATGGCAAACAGTATTTTCTGTATTTTTAACTGTAAACATGTCCACCCAGGAACTGTTTAAAAGCAATTGTTAGAAATTTAGATGTTGAGACTTGTTAGGAAAATAAATTAACAACTCCATATAACAAATTATATAACATGTAAGACAAGAAACCAGATCAATTCTCTTATCTTCCCTAAAACTTCTACCTAATTTTCCACTCAAAATTTGTAATATCCTGATCTTTTTCTCCTCCTCCACAACCTGCAATGACCAGCACAATCAGTGCTGTCAGTATAGGTTTCCATGAAACAATGTATTTTCCTGAGCAGACTCTTCAAAGCCTCACAGTCAATGTATCAATCCTTGTCTTAATTTGTGAGTTATTGAAGGCAATTCAAATGAATTACATAAATGAAAGAACTAATATCTCTTTATTTCTCTAGCAACACCATATTTGCTTGCATAGGATTTGCTTTTTGCAGAAATGGAATGATGTAATCCTTTCACCCTTAGACCATGTGTTTGATTTCATTTTCATCAAGTTAAGAATATATTAACAGCCATATCAGACTGGCACAGGGATTCATCCTGCCCCTGGCAGCCACTGAAACAGGCGCTCAGTTAGAAATATGGACCAGGACAAACACATTTCCCCCACGTGTACTCTCTGCCTCTGAGATTCTGCAGCTCACACACAATGTTTCCTGCATTGAATCTCATTGTAATATAATTCTCAACGCATTCTCCTTCAAGAACTTGCTCATTCTTTGCTGAAGCCTTTATAAGCTTTTTAACTTCCACAACCTGTTGTGGCAAGTGTTCTATAGTCCAACTACATGCAGTACATTTTGTTTTGAAATGGGCACCTGCTATCACTCTTGTATCAGAGAGAAGCTGACTGCAGTGAACATTGAAATACTGTGGCTATTGGCATGAACTTTTTGTTAGGATGCTTTTGAAGCAAATTTCCTCACTGTCCCCACTTATTGAGCATTGATTTGGTTTGCAGATAGATTTTGGTGCTTGTAAACTGATTTCCAATATGAGGTAACTAAACAGGAAGCTCCACAACAAACGGACTCCAATATTTAATAGGGCCAAAAGGACCAAAGTAACATTTCAGACATCTTTGAACATATGAGGTGGACGATCTTACGAATCTGCCTTATGAATCACATATTTATGATGACTTCCTTTTACTGAAATGCAGAAGTCAGCATGAAGATTCACAAACCCCTACCAGTTTAAAAAGTGAAGCAGTATTAGAGTGAAATGCTAAAAAAAATCCTCCAATTTATTCTTTCTACATATTCTACTTGTTGAGGATGGAAGAGTAAATGAAACACTATATTGAAAATGAGTAATTACGAGAAAATATTTATTTTTAACAGGTGTAATGGATGCACAGAAGCTTCCAGTTACAACAGAAGCAATACCTCTTCATGCATCAGGCTACTATGAAAGAGATCTCTGAAGAACAAAGGAAAGAAAATACTGGATACCAGCACAGACTGAAAATTGAGAAGGCCAGTAACTAACAAAGGCAAGCAGAGAATGATGACACACTAAGAAAAGTGTAGAGAAAGACAAAGAAGGACAAAGAAAGAAAATGGGTAGCCACCAACTACACAAAAATCTTTCAGTTACTTCTGCTTCTCTAGAGAAAATTTTAACACTCATTGATTCTGCCTGGATAAATTTTCTGGTATTTCTCTCTGACCTTAAATATATGAATGCACGTAAAAAGGATAATTCACTGAATTGCACTGATTTAGTTGGACACATTACAACTTTTCTTTTATTTTTTTACTATTTTACTACATTCAGAATTGAAAGATCTGATGCATAAGTTTTTACAAATTTTCCAAGCATTTTGGAGCAGTCACAATCTTCACAATTGCAAGAAAACTGTAGCAACTAGCTGTTAGGATGGAGATATCAGAACTCTTAATTTTATATTCCAAGGCCAAGTTCCTCTGATTCAAAAATACATGCTTTAAGAACTTTAAGAGACTGCTTTGTAAATGATAGTGTTTTCTGCATAGGAAAAACACCACTCTAAAACAAGGTGGGGTTTTTTTGTGTGTGTGTGCTTTTTGTTTGTTTGTTTTGCCTTGAAGAGGAAGATTTGTCTTTTCTGACTCACATTTTCCAATCAATCACAGTTGATATTAAGACAGAATCTATGATAAGACATAGACCGAAAAAAAAAAACCCTACCAGAACTCAACCTTAAAAACAAACAACAAAACCAAACATCCAAAACAAAACACCTACTGCCACTTCTCTTGAAACTTTATAAAGCCTGGACAGAGACTGGTAAAACAGTGAAAAAAGGTTATTATGACATTTCTAGTCTCACAGGAACCCACCTTCCTCATTAGTCAAAACTAAAACCTCTTAGGTAGGCATGTTGAAATGTACCCAAAACACGAACCCCATCCTAGAAACACACAAATCCATGATTTAATGGCTGAGGAAGAAAAGTATATCCCCCTGAGAGGTTCAGCTGGGTTATCTTCTCCCAAAGTGAGAAAAATCACATTCAATGACATTATCAAGTTAGGAGAACAAGCAACAATTAGCCTTATTTTCTTGGTCTTTGTAAAGCATGAACCATGGTTTGAAAGCATTATCACCATTTGAAAACAGAGATCCAAATCTCTTAGATATTATAATTGCTGATATACTTGGGTATCAGAAGCTGAACCCAGAAGGCTCCCAGGCTAGAAGTGTAGTAGATCTATTTCCACCCTCAAGTACAACTGTCATGCAAGAGAAATTGTTTAATAACCCTGTTTAATCAGGGACTTTGGAGAGTGGAAGAAAAACCTCAAAGGTGTCCTAGGTGGGCAAAATGACTACAGAGGATCATCAAAAGCTCTACAGTTATACAGTTTTTCTGTTTCTGAACGAAAGTACTGAGATGTTCAAACTACTAGCATGCTACACTGTAGCAGTACAATGATCAGCAGGAGTAGAGCGGGATGAAATAAGGCATCTCTGATTTTGATTTCAATAGATCTGCTAACACTGAAAATTTTTGAACAGATTTAGCTTTTAGGAAATCCTTGACTCAAGCCATATTGGCCTAAAAGTAGCAGCATGGAAAACAAAGTTTTCATAGGGATTCACTTGCTAGCCCATGGCATTTCTTTGAGCTGCAAAGAACTACCATGAGCAGTCTAAACCCTTGGGTTTAGCAATCTAAACCCCTTCCCAAGGGTTGCTATTTCAGAATCATTGTGGGTTAACTTGGCCAGTAGCTACGCACTCCACAACCACTCTCTCACTTCTCCTCCTTCCTCCTCAGTCAGATAGAGAGGACAATAGGAAGAGCAAAAGTGAGAAAAACTTATGGTTTAAAATAAACACAGTTCAATACATGAAGAAAAGGGGAAGAAAAAACCAAAATGATGCAAGGGCAGGGTGAATTTAGCCATTTTTGGAGCAATACTACCTCTCCCAAAATTCTTTCCTCTCCTTTTTCATTGCTGAGCATGACATTACATGCATGGAATGCTGAGTTTAAGTCAGCTATCCAGGTTGTGACCCCTTCCAATTTTTGCCCACCCTGGCCTATCACTGAGGGGACAGAGTGAGAAGCCCTGAGCTCAACAACAGCCAAAACACTCCTGTACTATCAACACTGAGCCACAAATCCAAACCACATCCCACACCAGCTGATATGGAGAATATTAACTCCACCCCAGCTGGACCCAGTACAACAGCACAGCACACAGCCATACAGAGTAATCATATAGCCATAGAGATGAATCCTAAGATTTAGACAAATTGGATAATTTGGCTGTTTAAATACATAATAATCAAGACTATAGCTATTTTTTTAATTATAGTAAAGGCATCCAACAGCTTGATCCAGCATGTTAAACAATCTGTAACTTTCAATGCAGTATGAAGCTTTATTGTTTCTGCTGATGATAGCAAAGCCAACAGCATGTAACTAACAATTCATAAAAGCGTTCATAAGTATCATCAACACCCATTTAATCTTTTTATTTTAGTGTAATCTCACTGTCTAGAAAAAGACTGGGCTCTACATAAGAGGCCATGAATAGAATACATTACAAATGTTATAAAATAATTTATATTATATACCATGTGAAATTTGTATTTTAATACCTGACACTGCCAGAATCCGCTTTGTTGAAATGTCAATTTTAAAGGAATGGAAATAAAATTAATAGCATCTTTTAAAAAAAATTTAAAATGTCAAGTGCAAATAAACAAGTATTAACAAAAATCCACATATGAATGCAAAATAATGTAGAATCAGAAAATGGATTGTCTTAATTTTCTTTTTTTTTTTTCATTATCACACTGGAATATATTGCTTTTTTAAAAACATGGTTTGACTAAAACAAGTGAGTCTAGTGCTCACTATGAAAATTGGGGCCTTGGAATAGTTAAAGACATACAAAATCATTTTAATTTAATAATTTAATTTATTGTCACATGCTGCTAGGATGAAGCTTTTCATTTCATACAATCTCAATCTAATTTTAGAACTATTTCACTTTTTGAAAACATTGTATAATAAAGAAATTAGCAGCAGAGGGTATAAAAGTACTCAGAAATTAGGTACTTAGAGTAAAAGTTAATTTTGCAGTTTCAGATATTTATACTTTTATTTCTAATTGTTGAGCAAGTTTTCTCAGTAGTCTTAGTTTTTTCACAAATTATGTTTCAAAAATTCTAGAGGAGTTGTGTATTCTAATCTAGGAAGAGATATTCTCAAGAAACATTTATCTGTCTAGAGCTATACATACAACCTGAATTTCCTCCTACTTCTACATTATTGAGTTACTGCTAATATAACCCTGTATTTTGAGAAATAGTATTATTTTTAATTTAGTTCTAAACAAAAGAATTCTTACTACTTAGTTGATTTCACATATAAACATAACAAGCATTAGAGAATATGTCCAGTGTAAAACAGTTTCTGTTTTTTTTTTTTTTCTGTTGTACTGTATTAAATTTCAAATTTGAATATGAGTGCAAATTATTTCACAAAGATACAGTCCACCATTCTCATGCTGGAGCTTTTTCTCTTATAAAAATGCTGACTTTCAGAAATAGTGAAAGAACTTATATGTTCTATACACAGCTTCCTAGCAAATAATTTTCTAATATGTATTACTTGACAAACTGCCTTTAGCCAATTACTACTTTAACTGGTAGGCTTTCTGAACTCTGGAAATTCTGTGTAAGTATTTGATTGTACAACTAATACAGGTTTCTACTACAATGCAAAAAATCCCCAAATAAAACAGTCCCATGAAGAGCCTTTTCTTCTATGCTGTCAGTTAAACAAGAAGGTCTGGGAGAATGGAATCAATGAAGCTTGGGTCTACTGTGGGTCTGTACTTTAGTTAGTTCCCAGATGGATTCATTAATGTTTAATTAAGGGGTGAGTTCATGATACAGCCTTGCTCTCCCTGGAAGGCTAATAGGGTCACTTTTGTCTATTTAGCCACCTATTTTTATTGAGATTTTAGGAGCTTAATATCTCAGGATCACTAACCTTGTCACATTTGGTCAAAACTGGACAATGCGTTAAAAATTATTGGCAGGGGAATAATCAAGGAGCAGTGTGATCACATGAGGCTTGTTTCTTTTATCTCTTCTCTAAATTAAAATATACCACATTTTTAACATGGAATTTGGCTATGCCATTTTTTTTAGACAGTTTAAATACTGGTATAGACATCTTAAATCCTTTCAAAACAATCTTCAGAACACTTGCTGCCATGAGGTCCTAATCACCCTTCTCTGAAACAGTTCTCACAAGTTTATTTTCCTCTGCAGTGGTACAAAAGTTTTTTTTAACTAAGAAACTCACATCCAATAATGCGAATGTATAAATGTTCCTACAGCACCAAGAGTCTTATGTGTGTGCAGTCTCAGAAAGCTTCTTAACAAACAAGTATCACACAAGTTTTTAGGAATGTAAGTTGTCAACCTGTATTTTAGGTATGTGTCAAGAAATAACTAATATTTACCATAAAGAAATTGTTAAATATTAGATTCAGTATTTTAATGTCATGAAAACAGAACAAATTACAGACACTTGCACACACAGAGAGACACACAACACCAGCAGAACATACTCAAGCAACACATTCAAGAAAGTGTTTATTATCATAGGTAATTAAAAAACCTAGGAAATTATGTTTTCTTTTGAAAGTGATAATGCTGTCTATAAATGTGCCAGAACAAAGTGCTGAAGGTGATTTTACCAGAACACTAAAACTAACAATGAAGAAAAAAAAAAAAGTTATATTTATTTTCACAAATTCTTCTGCTTCTTAAAATGTATGTTTCTCAGTATGATGCTTCTAGTGTATTTTGTGAAAGAAGATTTGTAAACTAAAAGAAAATCAGCTTCCATAAATAAGAGTAATTTTTCATTAAAACTAGGACCAACACTAGTCTTATTTTCCTGTACTCTGGAGGCATTAATTACAAAACAAGAGTTAGCATTACATTTTTCAATTTTATTTATTCAATTAAATTATTTGAAACTCCATTTTGTTAAAATGTAACCAAGACATTAATCCCACCTTCTCCTACACTTGGTGTTCCAGATAACAACTATTTTTTGAAGTGTGTTACTACTTAAACACTGGAGAGATACACATTCTAATTTTACTTTCTTTCTAATAAACTCCTACAATGTTGTGTTTTAATTCCAAGATTAATCTCTGACTAAATGTATCTAAACAGTTTACGGAACTGAAAAATTAGTTCTAATCCTTTCAAACAGAACAAGGTTAAAGCCAATCTGTTCTGTGTCTGGGAAAACTAACTATCCAGATTATCTGTAACCACGATCTCTTTTTGTAAGCAGACGTAAAAATTTTTTAGATTGGCCCATTCTTATACCAAGGACAACATTTTTAAATAGTTGAATGATTATTGAAAGCCAATAAGAAGCAGGTCATGTCAAAAAAAAAAAAAAAAAGAGTATTATTGAAGAAAAAATTAATTTGATGGCGAACCAACTGCTAATCTGTTGGGTAAAGAATGAATAATTATACAAATATAATTAAACTACTTTCAGAAAAGGTTTGTGAAATTTGCGTCCTGAAAAGTTTGAGGAGAGAAAATCCCCAGCAATGCCTCCTCCTGTGGAATGATAACAATGATTTATGAAGCTCAAGTTATTTCTGCTGATTGAGCTCAGTCAAGATTGGTTTCACATGATCAGCTAAAGTACAGAAAAGCGTGATGTGTAGTGGCCCCACATGTTTGAGCACACTAGGACATGCTCTTCTAGGTGATCCAAGTGTTGGGGGTGGGGGTTAAAAGCTGCTGCTTTGTTTTCCCTACATTTTCCCCTCATTAGGATACACTCCTCCTGCAAAGTTAGCCACTTCTGGTGGTCGGGAGCAAAGTCTCATTGTAAATGCACAGCAGGATAGTGGCAAAGCTGAGATTAATTCTCCATAGATTTATATAGACCTTTCTCACTGCTGATTGCTTGTACTGTTTCAAAGGTGTGTATGTTGCCTTTTTTTATTGCTGGTTACTGACTTTATTCCAGCATATGGTGGTTGGCGCCATGACACAAAGTGAACATTTTATACTAGAATTAAAGTGCATTTTTGACAGTTTCTGTCAGAAAGTTCAGAGCAAAGAATTTGTGAGACAAGATTTATTGCATATTTTATATGGGACACATCTGTTTCTTTGCTATGTTTCTCTTTAAACAGAAAAATAGCAATGAAGTTTCTCTAAGAAACAAAGGCTGTCAATAAAAAGCATGAACTGAAAAACTACATTATTGAGAATTAATTTAATCATTCTGACCTTCTAAAAATGTGTTGCTTGGAAGTATGACAATCACTTTTCCCTTTTTGTTCAGCCATATAGACAGTATAGATTTTCAAAAACACAGCTACCCATATTTAAGGGTAAATATAATAAAAATCAAATTAAATCTAAGTATTGATATTTGATATTCACATTTAAAAGTGATTTAAAGCGATTTCACATTTAAAGTGAAACATTAAGGTAGATTTTGCATTTTTTTTAGAATCTGTAAATGCATTTTAATGATGTGCAATGTGTCAAATAAATACCCCTTTTTCTGAAAATGTTTTATGAAACTATAGATCAATTATAAAAAGACTTACAGTAAACTTCCCCACATTTATCTATTAATATTACTAACTCTGATACACTTTGGCCTCTGAAGTTCAATTTAGTCTTCTTAACACCTGAATCAAAACTGAATTTGAAGAACACCTAGCAAGATCTTATTTTTTTTAAAAAAATGTATTAAACAAGAAATTAAAATACTTCCATAAATTCTAAATTTTCAACCAATAGTAGTACTGTTTATGAAGATTCATATTTAGTGTAAAACCCTAAGGTTCAGCTGAGAAATATGAAGTATGAATAGGGAGAATCAAACAAGAACAAAAATAAAGAAAATATATAGCTCAAATATCATATATGCTTTTATGAAAAGGCATGGGTGTCTTATTACTTCTAATTAAAGAAAACAACAACACAAAAATCCCTTCTGTTGAACTACATAAATTCTAAACAAACAGTTATGACAAATAGTTAAAAATATTTTTAGGCTCAATACTTTCTCAAACAAAAATATTGTAATTTCATCTACAAAACAACAAATATTTGTCACATTATTCCACACTTCCAATGCATTAATTTTTGTTTTTAACTCAAAGATTTTCTAGAACTTCAATTTATGTAGGAAAATCTATCTAGCTCCTAGTTTGAAGAGTCTGTAATTTGAAATCAAATGCAAAAAAAAGGCTAACTTGGACCTGTGGTATTTCTCCTTCTCAGCACAAATAAAATACAGGATACTAACATTACAAAGTATTTTGTTAAGATTCTTTTTAATGATATTTCTACAAGAAAAACCAAACTGCATTCAAATACAAGGCACTGATATTTTTCAGAGCTTGTTTCTTTGTGATAAACACGTAGAAGAATATTTTTGAAAACAGGATCTCTCAATTTCTAAATAAAAACCTGCAAACCTACTGTTCTCCTTATGGGGAGACCTTGGGAAAATTAAAGCATATGTGACACATTAGCCAGCTCATTTAATTCACTTCTTGAAAGTACTCAGATACAACCATGATGAGAAAAATGAGAGTGCATATTAAAAAAAAAAAAAAACCAACAACCAAAAAATAACAAAACCCCCCCAAAATCAAGACCAAAACAAAACCAAAAAAACTCATGTTAGTCTAATTTAAGACTAGGAAAATAAGAAGAGTTATTACGGCATCTACCTGATCTATTCTGGTGTTTTACAGCTTGCTTATTTTTTGTTGAACTCTATGTTGGGAGCATCTGGATTTTTTTTCCCCTGCAGTATATGTAAACATTCTTAAATGTTTGTGTTTATTCTCATATAAAAGGAAAGAAGAGGATATAGGTATTAGATAACAAGACCAGGGAATGTGAGTGCACCAGCTCAGCACATCACTGCAGACTTTCTGCTTGCTGTATCTCTAGGCCTTTATTATTACCTTCATGTTTATGAGATACCTCCTATCTGCTGGAAATGGCTTTTACTCAATAATAACAGCAGATCTGTGCAAAAAATTCCAACTTTCCCATTAGTAGAAGAGTTAAATATAATTGTGGTCATAGTTGAAGTCTTATTTGATTACCATTTTGATTGGATATTGTCTACTGAACCACACAGAAACTATTTCTGAGAAAGATAATCACAAAAACAATTTGCTTCTAAATTCATTATAGTGTAATAAAACAGCCATAATGAGCTCAATTCCTCTTAGTTTTTTTCTCTATTAGAACAAGAAAGTCTTAAATCTTAACTTAAAAAAACTTTAAAAAAAAAGTTAATAAATCATAAGCAGGTAAAATCAATAACACACATTGGAATTTAATTCATCTGCATCTCTAAGCACAGAATATTCTTTAAATCAAATATTTAAAAGGACAACTTATTAAAAAAAAATTCAGAAATATATTGCCAATAAATTTATTGGCAATATTTTTAAAATTTGGAAAGAAATTTTAAAACCTGAGAAAATTTACTTCATTCATGACAAAACCAAACCAGTATCAAATTATATTACAATAAAAAATGACTGGAATTTAAAAGGAAGAACAGTCAAGGAAGATCAGTCGAAGTTCCCCTACCATTATTTCAAATAGACATCATAGAATTAGCTCTTCTAATTAAACCTGGGGATTCCCTGTTCTAGGAACTGACCAATTACATGAAAGGAAAGAATTCCTGGTGTGTAAAGCTTAATAACCTTTAACATATGCCCTATCCAATTCTACTTCAAGTCAATGGTGGGTCAAGCCCTTTGTGTAAAATTGAACTTAAAGAAACACACTCTAAACATTTACTGATAATCTGTACTGATAACTCCATTGATAATCAAACCAAACACATTTTATAGAGCAGTTTGTCCTTTCAGCATAATGCTCTTTAATGTTTGACGATTTCTGCTTGGCCAGAGAAGATACACTGGTGTGTCTAGTCAGGTATCCCTATCCCTATCCCTGTCCCAGGGCACCAGGAACTCTGTAATACCACATTCTGTTCCAGAGATGGCAACACCTTGTGGAGGGAATTTTCAGACTGTAAGACATTCCCAACATGAAAGACTTCGTATATATGCTTTGTACAAACAGTTATATCCTGAAGTCAGTTCAGAAGCTGAAGTCCTTAAAAAATATTTCTGACACTTTCAAGATGGTTGACCTAGGACAATGTTTACATAGCTGAAAAATTCTAATGCTAGAGAGTTTGAATTGATTTACATGCCACGGAAGTAATGTTCCAATAAATTTCATACATACATCTCTTAAGAGAAATAAAACTTCTGATTTCCTCCACTTCATTCAAGGTATTCAAAAGCATGGTAAAGGCTCTTCACAGGACAAAGGTAAATTTTTAAACATCTTGCCCTGGCATCTGAAGTATTTAGGCACAAAAATATCAGAGAAGTTGCAGGAAAGGTAGAATGATGACCTGAAATTAGACTCTTTTCTTACATTTTGAGAAGTCTGTCTTTAATCACAGCTATAATCTCACAATACTGTATTATCTGTATGGTTTTACTTTATCATTCCTCAATTTTGCGAGCATAGTAGCAACGTGGTGCTTTGTCCTTTAACTAGCTTGAAATTTCTGATAAGCACCCTATGAACACTGTGATTATTATTTTTGTTCTCAAAACAATGGTCCATCCTGTTCAACAAGACTGCAGGTTTTACCTGGTCTTACTGCTTAAAAAGGAAATCAGAGTTCACACCATAAAAGAATGTAATCCAGAGAGTGTCTAAGAAATTTTCAGCATGTAATATTTTTATCACTCATGCTCAAAAACATTAAAACAGGATATTCATATGCTTGCACAGGTCCAAAAAATACCTGAGAAAAAGTATTAACATATCAAAATTACAGAAGTCTACAGAGAAATTCCACATAACTGCATACCAGGTTAAGCCTGCTATTGTCATGATCAGTTTGTATTATATGGTGCTCTGAAGGATATTTCCAGGCTTAATGGTGTGAAATTACAGAGCACAGGGGACAAACACAAGGTGAGAGTGACCAGTGTGAGGTTAGGTACTGGGGTCTCTTGAGACCAAGTGTGTTTAGGCCTTTCATATTTAAGTGCATGTATCTCTTCTATCCAGTCCTTTCCAATTCTTGACTCTGCTCTGTCCTTGCAGTAGTATCTTCTATATATATGTAAACAACTGCTCATAAGTCATATAATCTAAAGTAATGAATCATTTATTTCCCGCAACAAAGCTTTGACACAGATTTAAATTCTATTAGTTCACTGACTTTGAATGTCAGAAAATGAAGACACAAAAAGAAAAAAGGTAAATATGAGATTATGCAGGAAATTCCTAAGAATATAGTGAGAAAAAAGCAGCTGGATTAAAAGAAAATCCTAATAGGATCCCTGTGAAAAGTCAACAAATACAACCTACAGTTCTGTTTACCTCTAACTCTGTGATAAAGAAAATTGAAGAAATCCAGTGGAATTTAACAGACAATGGAGGTTACAATGAGAATTTAAAGAGGATGTTGAGCTCCAGATAGGTGATAGTGGTTATAGTAAAGGCATCAGTAATTCTAGGAACAGATTTTATAACTACCATATACATAGTAATTTTGTATTAAATCGAGGGTATTAACATGAACGTTCATTATGTCATTTAGCTGCTATCAATAGGAAATCCTTCTCTATCATGACATGCCAGTGACTTTGTAACAGCCATGATAACTCAGTATACCACAGTCAAATTGAAAGGAAATTGGAAGAAACTGTTTTCTATAGGAGATTCCTTCCTTGTTTTCTAAGAGGAGATGACACTGCATTTTCAATTACCAGTTCTTCTAAATTACATTCATAATACATATTACAATAGAGTTTAACCTTCAAATTTCTATAGTAAGCCATGACATAGTGAAACTGGTTATAGTAATTTGGCATATACTGTTTCAAAAATAATAAACTGAAAGTTTCCTGAAAACTCATAGCTGTAATTAACACCAATTTTCAGGACTTTGATGTTGATAATTCTTCTGGTAGTGAGGGAGAAAATACTCATTTCAGAGAAAAGTCTTGTCCTTTGGATCAGTTCGTTGTCAATACTGCATCACTTAGGAGGCATATGGATGCAATCACACTCCAGGACAACTTATTTGGTGTCTAATGGACTGAGGCTATTGTCTAACTATACAATCTCAGAGAACTACAGCAATAAGGCTCTGTGCTTTGCAGACTCATGCCAATTTATGTAAATCACTCTTTCATCTGTTTAAATATGACGATCTTTTAAGTGATGAAAACAGTTATGTCTGTCACAAAGTTTGAAAGATTGAAGTAGTTCTGCTCCTGGCATATAAAACAGTGTTCCAGATCTAAACACAAACTCTGCTTGGTCTGTAATGTCATTGCTGGGAAGCATAAAAAGTTTTAAGCAAACATTATCACTGCATGGAAGTATGACATATTTTTCATGTTTGACACTGGACATAAATATCCTCCCACATTGTTTAATGTGAGTACTGCATATGTGTGGCAGAGATAATAAAACATCTCAGTGAAAACAAATGAAATGAAAAAGAAGTTATGATAAATAGAAAAGAAATAAAAAGCTTTGAAGTTAGAAGTCTTCATATCTGTACATTTTATCCACAAGAGGAAGAATCAGTATTTGATATGCAGAGTGGATAGTCACACAATCTGGAAGAGTCTCATGCTTTGTAGGAATGGCTATCTGGTCAGAGACATATTTTTACCTGACAGAAGCAGCTTCATAGTTGAAGGTAAGAAATATCTGGTCAATTGTAAGATCCTTGTAAGTGCTACTGCTCTTCTGCTGTTGTTTACACACAGCATTTTAACAGACAGCTGTTACTAAAATTTACCAGCGTTCTTAAAAATTATTCTTGATTTTCTTACTTCACTTGTTCAGCATTAAAACATTCAAGAGCTTTACAAATAAAATGCAGCACAAATACCATAATCTGTTATGTATTTTAAAGCAGAGGAGTACAACAGAAGTGGGAAGACAAGAATGTGACTTAATTTCATATAGAATTTTAGAATATTTCTCTTTCTTTCTGTTAATGTTTTTCTTGGAAAAAAAAGCTGTAATTTTATTGCAGAGAAGCAAAAATTTTAAATAGTTCCCAGAGGTTTCTGATATTTTGGGATATCATCACAGACAAGCTCCTACGTAACTGCCCTGAGTAACAACTTAAAGTATAATCACTATATCTGTCTTAAAAACAATATAATATTGTCATAGTATGAAAAAGCAAGTAAGTGCCAATGTAATTTTCTTCCTAATCTTTGACTGTATTAAGATGTACAAAGGTATGTCCTGCTGACAGTAAGAGAGAAAAAAGTATTATTGTATCTTGAAAAAATGGTGCCTTGGAGTATTCTTGACTTCTGATTCACACTACTAAATGACATTAACATCTTTCTTTATACTTCATAGACTTCTTTGAGAGAAAAGCAGCAATTTTGAGTGGAAGTACTTTTTTTTCTGTAATATAATAAACTATGCTATCATCCTTCTTCACCCAAAATACATATGGGGCTATAAACTAATAAAAGGTTGGTTTTCCAGGGTTAATACAATAGATCCTACTAGATGAGGAGCATAAATCACTGTGTATGAGCACCTGTAGCACAAGAAGAACATCTTGGAGAGAATATTTACATAATAAGGAATAAGCAGGAAATGATGAACAAGAAATTCAAGAAAAAGCTGCTAGCTTTTACCATAGAATCATAGACTGGTTTGGGTTGGATGGGACCCTAAAGATCATCTAGTTCCAACCCTGCTGCCATGGGCTGGTTGGAACAAGTAAACCAAGTGGTTCAGAGCCCCATCCAACCTGGCATTGAACACTTCCAGGAATGGGGCAAACCACAGTTTCTCTGGGCAAATTGTTCCTGTGCCTCACCAACCTTACTGTAAAGAATTTCTTATTAATTAATCTAAACCCACACTTTCTCAGTTTAAAGCCATTCCCCCTTGTTCTATCACTACATATCCTCATGACAAGTCCCTCTCCAGCTCTAGTAGCCCACTTTAGATACTGGAAGGCTGCTGTAAGGTCTCCCCTGAGCTTTCTCTTCTCCAGGCTGAACAACCCCAACTCTCAGCTCCAGCCTTCATGGCCATGCTAATAGAATTTATTTATTTTCTTTCCCTATGGACTCCCACTTCAACAATCCCACCTCTTCTTTCCCACCTCAACAATCCTCTGTGGTGCCCTTCAACAGGCAGATGAAATGCGGATCAAAACTCCTGTTCTATACCAGATATCCATTTGAAAGTGCACTGGACTGAATGCATGCCCAGGTAGCTATTGCTTGGCTAAAATTATTAAGAAGGAATCACTCAGCAGTTAAAAGTGGATTTGCAGACTGTTTTCAAGTGGTTGCTAAGATTGTCTGAAAAATTCACTAGCTCCTGACGCCATGCTGTGGGGACTAGTATGGTCTATGACTGTGTTTTTCTACTGTATAGCCCCATAGACAGCACAGTGCTGACCTTTTATGTAGTATACAACACACAGCAGTCATAGCAAAGCAATTAATCTAACCAACGTTTTCCAAATGTTAGGCTAAAATTCCGAACATAGGACAATTTCTTTTTCTTTGGGATTAATCTCAAGAGATTACTGTATTTGACAAATCCCTCCCTTTCCATCTTGCTTGTTACCTTGGTCACTTCAGTGCACATTTCCCAAATAGCTTTGCTTTTTACTACGAATGGATTTCAAAAACTGTTCTGTCTTGACATCAGACTACTCACTTCCCCAACTCTGTTCTAAATTATATGAATTCCTGTAATAGCAGAGTCTTCATCACCAAGATGCTTTATTCTTAGAGAAATGAAGAGAAGCAGCTATGCTTTTCCTATGCTAACTGCTATGCAGCGTAAAGACTTCTTCCTTTTCATATTCCATGAGGGAGGAACTCAAGCCCAGATTAGAGTTTTTACATGCTTTCTGACCTGGATCCAATGAAGAATTTAGAAACCGAATTTGAAAGATCCTGCATGAATCTGCTATTCATTTCTACATTTACTAAAATGGACAAACAATATGAAATAGTCAAGTGGCAAAATAAGAAATAAATTTAATTAACATTAGTCACCTACTCCTGTATGTCATTTAATTTCTGGTTTGTATTATTCTTGAGGGAATACACAAGGGAATAAGAAACACTACGGAAAACACCAATGGCTAATGGCCCTTCTAGTGAGCTGCACAGTTGCAGTAACCAAAATCTTTTCTCCTTTTCAAAATAGAGTATTTCGTACCTTTCTCATAGTCATCTAAATATTCTGATTTTTTTGTAGGAGATAGTTTCATATCAAAAGAGAAGTTTTCTTCTATGAAATTCTGAGCAAGAATTTAAGGAATTAAAGAGCATTCCAGACCATACATTAATTTCATACTTTCAAAGGTCTTCTTGTATATCACGGCAATTTAAATGGAAAATAATTATGAACATAATTTTAACCACCCTATACAGCAATTTCAATGGAAACACAGTAAGTGAATAATAATTTATAATAATTAGCAGGTCTCCATACTATAGGAAAACTAACATAATTTGTTGCATGTGATATAATTAGATTTACTAAAGATTATTTCAACTTTGAGAATAATCTAAGCCTTTTCCAAAAGCAGAGGCATATCAAATGCAACCAGTGAAGCATTAAGACAGTTTACACAGGATGTCTTTCATGTGGGATTCACAAAGTACTTGACAAAGATTATCCTTCACTACAAAAACCAGCAAGAATCATTATTTACCATTCTGTGTACCAGAAAAGAGGGGCACTCTCTGAAATGGATATTAACCAACTGCTAGCATCACATACAAAGTAGCTAAACTGGGAATAGAACCCAAAGCTTCTGGCACCTAACTCCCTGCTGAAGGCACTGGGCTGCATTACATGCAGTTATACAAACCAGCACTGACATCAGCAGAAGTACAGTTTATCCCCTCTAGCATTTTAGAATGTCAGTCTCCATAACACTCTCAGTGTTTTTTGTTACAACACAGCAAGTATTAGATTTAATTGGTATTAATTATAATTAGGAAATGTAAACACTTCAGTGCAAGCAAATCAAGATCTTTTTTTTCCTTACAGTATTTCCAACTTCACTTTGACTAGAAATGATGGGAATTGTGCATGTGGGAAAAACCTCAATATCTATGAGTTCCAGCCCTATTTTCAAGCCAGAAGTTTCAGAAAAGCATCTGAGTTTTGGATACTTGCTGTGAGCTGGCAGAAAGATAACAGAAAATTTTTTCTTATATTTGCTTAAACCAGCCACAACTCTTTTTTAAACAAACAAAACTGAAAACAGATGCCTATTGGATGCTCAGTATCATCAGCTAACTCCTAATTTCAGAGAAGCAGCTAAGTTTGCAGACACCTCTAACGTTGACATTTGTCCAACGCCTATTCTAGTGCCATAAATCAAGATGGGTTTCTGTGTTATTTTTTCCTGTCTTCAGTGTGGAATTTTATAGGATTTCCATTCTAATGACACAAAGTACCATCCACCATTATAAAGATTAAAATCAATCAGGCGACTGAAAAATAGAGTCCATCATTACAGCATCTGACAACCTACTGAAAACTCATCTCAGAATAAGGTAGAATAAGATGTCAAAAGATGAGAAGGTAAATTATACAAAATTATGTGTGTCTGATTAGATACCATAAAGCACAAAAGAAGAACAATGGCAAGAAGAAGCAGAAGCAAAAGAAGAAGAAGGGAAGATAAGAGAAAGTGGACAAGTGAGTAATCCAGGCAGTTTTGCTGTTTCTAGTATACAGAAAACCTCACTAAAAGTGTCTAATAAATATAATACAGAGAACTTACTGTCCCAGGACAGCATGCAGGAATGTATCCTTTCTCTTTTTTTAAAAAAATATATACATTATTCACCGACATAAGGAAAAAATTTTCTGCCATACTGACAAAGATAAATATATCTAAATTTTCACATCAATACACATAAACAGGGAAAATATTCAGAATATGTTTTTCTATCTGAAATGATAATGCACAATTAAACTGAAATTTTATCTAAAGCAGAACTAGTCTTCTTCCAAGACCAACTGGGTATTTTTATAATATTCCATGCATAAGAAAGTGGAGTACAATAAAAAGGGTAGCTCAGCATTGCAGGAGAAACCAGGTACTGGGTTGTCTTTATTTTTCAAGACTATGTTGATACAATTTGCTATTCCTTCTGCTGGTTTTGGCTGGGGTGGAGCTAACTTTCTTCACAGCAACTCCTATGGTGCTGTAGATTGGATTTGTGACCAAAACAGTGTTGATAACACATTCAAGTTTTAGCTATTGCTGAACAGTCCTGCACAGCATTCAGACCTTCTCTATTTCTAATGCTGATGTTCAGTAAGTAGGTTGGGGATGAACAAGATGTTGGGAGGGGCCAAGATGAATCAATCAGAGGGATAATGCATACCACATGACATCATGCTCAGAAATAAATCTGGGAAAGAAGGAGGAAGCAGGGGAGAACTTCAGAGTTTTGATGCTTGTCTTCCCAAGTAGTGGTTATGTGTGATGAAATCCTGCTTTCCTGGTAATGTCAAATTTAGAAATCTGAGTTCTAAATGGAAGTTAGAAATACTGTGGCCAACAGGACTAGGAAAGTGATGAATTCCACTGTAGCTGGCACTGGTGAGACCACTGCTCCAATCCTATGTTCAGTTTTAGGCCCCTCACACAAGAAAGACATTGAAGTGCTGGAGCATGTCCAGAGAAGGGCAGAGGAGCTGGGGAAGTGTCTGGAGCACGAGTCCCGTGAGGAGCGGCTGAGGGAGCTGGGGGTGTTCAGCCTGGGGAAAGGGAGGCTCAGGAGAGGCCTCATCACTCTCTACAACTGCCAGAGAGCACAGTGACATGGGGGTCAGTCTCTTCTCTCAGATAACAAGTGATAGGACAAACGCGTCAGGGGAGGTTCAGATCGGATGTTGGGAAAAATTTCTTCACTGAAATGTTCATCAAGTAGTGAAACAGGCTACCCAGGAGAGCAGTGGAATAGCCATCCCTGGAAGAGTTCAAAGAGAGTGTACATGTTGTGCTTAAGGACGTAGTTTAATGGTAGAACTGGCAATGCTAGGTTAATGGCTGGACTTGATAATTTTTAAGAAGTCTTTTCCAGCCTTAATGATTCTAAGAAATGGCTCAACACCTGCTCACTGACGGGAAGGAGTTGATTGAATTCTGTATTCTGCATTCTTCATACAGCTTTTGCTTTCCCTATTAAATTGTCTGTATTTAAATTCATTAGTTTCCTCCACTCACCCTTCCACCCCTTCTTTGCCTCCCCATGGAGGGGCAGCAAGCAAACAGCTGTATGGTGCTAAGCTGCCAACTGCATGAACCCCAACAGTCCTCATGAGATCCAGGGTGTGGTAAGAACTACAGAACCTGTGATACAATTGTGCAAGACACCTTTTGGTTAGGGTCCTGGCAAGACCTGGGCAAAACTGAATTATTACAATACTTTGGCAAGCTAGATCAAGAAACATGCTGGAGATCATAATGTTTCTTTGCAAATACAAATACACACACACACACATATATGTGTATATATATAACCAATTCAATCTTGATGTTATTTTAAAACTGTAAGTGAAAATTTCCAATTAAATACATTAGAAAGACAACAAAACTGTCCTGCAGTGACATCAAGATTTCCATTACATTTTTTGTTTTAAAAGTTCTGTGGCAAGGAATTTTCAGTTTAAATACTGTCCAAATACACTTGTGCCTAAAAAAAAAAATTTATCAAATAAGTACATCCATTGAACTCCATCACCTGGGAGAAGGGTAAAGGAGAATATTAGTTTATTTACCAGTACAATTTAACTGCTACTTTTGAAATAGCCTGTTTTCATTTGTGAAAGTACTCACACAAGACAGCCTCATGAAGCAAAGTTATTTAAAAGACATTAGGACAACCTTTAGAAATAATTAATAAATTATTACAATAATCTGAATGATCACTAATATTCTGTCTGGATGAACAGATTCAGATAGTTCAACTGACTTCTCAAATAGTTAATTGTTAAACTGTTCACCATTTCTATGAGAAATACAATTAAATTCTTAACAATTCTAATATCTCTGTCAAAAATACAGAATTTGTTTTTTGGTTACCCAAAACAACTGCACTCCTACAAGGAGAGGGGGGCAAGTCTCTTCCTGTATATATTCTCCACAGCTCCAGAAGCAATGGTGCTGGCAGAAGCATGTGATGGGGAACATGATATTGGAAACAGGAAGGAGCAGGACTGTTGTTTTCAACAGCAACCTGCATGTACATTGTCTTCAGTTGATGACCAAACTGTACCTTGGTTTTCACCCACTGTCTCCAGACTCTAACCTGGTAAATCAATTTTTTTAATGCTTATTTCTGTCTCACACAAGACAAAAATCTTTAAATATGAATAAGTCAGTTCATAAGCTCACACTAGAGAGAAAAAATGACATGTATATATGTGGACTTCCTCTAAAAGAGTGTCTTTCACTCTTGTCTTTTTTAAGTCTTTGAAGCTTTATATTCCCTCTGATAAATTTGGTCTGTGATGAATATATTTTTCATTTTGCCTACAAATAATAATAAAGATCAAAGCACAAAATAACCAATGGGAAATGTGTAAGATCAAGGGAGTGATTATCTTTGACAAGTGATGTCTAAGATCTGTATAACATATATCAACATATATGAACATATATTAGGCCCATTAGGAACATAATCCACAGGAATTTTCAGAGGAAACAGATACTTAAAGCAGCTTACATTACGCATAACTTTATAAACCACTACATTATCTGGCAATAAGTTTTTATTTCAGATGTGGTTACCTTTCTGGAAGAATTCCTCTAATTTCTCCTTGAAAGGCTGGAGATGTTGTTCAGAAGACTCTCTGCAAACTAACTTCATCTGCTTTTCAGAACCTACAAAAAGATGAGACACATTTATGACAGAAGTAATGTACCTGAAGTAGACTTCAGCACCATAAGAGCCTACATGAAATTTAGTCACCTGAACTTACTTTCGAGGTAATAAATAAGCACTAAGGAATCCAGCAATTAAAATAAAAAATACAAATACTAATCTAGCATACTAAATAAAAAATTCTTTATGTGTTTAAAGAGTAGAATTTGTCTTTAGTAAGGAATTTGTTCTATAACTCCTGCAGTGTGCTAGGGCTTCCTACTAACACAGCCTGCCTCACATGCTAATTCTAGATGTTATAATATTTAAAGCTTTAAAGTCTGTTTCTGTGGTGAGTGGAGGACGCCTTGTATCTGGATTGATTTTAATCAATCAGTGCAAGGCATCCCATACTCAACCATTTTTCCTGAAACAGATGCAGAAATTCAGCATCACTTCAGTATTCCATCTCCAGACCATGATATGAAACAGTCAATGTATGTAAGAAAGTTAACTTACATTTAAGTGCAATTTGTTTAATATTTAATCTATCTGCTATTTTAATAACGGATTCCACGCCAATTTCTGAAAAACTTTTTTTTTTCGCCAGTGAATTTTAACAGGCCTAGAACTTCTAATAAAGTTAGTGCACTCCACTGTTCCACATTAAAGATGATGAGAGGCAGAAATCAAAATGAAATTACTCTCAATTTAGCAGCTGGATTTATGAACCACTACAAGATTTTTCTTCCACAACTTTTCATTCCCAAGAAGCTAAATTTAGATGGAAACTTATTTTGGAATTAAACCTAAGACTTAAATTTCGGCTGTATGAACTGTATTCTCACCATATTGCTACCACCATTAAACAAAAATTAATGTAAAACTGTGGAAACAGAAGTTAAGCCTGAGTAATTAAAATGTCACAATATTTAAATTTGCAATGTAGTGTAAAAAGTCAATGGAAGGTTGAAAATACATGCATACATCTTATTGTGCAATTAGTATTGTGCTTATATTACCCTTAGACCATCAAGATATACCGAAAAGAACCACAGCTCTTCAATTAATTGAGACAGACCCATTCCACCTAAGAGTATATTTTAATTTACCAACCCTCCACGACTCATGCAGCTTATGTAAAATGGCCTGGGCTACAGACTAAGTTTATCTTTAATCTACAGTCTTGTAACCGGTAGCATATGACAAACGTTTCAAATGATTCAGAGTAAAGTTAATGGATATTTGTTTGTATGCCAGATAGCAGGCAAAAGGGAGTGGTGATTTAAACACACTACACTGGGAAAGAAAGTCTTTTATCAGCTGCTCAGTTATGTGCCTTTAATAATTTAAATTAAGAAAAAAAAATCTAAAATCAGGGAAGTTTATATGACATCTTAAGATTATTTTCTTATGATACATGCTGTTTACCATTAAAAATTTGAACTTTCTGTGACAGTCACAACACATTGAGTGAAATGTGCGTATGCTTAATATTTATGTTTGCAGAATTAGAAAGCAATTTCAGTCAAGCAAATTGTAACACTACTTTGGAAGACAACACACATTAGAATTTTATAAGTGGAAAAAACCTAGCAAAATAACTGAGACTGTATTGTAAGTTTCTGACTAAGTCTGAACAAAGTTAACAAACAGGTTTGTGTTCTTTTTTTTTTGTTTAAACAAATCTACAGAAAATTATGAGGCAATATTTAGAAATTACTTTAGATAAATATAAAATGAGGAAACTGTGAAGTAATATAGTACACATAATATGTTCAGACATTTGAAACACAGTAAATGGCCATGATTCTTACAGTCATGTAAGGTTGCAATAACTGCAAACCAGTATTTCTTTTATAATACTGTCACATAAATGTATATATATCTATATAGAACTAGTTTTCTATGAATATGTATTAGACTAATAAGCTTGTAGGTACAGTAGTATCTAAACACACTTTAATATACTCCAGAAAGGCATTTTCTCAAACATATGATGTTAATGCATCATCTGAAGCACTGAAAGCTTCTTGGATGCTTCCTACAAGCTTTAATAACACATGATTTAGAAAGGTCACTCAGGTAGGTCCCATGTATTTAAGTGACCAAGACTAGGGTGAAGTAAAAAGAAGTAAAGTTCCTGAAGTAAAAAGAAAGCACATATAAATCACCTTCGGTATTTTTTTTTAATTGAGATTACTAACATTAACCTTAATCAGATGACAAAGACTACAGGAAAATCTGAGTAAGAAGTACCAACACATAGAGCATAGAGAAAAAAAAAAAAAATTGGATAGTGAATTCTTAAGAACAATCCTAACACCCCTAACAAGGAGATCAATATTTGGAATGAGGGGAGAGGAACAGTAAGAAGAAAGGCACAAGAATTAAGAAAAATGGGACAGATGACATAGATTAAGTGTATCAGGATGCTGATTAAAGCTCTAAAAGTTCAAGATGAAAACTGCAATGAGACGAGATACCGGTTTCAAATGCTTAAAGTGATCTTGAAGCAATGAAATTAAAAGAGACAGAAGAAGACAAGTAAATGCTGGCAAATTCTAATAATTTACACTACTGTAAAGCCTGAAAAAGAATGATCTTTTAGGCTGAAGAACCTTAGAACATGACCAAATTTGCCTGGGGACAGATATGGCAAGGAATGATTGAAGCGTGTTCAAAGGAATCACAAATCAGATACACGTAAAGACATATTTTGAAGAGGAAAAAGCATTTAATGACACAATTAATGTGAACTTTTTGACTAAAATGGCAGTTGTAATGATACATATTAAAGTCAGGTTGTCTTTGTCAAGCTGCTTTTGTAATAATGGTGCAAGTCTACCATACAACTGGTATGACCTACCTCAGCTCTACACAACGTCATAAAAAAGTTTCTGCTAACTAGCATTCACTGAATTTCCTTTTAAATAAGGGGTTTTTTCTTTAGTTGGTTTTTTATTTACTTGAAACATAATGTTAAAAATGTCATGCCAAACATTATATATAGAAAATATCTAAAACTGGAAAGTCTAGTTCCATAAATTCCTCTGATTTTCCTTGCTAAAAATACTGTAACTGTAATGAGTGAATCTTACATCTATCATTTATACTTCGTTCTCATATTCACTACAGCACAAAACTTTTCCACTTTGAAAGAAAATTAGTTCAGCAAAGTTTTTATTAGAATGATTTGGAGGTAAAGGATCCCATTACGCATTCCTTCTTTTAAATACATACTGAAAAGCTGCTTTCTGAAAAAATGTCTTTCTGAAATTCTGAGGAAGCTGAGGGAATTCTGAGGAAGCGGACAGCTATCACACCACACATACATTTCTCCTCTCACCAACTCATTCCAAAATAATCATTTGGGAAAGTAAAAAACCTGTTTCAGCATTACTGAGTTCAAACAGATGCAAATTCTCCACTAATGTAATAACCTTTTGGTCCTTTTCCTTGGTATGAGCTGTATGTTAGTGAAACTGAATGTAATATGCTATTTTGAAAATTGTTTATTTCTAAATGAGCTATTGCAAAAAAAAAAAAAAAAGAAAAAGAAAAAGAAAATACAAGTGTGCAAAAGTATTTGAAAGCCCTTACAAATTGTTGGATGCACATCATGCTTCACCCACTACAGATCTTGGCCACAGAAATGGAAAGCATTAGCAAAACATTAAAACAAAGCTGGAAAGTGCTGATTATCAGTTTGCCACTGTCTTCAGATTTAATGCAGTACTTGGCTCAAAAAGTTCTTTAAAAATCCCCAATATAAGTGAAAATATTTACAAAATAGAATGTCTCTCACTTAATGCCTATTGGGCAATAGTCTTAAAACTCCACAGACACTTGTAAATCTGTCAAAAGAATCATGGCCCATAAACAAATGTTCACGTAAAGAGCATTTCTGTGTCAATCAGACATGATTTGGAATTTTTTAAACACCACTTTTAAAGTAAACGCAAAACCAGAAATAGTTTGAAGTTGATAACAGTAAATTACTAACTATTTACTCACCAGAACCCACCAGTAGCATTTACAGGAATCAGCCTGACAGCAAAACCAAGTATCAACACCATGAGTTCCTATAAACCTGTCACTGACACTATCCCCTATGAGTTATGCCTCTGTGAGAGCTGCTAAACCTCCTCCACTCCTGTCTGTTCAGGGTATGGCAGGTTATACTGCCCAGCATGCTCTTTTATTTTGTTACAATACAAGCATATCTTTTTGATAATTCTTTCTTAGAACTCCTACCTTTTCTATTCTGAAGAGCACTTGAAATCATACAGCAAATGAATTCAGTGCAGTGCTAACTAATCCCAATTTTCCGCAGGAGAGAATCCACGATCTTTTATACTGCAGAAACCTGTTGTGCTACTTGGATCTATACGCCCAAATAAAAACCTAATAAATCTCAGATAAAATTCATAAATTTCTATTATTCAACAAGTTCTATATAACTTTTCTCATTATTTAGTTCCTTTGGTTTTGTTTTATTAATTTTCTTGCTTGGAAACAACTTTGCAAGCTAAACAAATAGTTACTGGTGGAGACGCATGTTCACCCACTGGACACTGCTGCAGGATCTGGTTATAGTCTCCTGTTATTACATGCTCTTAGGTACCTGCTTACTGGAGCTGTTCACATAATATTAATTAAATGCATTTTGCACTATCTACAGCTTTTGCCCTTATGTATAAATTTGCATCTGAATTTTCTTTTCAGATAGAATTTTAAATCATTTGTACAGAAGGGAAGCGATTCAGTTTGATTCTGTGGGAACACAGCATGAATTTTAACAGCTTCCAACCTCAAGAGGCTATGGTGCTACTCACCCAGAAGAGCTTCAGAGACAGTATTTTATTTGCGCTTTTGGACACATATTAATAATCAGTACACGTCAGTCAGTAATAGGAAGGCAGAAACGTTCAAGCACTATCACCAAAGCAAGAGTGGGGCTGACTAATATGGAAGCCTTTGAACAAAGCAGAGATGGAAATGCCGTGAAGTAGGGTGGGAAGTTTTCTGAGACAAAACTCAGATGTAAAAGGGCATCAGACTGTGGCAGCACTCTGTTCTCAAGCTGTTTTTACTGCATTAAAGAAAGGTCAAAATTAAATGCAAAAAAGTGCTAGCACACGTTAAACTAAACATACCGTTCTAACCTGTTAATTGCTTGTATAGCTACTGTTGTGAGAAGATATTTTCAGCTAATTTAAAAGAAGAAAGGTGCTTTTATATACAGTTATTTTCTTCACACAATAATTCCTTTTTCTTAAAAAATAATTTCAGAGGACACAAAACAATAAGTAAGAAGTCCAGTCTTTGTCTGAAATACATTTCCTCATGATACACAGAAACAAGTATCTGTTTAGGTGCTCTAGATATCATGTAATTATGAGACAGAAAAAACACTTCAGCGATATGTCTTAAGATGTGGAAAGTGAAATAATTGAATTAGTGCCATACAAAACACTGTAAAGTTCACCTGCTCTGCAGGAGTCAGACATCTTGACAATTCTCACAAGTTTGATCAGATATTCTACCTTTGTCTTTTGAGGAGACTTTGTTCGTTTATTTTAAGTTCAACAACGTTTTTGTACTTTTAGAGTTAACAATGGCATACAGAGGAACTTTCAGGTCTATATTAGTTTCAACTAACCTAAACCAAAATTTTTTAGCTCTTTGTTTGGTGAAAGGGCATCAAAATTTTATACAAATCATTTAAAAACCTTTCTGTTAAATTGTTTCCCAAGAATACATTTAGCAAATGAACAAAGACTGCTAGTAAAACTAAATATTTTTTCACACCATAGCAACATATCTGAGCCTCTGCTTAATGTACTCCTTCTGAAATGGTAGTTTACATTCAGGGCACCCTTCAGCAGAGAAGCACACTGCAAGCGACTTAACAGTACAGATAAATGATTATAACGACTAAAGCCTCATAATTTTCCAGTCAAGTCTTTGAAAGATTCCTTTAAGTGATTCCAGAACACATGATTAGTAGAAAATTTTTGTTAAGTGTAAAGATCCAAACATACAGAACTCCACACATCATTAAGATCTGTCAAGAGTGTACAACAGTGCGCTAGCAGAATCTGCTGAGAAACTGGAACATTTCCCTTTGCTCTGAACAGTACAAAAAAATAAAAGAATATTTTGAAACTGAAGAGTCTTGTCTGGGTAATTGAGAGGGAGACAACATTTTTAAGAAGCAAGAATAATATTTTCATCAGATGAGCCAAGATTTTTACTGTGCTAAGAAAAAAAAGGACCTTTCAAACGCTCAAACATTTTACCGCTTATTGTACTGAAAAAGACATCAGACATAAGAGAATTGGGCAATGGCTGAAACAGTTTATGAGCTGAAACTGCAGAAGCCAGAGAAATGATCTCCTATTTTCCTCCCTATTGCTGGACCTTTGATTTTATGTGCAAGAAAGATCATAAAGTTGAACCTAATTAATTCTTCTACCAAGTTGGTAGAAGTTTGCTTCAGCTGGAGCATTCAGCTTAGATTTAAAATCATGTAAATTCATGTAACTACCTGCAATATTCACAGGAACACTTCTCAAAGTGCTAATTAGCCCCACTATTACTAATTTGTACCCCATGGTCGGAACTAATGCACTTTCAGTCTTTGATAAGTGACTGTCTCAGTTCTAGAAGAAATCTGTCCTGTCTTTTACTGCATAGCTCCGCAAAGAGGAAAAGCTGATGAGGTCCATAAATATGAAGTCATCATTCCTCCCAACACCAGTATTTAACACTCTCCAAACTACATAATTCATTATCCATTATATATATTGATAGGGACAGTATTCCTCCTGTTCCCAGATGTACACTACCTGCTCCCAGATGTATCCTTCACAGTTACGTAACTAATACTTAACATACACACATGTATTCATTTATTTAAAACGGCACCAAAAAAAGGTGCACAGAAAGTCATAAGTGGTGTATTTCCCAGATTCATTTTAGAATCTTAACATTTGCAGAATGATTTTTAACAAGAAATTTCCGAGAATTCTTTAGCCAAAGGAAAAAAAAAAATGTATTAAAAAAATTAACAGCATGCCATTGTTTAACCAAGTGAAAGCTTTCTCCCTGTGCCTTTGTGCACACATGCAGACATCTGCTTTCAGGGAATAAACTCTTCAAAAAACAACTGCTTTTCTCCTCTATTATATATCTGAATGTTTAAACTATTTAAACCCTTCCATACTATCCCCTTTTTTAATCAATACCTAAAAAATCTAATGAAATTTTAAGAAATGATCCACTTCGAAAAATTTATACTAAATGTATTCACATATGAACATTACTGGTGGAACACTGTCAAAAAGTTAGTTTTATGTGTTGTAGAAGGAAACCCAATGTACATATAGAAAATGCATTTTAAACGCCTGTGTTGAATCTTTCTAAATCAAAACAAACTGAAGTACATCTTATCCTGCTGAGGCAAGAGACTACTCAAAATGTGGTCAGAAAACTCTGAGAATTAAAAGAGTGCCAACTCTTGCCAAAAAAATCACCTCTTCCTGTACAAAGCCATCCTTTGCCATCCTCCTTCCACCATTTTGCATTGACTCAAAATAGATAATGTAAATACTGGACTGTGCAAAACCAGTGAAACCACATACAAAACAACATGCTTCTTTTATGCTATTACCTAGAGAAATAACACATGCACCTATTTGGCTCCTCATGTTCCACCACTCAGTTCAAACTTCTGCTTGCTCTCAGTTCCAAAATTTTAAAGAACATATAACTAATATAAAGAAAATTAAAGTTAGTATGTCCTGTAAATTATCATACAACTTCTCTGCTCCTGCTGGGAAGATTTTTTGATATGTGTATAAGTCAGAGATTTACTCTCTTTTAAACTGACTTAAAACATTTAATTTAAATTAGACTATGGCCTCAATTGGTTGAAAATGCTTTAGAAAAGTGTGTTTGATACTTTTTGGAATACTACCCTCCTGTAATGAATAAGCAATCATCTTTTATCAGGACATAGATATTGATCCTACAAATTATTTAGAAAGTTAATACTCAAAACTTAGTAATACTTAGAATTTGCTTGATGTGATCCAGTAAGTTTACTGGATCACATCAAGCAAATCGAACAATAGACAAAATCCCTCAACATTGTAATCCTTGCACTATTGATTATTACTGCATCATGATTATACTAAAACTCCAGACCACAGAAAAGACTTTACCCAAGGCTGTATTATGAATAAATATATAATTCCACCTGAATAAATGGTAACCCATCAAATTAATTAATCTCTAGAACAAAACCAGGCTATAGTCAATTAGGGGACATTTTTTTGCAAAACTCTTTCACTTAGTTTGAGGACTCTGATGGGAAAAGACATTTAGGAATGTTAAATTAACTTCTTGGAATAATACCAATTAAACTTTTCTGCCTTTTTATGTTTTCCTATTGATAAATATATTCCCTTCTAATCCTTGATAAATCCAGATGTTTTTCAGTACTTTAAACTGGGAAAATCAGAGTTTTAGTCTGCACAAACTTATTATTTTTTCTTTTTGCAGTTTCCTCCTTGACTCTATTTAAAGTAATAGCTGCCAAAAGCATTGAGAATGAGTGACCCTTTTCAAGTTCCATCCATTCCTTATTTCTAAATTCTCTTCCATGCTTTGCAATAGAATGTGATACATAGCTACCTGAAGAAGCACTGAATGAGAGCAGTGTTGATGCAACAGTTTAGTCGGGTTTAATCAGCCCCGCTGAGAGACAGCATTAAGAGAGTGACATGACTGGCATGGTGTTTGCTAGTCACATCCAGTCCGCTGGACCTGTTTCTATGAACAAGAATATACTTTATTATATATTAATATACATTCATATCTGAAAAAAACTATTTATATTGTCATGACATTTAGGAATGAAAATTAAATGAAGCACCCGAAGAAGAGGCAGGAGAAGCCAGGTATGTTCAGCCCTGTTTAGAGAAAGCGGGCTGGGGATCTAGATTTTCATGTCAACTATCTAATGAACAACTAGAGAGAAGATAGAGCCAGGCTTTCTCAGGAATGCACATCGAAAGGAAATGGAGCAATAGCCACAAGTTGCAGCACAGGAAATTCTCACATGGGATGAAGAAAAATATTCAAGTGGGCAATTAAGCACTGGAATAGATGCCCAGAGAGGTGTTGGGATTTCCATCCTTAGATTCAAAACTGAGATGACTATGGCCCTGTACTATAGCCTGATCTAAATATAAACTCACTCTTGCTCAAAGGCTCTGGAGCACAGGACCTCCAGATGTACATTCCAATCTACCAAACCGCACTTCTCTATCATTTTAAGATATTTGTAATGCTTCTGTATAAAAACCAGTGAGAAAATGGCCAACACAACATTGTAATTTCCCAACTTTTCATGCACAGATTTACTTGCTTCCTTTTTAATCTCTTTGTAAGGATTATGCAATTTTACAATATGGAGTTGTCATAAACTTAAGGTTTGGTGAAATTCTCATATTTAAATGGGGAAAAATTGGGGGTTACATGCTTATGCAAGTTACAGATCTATCAACAACTAGGTTAAGAGGTGCCCAATATGAAACCATGTCTTCTGTCTCAAACTGACAATTGTACAGCAGATCCCTACAGTCTTCTTTTTATTTTAGATTATTTCTTTTCTGTCCCGGATGTGTTTGGAAACACCTACACATATACTCACACTCAGAGTTAAGTTCATGAAAACTTAAAACTTATACACAGTACCAAAAAAAATATTACTATGAAAATTGTAACCAGTATTTCTACTGGTGGCCATTAAAGGAGGGGAAAGTAAAGGGTATGTGGATTTTCAATGGAATCAGAATTTTACAATCTCTCTCATAGCAAATTTAATTAATTATGAGAAACAGAAGTGACTCTTGAAGATACTTAGAATGGACCTACCTTGGTTTCCATTTTTAACAATTCATTAAGCATCTTTGCTCTTTCATTTGTTAAGGCCAAGAATACAGAACAGTCATAAGGAACACCACAGTGTATTACACCAGTGATCTAATACTGCTTTCTTTTGAGGAACAGAACAGCATAAAATTTTAAAATTTTATGACCTGTATTGCAAAGAAGAGGAATACACATGACAGATGGAAACAATCTAAAGGGCAGCTAGTTTAATTAAAGTTTTTCAACTTTGGACATAGATTAATAAAAGGATTCATGGTAAAATTTACACTAGTCTATCAAACTTTGGTAAAGTGGCTTTCTTTCTGAAAATCTTCTTATGATTATACATTTAAAACATTCTGTGCTTATTCCAGAAGAATTCCAATTTCAAGAATACCAAGTGGCATTGTCCAAATTAGAAGGTAAATCATGTTTGGTCACAGGGAAAGAAAAATGTGGGAATAATTTATTGCCCTAGACAAGGAATAAGATGTCTTACAATCTTAAGCAAAGCAAAAACCTTTTCTTTCCATAACTCTACAGATTAACTGGAAAGCTAGCACATATTAAATGAATAAATGTATCTGCTTATGATAGTGTGCAATATTTGAAAACCTTGGAAATACACCAACAGACCTGGAGTGAAAACCTGAGTTTACAGCAAGTTCTTTCTAGTTGGATGTTAGAGTGGAACCAGATCTCACCCTACAATTTTCACCTTACCATCAAATATTCACTTCTTTTCCCTTAAAAACCTATATTAAATGCATATTTTTGTTTCTCACTCTTTTTAACTTAAAATACTCATGATTAAAAAGTTTGTTCTGGAATATGTTTTAAAAACCTGCTGGATTAAGGTTCTCCAAAAACCTTTTTGAATTCCTGAGTCTAACTTCAGTCTAGTTCCTTCAGAGTAAAGTCAGCCTGTACCTTTAAGGTCTAATCTGAAAGATTTAAAAATAGCAAATTGAATGGAACTCAATCTGTTTATCTGAAAAGAACGAAAGGGTTTGTACTCCATCTAGATTTGAACTTTGAGTTCCACAGTGTCTAGGTATTTCAAACCAGAGGTTTATGAGACATGATACTCATGACAACTCCATTTTTCGCATGTTAATATTCATGTTAGAAACATAAATGAATGCCTTGATAAACTAATCAAATATATTTTTAAATACTGAATTGACAACTAATTTGAAAAAAAATTGCCATTTTAGTTGCAAGAAGTGATAATGCTTCTCTTTTTTGTAATCATTCCTTACAAATCTCAGAAAAAAGGGAAGTCACCACAGGAACATTAGTTCATTCTCCAATGACACCATGAAAACCTCTCTTCTGTTTATTACCTTTGTCTCACCCCACTTCCAAGGTAATTGCTCAAGACTACCTTAGCCAACAAACTGTGAAACAAATCCAATGTACCCTATAACACAGGCAGCCCCAGTTAATATTGTTCAAATTATTTACATCTGAAGGGCCGCGCCTGTCTGGATAGCTGGGCCCGACGCTTCTCTGGACTTGGTTTCTGCTACTCACATCTGTTTCAGCTTTAGACTTTCACTGGTATTCTGCCAGCAGCCACAACTTTTTAATGGCTACAATAAACTACAGAGACTCATCAAATCTTTGTTGTACGTGCTAAAATTATAACCTCTTCAATTAAAATTCTGATTTAAAAATTAACTAGAGCATTAACTGAAGAAAAAAAAATTGAAAGGCAATCTTTGAAAAAAGATAAGTTCTTATATAAGTGATTGTTTCTTTGTTTAAATGTAAGAGAAATAATAACAGGAATTGTTAGAATCTGTTGCATATTTCTAAGCGATAAAATACCAACATCTGAAAACATTTCCACAACCTTTTTGGTTTCACAACTTTGCTGTCATTAACTTTGCATGTTAATTGCTTTGGCTGGCTTTAACATACACCTTTACAAAGAATTACAAAAACAAGCTCAAGATAACAATTTTTCTAGATTTGCTATAATACCTACAAAAATTTGGTTTAGAAAACAGAAATCAATGATAAGAACAAAGCTGAAGTTTTTATTTTAAAAGACTTCAGCTTTTCCTACTCACTGTTTGTGCCTTTGCAATGTAGAACAAATATGATGTGAATGTCCCAGCCTCAATGCAGATCCTGCACGACTAAGATATATGACAGCAGGACTACATGCTGAAAAAGTACAAGATCAAACACAGATCATGTTTCTGCAAAAACTAGCCCAAAAGAGGGCAGGCCAAGGGGCTTACAGGGCCAAGCGATGAGAGGAGATAGAGCACTCACTTATGCCCGGGTCGAACAAACAACAACTGATACTTTCCTACCACTATTAACCTTTGAAATTATCCTAAGGATGGCAGTGACCTAATCCAGCAATTCCTAGCTGTCAGGATAAACTGTTCTGCAACGGTTTTCAGCGCCTTACATTGTAAAAATTTGAAAACAGTTATCCTGTTCTCTGATTATAAAAGGACTCTTCCATTCTGGTGCAAAAATGTGAATCTAAATGTAAAAGTTTTTACATGTTTTTATTCAGATTCTCTTCCTAAACTCCATCTTCTACACAGAACTCCCATAGTAAAGTACAAACTTGTCTATAACAAGAAAAAGGCTTAAAATATTCAGCCATCATTTGCTGAATTTATTTTAGAAAATTGAATGTAGCACAAAATAAAAAAGAAAACTGCTTATAATACTTAATAGAACAACCCTTCCTACTTTATTTCCATTCAGTACCTTGATTGATAGATGAGTTGGGTTTCTGAGCCCTCTTTATAATAAACATCTTTAAATGTTTATTTTATGTCCCAGGGTGAAAATATTTTGAAATGGAGCTTTCCATTTCCCTTTGCTATGCCTTGGCAAGCTGTGTTTTATTTCTACATTAGTAGTATTCAACTCTTTCTTGTAGCTTTTAAATTGTTGTTATACAAGTACTGAAGAAAGTATTTATGTTATGGAGCTAAGAGATATCTACAGTTAAACACATAGTTCTGGAGAAGCCAGAGAAAAATTCACACATAACTAAAGAAATACTCAGAAAGATTTCTTTAGGGGCCTTTCGATTGTAAAAGGGAAAATTACTTTTCAGGATCTCTACTTTCATTTTTATTAAGTCATGAGTTAAATTTTTTTTCTTTCTAATTTATGTGAGTAATTTGTGCCACAGTGTAAAAACTTTAAATGAATCAACACTATAAACCTAATTAGCAATAAGAAAACCTCATAAAGATCACATTTTAAATGGCACTTTGTTGTTAGCAGAACAAATGTGAAAGTTCCCAGTTACCTTCTAGATCTCTCTTCAGTTTCCTTAAGTCTTTTATTAGGTCTTCAAATTTAACTTGGGAGGCCTGGAAAAAATCCTGGGGTTCTGGTAAAGGAAAAATACTCTTGTCTGTTCCTGCTTCCTAAACAAACAAACAAACATGCCACTATGAAAACTGAATGCATTTCCAGTGAAATAAATAGCTTTTATAAAAAAAAATCTCATCTGTGAAACAGTGTTATAATATTATAAAAATAACATATTTTAAATCATTCTTGCTAAAACAACTTCTCATTTAAGATTAAATACTGACCATTCTGAGTATTGAAATTTCCTTTTAGATGTTGTAAAGCAAATTGTGCTCAATTTAAACTTTGAAACAACATTAAATGCACAACATTTCAGTTAATTTTATGTCAGTAAAGGTTTAGATAAGGGATTAGAAGTTTCTTAAAAGATAACAGGAATGCCCATTTTAATGCAAGAAGGGATCTTACGCCAAAAGTTTGTGGTTTCACTCTCTCACAATTCATTAAAAACACACACACTTTATAAGCATAAATTGAAAACCCTATTCATATATTTCTTGAAGCAGTTTAAACAGATAAAAATACACAGTTGAATACTTATGTGGCTAAATAAATAACAGGGGTTAAAAGTCCATATGGAACCCCTAAGTATATATCTTATTTTTAGCACAGGAAGAAAAAAGAATCAGAAGTAAAACAAATAAACAAACAAAAGCAACAGAACCCCCCCCCAAACAAAATGAAACAAAACAAAACAAAAAAACCAGCCCAGCAACCAACCAATAAAAAACTTTTACAAGGTTCAAGACAATATCTCCAGTGGAATTTTAAGAAGTATGTATAAATGGTATTAATATGACATTGCTGTGTATAAGCATGTATTATTGAGCTTGAAATATGCATATACCTGCATGGATTTCACGCTGGAATAAAGGAAAACTCATAGGTTGAAGAACTAATTGTATTGTGAATGGAGAAATAATAATTTTATTTTTATAAAGATGAAAATTTTGGTGGAGAAAGTGCAATGGATGATAATTACACTGTGCTTATTTCCTCCCAAGGAAGATATACTGTTTTGTTTCACAAAATTCCCCGAAGTAAAATTACAGTATAGTAGGAAGTTTGCAGAAATATTTAAAAACATTAATTAAAAATTTAAATAAATTATTTAGGAAACATAAAAATTCAAATCCCCCAAAAAACCCCAAACCAACAAAACCACCAACAACAGAAACACAAGAAAAAAGAAAGAGAAACAAACCCAAGAACCTTAAGGAAAGAATACTGATACAGATCTACATATCTCAGGACTACTAACTCATCAATACAACAACTTTATGTAAGAATTAAAAAAAAAGAAGAAAATAAGAAGAAAATAAATTAAAATTGTTGAAAATCATTGTTAAAATCAATTAACAGCAAAATTTTCATTTAAAATACAATAGTTCAAATTTTTCACTCAGTAAGTTTGGCTACTGCTAATACCAAATATATATATATATTTAATAAATGAATGTATATAATATATAAAAATGCATATACCGAGGAGTATCACATACAATAGAACGTAATTCACAGCAGCATTTCAACCCCTAACTTCACCCCCACCAGCTGATTCACCTATCTTAAAATACCAACCTGTCCTTGCATTTTTTTGTCCCAAGGCAGAAATCATGCATCTGCCTTCCGATATCATGACATCAGAAGAAATTTGACAATGTTACAGCCACCCAGATGAGGCAGGGCTGGAGTGACCACCCGTCCAGCCTGCAACAGTCACAGCTGAGTGCCTGCAGCGGTTCTCTCAACAACCAATGCAAAATTTTCCAAAGTGTTATCTTGGAACTTACAGCAAATTTCAAGCCTACTGAGCTACACAACTATTATGTGAAAAAAAAAGAAATTGATTTTATTTTCCCATCAGAGGTGCTATGTTCAGATATCTATAAAGCTGTTACAAACCCTTTTACCATCTCTTAAAGAAACCCAGTTTTGGAGAGGCTGATAGAGCAAATCCTTTACCTTATCACAATGGCGTAGGTAATATATGACGACATAATCCACAAGATTAATACCATTATCCTAGGAAAAATTAAAGATGTGTGATTAACACTGATTCAGTTTGTGAAAATGTACTGTAGTCAAAATTAAATTAATTATTATTTTATATTGCTGTGAGAAATAGGATGCATAATATCTTTTAGCCTTACCATTACTGACCAAAAATTTTGATCTTTTACAAAATCAACTTCATCACACCACTACTAGATCCAGAATTTATTTTGGTTTTAAAAACAGGCAAAAAAACATGCAGAGAAGAATACACGGGAGAAGCTGTCCCCACATTTTATGTAATAATAGAAGGCATTACAGAATAATAATATTAACTCAAACAACAAAATTATTCAATAATATTACTCTTAAACATAATATCAACTAAATATTACAGTCACCTCAGATACACTTATGTGAACAGAATTTCTAGATTCCTATAGTCTCAATCATCTATAAGGAAGATTTGAAAAAGGCATAGATTACATATATACATATTTTATTCTAAATATGTAATCAAGTAGCCTTAAACGAAGAAGTATATTTCATGCCCTGTTACCATATAAATATGAATTTTAATTCTCACTTTATGGAATCACCATTTCCATGTTCCTGCACACAACTGTAAACAGTATTTTATTTTGTTAGATGTCACTGGGTCAGCATGGGCCAGATGAACTAAGGAAAAGTTATACATTACATTCAGCAATATAAAAGAACCATGATATATAGGAAATTATATCTGGAATGCCTTTGAAGTTTTTTGGATGTGTTTTCATATTTTATATTGACAGGTATCAGAACAAACATTTGTATGTGAACAATGTCTGACTTCCTGTACAGAGCTGCCTTTTCTATATGAGAGTCTGCAGCACATTATATTTTATTAGTATCATACACCAGCAAAATTCTTAACTAAGTAAGTCACTGCTGTCATGCAGAAAAAGCCACCCTACATGTTTAAGGGCTTCAGAAGCCATTACTGGCAGGTCAAAAAATCTCAACAAAAATTAATCTTCTAAGCTCATATGACAATAAATGACTTCTGTGTGAAATGAGAGGTATTTAGCATTGGTTCTTTACCTTAGCTCATGGAATTTGGCTCAGGTAAGACATATTTGCTGGCAATTCACGAAAAGGGAGTAATGGGACAAAGGAAGAATACCTTAATGTTCAAACGTACCACACCCTGCATTCCACTCCTTTGCAAATACAGACTGCCAATTATCTCCAAGGTTTCATGTCTGCCTGTAGCAGCTGGACCCTTTGAGTTATTATGCATTTTGAAGACTAATCTGAACTAATAACATATTTATTCTGGCTACCAGGAAACTGTAAATAACATAATTTTTTAGCTTGTTTCACAAAGGAACAAGTCCTACACAGTTATATTTTATATCAGTGACTCCTTTTCATTATGCATGACTTTGGAACATGCTTGCTAAATTAATCTACATTGGAAAGTCCCAGAGATTAATAAATGCTACAAAGTTTATAGATAGATAAAAGAGAGACACTAAACCCAGTAGTTCTACTGAGAAAAGTCAGGCAAAGCTGAGTTTTACATTTTTCTTCAAGGTGGCTAGCCAGCCAACAAATGCCTGGGTAATGGGAAACTTGGCCTGGTTTTACTTAAGCTGCTGTTTGTACTGTCTTGTCCATGCACTAGGACTGGGAAAAAAGTGGTTATATGGAACAGCTGAACCTTCATAGTGAAGATGAAAGCAAGAATTAGAATCACAGAATCATTTTGGTTGGAAAATACCTTTAAGATCATTGAGTCCAACTGAAAATTCAGTACTGCCAAGTCCATCACTAAACTATATTCTTAAGTGCCACCTCCAGGACTGTTGATCCACCGTCTCTCAGGACAGCCTGTTCCAATGCCTTATAACCCTTTCAGTGAAGAAATTTTTCCTAATACCTGATTTCCTAATATCCCTTGAAAGAACTTGAGGCTGCTTCCTCTCATCCTCTTCTTTGTTACTTGGGAGAAAAGACCAACCCTCACCAGGTTACAGCCTCCTTTCTGGGAGTTGTAGAGAGTGATAAGGTTGCATCTGAGCCTCCCTTCTTTTGTGCTGAACTACCCCAGCTTCCTCAGCTGCTCCTTGTAAGACTTGTGCTCCAGACCCTCTAATGGTTTGGTTGATCTTTAGACATGCTCCAGCACCTCAAGGTCTTTAGGAGACAAAGGATCAAATCCAATGGAAAAAGCTTTCATTAAAACAGTTGCTCACTGAATAATTCATTAAATGTGTTTCTACACCTCATGATGATACAACCAAGAAAAACAAAATGCTCCACAGATACACTGTTTTGCTGACAGTGTCTGTCTCACAAATGCATTCTTGTGTATATGAAGCATAATGGGAACAAAAGCTTAAAATCTACATCTCTTGTAGTCAAGAAAGTACTTCACATAAGAAAAGTAGAAGAGCACGAAATATTTTTTTTCTCACACTCCAAGTCTATACCAACATTCAGCAGAAAATGATCTCCTATTCTTAGCTGCTTCCTATATCCACGTGGTGTCTAGGTATGTTTTGGTAAAGAATGACTTTGAGCAGTGCTTCCTTTGCCTACATTACTTAAGACCTCCTCCTTGGCCCTACCGAAATAAGAAACAAAGTAATCTCATCTCAGATGGTGTCTAGCCTCTGAGCCTGACTTTGATCCTAGCATGACTAATCAAAAACCAGCAAGTGCTTCTCAATTTTTGACAAAATAATTTACTGCCATCTGTGAGCATTTTCTCGTGCATGCCACTCAAACTTCATGTTCTACATCCATTTAACTGACAATTAAAAGAGTAAAAATATCTTGTTGGGTGTGACATCTCTTTGATCCCTTATGCATAATTTGTTAGTGTACACACTACAATGAACAATTACTGATATTTTGTTTTTAAACCTGATTTTTAAGGAGTTTTTATTCACACAGAGTGACCTTCATTTAAGAGCATGAAAAAAGAACGGGGACATTTACTGGAGAAGACTTGAGCACTCAGTGCTCTCTCACATCTCTCTACCCTACTGTTATTAAGTCCCTGCTAATAAAAGAGACACACAGATGTTCTCACATAAGGTAATTATCCTAGTAGGATTGAATAGGAGAAATTAGATATTAAGGAAACATACACATGTGCAGGAGAAGGCGGTGAAAAGGTAGGAGAAAGAAACAATGAAAACTGTACAAAGAACTTTGCTTTTTCAAGCAAGAATAGTAAGAAATAAAAGATTAACTTCTGACAGATGAAGGAACAATAAAAAAAATCACTTCAAAAATTATCTGTAATCAAACATTAAGTACTTACTCTGCTTTTGACATCCTTTAGTTTGGGGAGTATTTCCAAACCAAACCCATCAGCTTGACCTCGGGTCCTATTCCCTCCGTTCATATAATTTCCAAAAGCCAGAATCAACCCCAAAATTTCCTTTACGCTTTTCATGCTCAGCAAAGCCTGGAAAATGGATACTGGTCCGTAAATTTGGTTGGCACAAAAATCCTAATTGCTAATCCTATTTTTTTCATTTTGTTTTTCCTAAAGTTTTTTTCTTGTCTGTTTTTACCTTGATAGGTAAGAGAAGCTGAAGTGGTACAATAATCAAAACTTTAAGAGAAACTTTTGTTTTAGAATGTATCTCCCTAAGATAATATGTTTAAGGTAATCCATATGAAGCAAATTATATGGCATCAAATACTATGTCAATGACAAAAAGATTAATGGAAGACTTCTAAATATTCTCAGAAGACTTCAAAAATCTTACGGACAAGGAGGTGGTTTATCATGAGTTTGCATAATGCACAGTCAAATGGAGACATGCTATTTTTGCTGCCATCAGGTTAGACTCAGCCTGTCACTCAGTCTGCTTCTCATGAGTCTGAAAATTCACATTCCTGAATCCATACTTCATCGAGCTATAAGAGGGCTAAGGACTAACTAATTACATGCTTCAGAACAGAAAACAGGTCTAGAAACACAGTGTAAAACTAGTAAATTATTTTCAGTTACATATAAAGACATCTGTCAGTTGACAATCAGAGACCACAGGCATAACTCGTAACTATGTAGCCTTATACACTGCATAAATCAGTTTCAGTGTGAACTCCTCACAAGTGAACTGAAGGCAATATGGCTTTCCCTATCTCATACAACACTGATTCTTTATTTAGGCCTCCTTTAGAAAGGAAAAAACAAGTAACTATTTCTATTGCAAAGAAATCCAAAAGGGTAGAGAGTGGGTACTCTGTGAAAGCAAAGCTAATAAAAAATTAATCTTCAAATTAGAAAAAAAAAAATTAACTACTTTTTTGGTTAGGATGTTAGACCTTTAGGACACTATTTAATTTCTCTCCTAATTTTCACCTTTTTTTATTTTTCGTAATTTATTTGTTATAACTTAAAAATCTTGTCCTCAGTCTTTCAAAGTGTGGAAATATTAGGTAGAGCTGTGTCCCATACCAGAAATCCTGCTGTATCAGGGTTACCAGAAATTAATAGATGCCATGGAAAGCAATAAGCTAATGAACGAGACAAGCACTGTTGACATCAACAGCGGTATGCAAATAAAAGACAGTTTGCAAGGCCCTATACTAAGTCTGTCTTATATTAATTTCTAGTTTATGGAGATTATCTGTTACACTACTTAATATGCAAAGTAATAAAAATCCACCATTTAAATACATATAAATTTCTATGTTCTCCATGGGGCATCACACACAATTCATTTTCCTGCCTTGCTCTTCCTTTTGTTCTTTTAAGCAGCTAAAAATTTACTACAGCTTTATTTCTTAAAAAGCCAGCAAGCAGGATTAAGGTTCCTCACTTGTGGTAAAAAAGAAGCACAAATACTCTGAAATATATTTGTTTTAATTTAGCTTCCACTGGGACTTACCCTGGAAACACGAGTCACGATATCTACTTTGCGGTGCACTGATGTTATCCCTTCAGTGAAAACCGACTGGAAGATAATACACTGAGCTCGTTCTGCAAAGTTGGGGATTTGGGACAACTCATAGAGAAATCTGTGGGGAAAAAAGAACTATTAATGAATCTTTGTAATTCTTCTCAGCAGGGTACACAATGGATCAAAGCCTGCAGTATCCTGAAATATACATGCACTCTTTCCCATTTGAATCAAATCCGACAGAATTTATAATTGTTATATTCTTTATGCTAAGAATGCATTAAAAATCCTATTAAGGTCAAGAAAAAGGCAAGACCTTAATCATTATCATATCAGTCCATTAACCATCATGGCTGCACAGTAATAAAGAGAAGAATCTCAAACCTAAATCATTCACTGAAAAAAAAAGGAAAATCTACATAGCACTACCTACATACTAACTTATGCAGTTTTGTTTCTCTTAAAAATGTGCTCAGAAATACAGAACTCAACATATTCCTACAAATTTATTTCATCATATAAAATGTCTGCCAACAGCTTTCTTCTGATCCTCAGCATCAATTTTCTTTTTCTAATTTGCACCACACCTGCAATCATATAGCAGCATGTGTTATGGGAATACACCTAGCAGTGTATTTAGCTCTAAAATACTTGCAGTGCGTATCTGCCTTCAGTCACCGCTCAGCAAAGTTATTAAGTCTTCAGCTCCTCTATATCTGTCCTCACAGGTACATATTCCTCACGACTCTATTGTAGCTTTTAGTCTTTTAACTCTTTGGTAAATAAAAATAAATAGAGGCGTATTCAGCAGTTCAGTCCTCACAAAACAAAAGCATCCCAAAGGCATGAGTAATTCCTGCCTTTTCATCAATTTAAAATAGAAGAGTGTGGCTAATAATACAAGACGCTTTAGCATTTCTTATAATAACAACATAATAACAATAATTTGCTCTTAGGTTTTGAATTCAAGATGTCAGAGATACTACAAGCTTTCTTGAAATCCAGAAGCAAGCTTTTCTTCTCTCCAATATCACTTTAGCATCATTCTTCTAATCTCCTGTTTACAGATATCCTTAAATTCTCCTTCATGCAATGCCATGAAGATTTTTTTACCTCACTGAATTATGGGAAATTCAGTATTCAATATATGAGCTGGAATTCTTCTTAACTTTATTTTAATCATTTAAGCCAATACAACCGATTTTCCCAGACTATTTATTTTTTACAATAAATAATATCAATATGTTTAAATGTGCTTTATACATTTCTCATGCACACTAGGCTTTGCTGAGTCACTATGTAGTGACTGTTTAAAAAATCAGCAGAATTCACCTGTGGCTGGTGTGAAATACTATGTTTTAATTGCAATACCACTTTTTTTGTTTCTTTTTCTTTCTTGCCTGATGAAAAAAACCTATTGTGAGAGAAGGATCAGGGAGGCCCAGCTTGGCTCTTAGACTTAAGAAGTGGGAAAAAAGAAATGCCAAGCTGGTATTAATAAAAATGCTTCCTATTGGGAATGAATGGTATTGCCAGGAAAAAAAAAAGAGGGTATTTTGCACTTTGTGTAAGAGAAACAAAGGAAAGAAAAACAAAACTGCTTCACTGAAGTTCTGACATACATACAATTAAAAAGTTTAAATTTAAAAAGTCAAATGACACATATTCTTGCCTTCCTGTGAAAAGGGAACTATTTCCCACATGGCTGACTATCGAATACAATGTCATTGTGCCGAGAGTTAAAAGTGCATAGCGTAAAAGAAGATGTCTCCAGATTCTGGAATTCAGAGAATCCAAAGTAAATATCCAGATAGAACACTTATAACTGAAATCTGTCACAATACGGAATCTTAGTGACTACAAATGTAGCTATTAAAGAAAACATCATGGCATGAAACTATGGCTGTCACAGATAAACCACCAATTCAGACGGACAAAACTTTAGAAGAGAAAGAATCATTCTTATTTCAATACTCTGAGAAAATGATTTCAACTTAAAATAATGATGAAGTGGCTGTGACATAGCTTTTGGATGGGTGTCTCATTACTACCATTCTGATGGCCTAAAATAAACATAGAAGATACGGTGTTCATCTCCATGAGGTACGTCGTACTCCTCTCTTTCAGAAACCATAAATAAAAAATGCATTTACTTGAAAACTCCTTTAGCCTACCAGAATCTTGCAGTTAAGCACTTGAGAGAACTTTCAAGCCAGGCATATTGTTATGGTGTTAGTGTAAGAGAGCATTCTTGCAGAAGATGGACAAGGAAGGCTGATTGTAAGGAGGTAAACTAATTTTCAGATCACATTGATCTGCATTTGAAGAATATAAAATTTAGAAACAATTTTTTTGGAAAAAAATAGTCCTGCAAGCTTCTAAGCAGGACAGCAGGATTTAAAACGAATTCTAAACAGAGCTGTCTTCAAAGAGAAGCAAGTAGTGTTACTAGGACAGTGATTATAAATTGCTCACAACTTCCTGAATCAAACTACATTCAAACCAGTACCATATTTTGTTACTATTCCCTTTATTAGTACTTATTTCACAGTGGAGAGGCCTACACAGACAATATACTACAATTAAATGGGGTCTCTTCAAAACTAGCTATAGCATCTGTATCCTGCCAGCAAAGCCCCAAACTGTGGCCGATTTTGCATCTAAATTTTTATCACAGCAATTATTATTAACATTTTAACAGCTATTATCATGAAGCATAATTTAGGGGGGTATTGTTATGTTGCTGTCATACTCACAGTTTGTATCAAATTTAATATACAAGCAAGACAAACAAAAATCACATGTGCAGAAGAACATCAGTGATACCACTAAAGCTTTTTATTTGTCTGGTAATCCATCACGTAAGAGTTTCCTTTAGACTTCAGTGAACTCAAATCAAAGGTTTCACAACGAGAATGATTACTATTAGTATTTGCAATCATTTGATAAATTATTTCATTTACACTTTTGTTCTGATCTTCATTAAAGACAATACATGAGGTTTACGCCCCACAGTAAATATTTTTAATCACACATACAAATTTAGCACTTTTCTGCCTTTAACCTTTTATGGAGCTAGTAAGTAAAGCACAGCTCCAACAAATCTCCAGTACTGCAGTTAGGCTGGGTTAGAGGCTGACTGAGACAACAAAGCCAGGGGCACATGATCTACTGAGTTTTCAGAAAGCACATTATTTTGAAGGTCCAACAAAATTTACATAAGAGCATAAAGCAAATTGTTTTCCCCTTAAACTACCTTTTAAAAAGTCAGTTTTCTATGTAGCTTAATTATAGGGTAAAAATGGGATACTTAAGACTTGCAGAAAGAACACCAAGTAATAACTGATTAAAGATAGCTTTTATCTATGATACTGCTATTTCACTCTGAACCACCAGGCATAAGTGCTTTATTTTTATATTTACAGTCCTTAACTATGGAACACTGATAGCACAAATCCAACTTTGTATTTAATTAAGATTAACGTCTCTCCACTGTAAGTTACAAAAAAAGACAACTTCCTATAACCCCAGAGCTCTACAAGATTCGTATTCCCCAGAAGACAAAATGCATTCATATTTATTTAACTTGGACATACAGCAAACAGACTGCCAAAGATTGAAGCTCTGGAAAACATCAGCTAGTCACACAATGTATCCTTATGCCCCAAGCCAAGGCAATGAAAGTCATGGATATGGGATGCAAAAGTAAGCTAGTATATAAACTTTACAGATATTTGTCTTCTTAAGACTTACTAAAGAACAACAGCCTCTCTTCATCAAGAGAAACATAATAGCCTTATCTCCTAATATTAGCCTATTCCTTAGTGTGCAGTCACAAATGAGTATTCAGCTGCCATTTTTAAGGGGAAAAAGAAAAAAAATAACCTGTTCTTCAGCACTAACATTTTAATTGGAAAAGAAGGTACAAAAATACACTAATTCTGACATTAACCAATCATATACTATCTCCATTTCAGTTCTTCCTCCCCCTTACACTAGAGACAGCAAAAAGAAAAGAACAGACAAGATGGAAAAGGAAACAAGATGACAGAGAAGCCTCTGTGAAGGAAGAACTGAAGAGGGTAAGAGTACAAAAGAAAAAAAAGCAGTGAAGTAGCAGAAGACAAAACACACTGGTAGGCCAACATCTGAAATCAAATGTATAAAGAAAAATAAAATTCAGGATTACCCTTATGTTTATAAATTCTTGAGGATTCTTTCATATCAGTCAAAGGTGTATTACACCAGAAGGAGCAACACTTAAGTTTTTCATCCTAACAGTTGTCACTGGCCACAACAGTTGCAGGACAGGAACCGTGGCATCAGTCTTTTAGGTCTTCAGTGAACCTGACCTGAGGGTACAAGGTGTCTTTGGCCATAGGATCAACCCAAATGCTCTGTTCGTGCAGCTCTTTCAAGTAATTAACAACCAAAATCAGTCAGGCCCTGCTTTATGTAATGTTAATTTAGACATAAATGCTCTAATGGAAGTATAAGCCTTTTACAAATGTGAGAATGGGAACAAAAATTCTTATTGATTCAAGGCTACACATCTTATCAGTTCTGATAGTCAAAGTTGATATTGTAAACTCTGTCATGTCTGAAAAAAGTTTTGTGGTAATGGCAAATTTTTCATCATGTCTTGAAATACACAAACTTAATGATTTTAAAAAACCTCATAACTACCAAGAATTATGTATCAAAACTGCTTTCAACATATAATCAAAGGACTACATTATATAATGACAAGTTATTAAAAAAAAATCTTACTGTTCTGGTTTATCCAGAAGCTTCAGTTCCTCCTCTTTTGAAGTCTGATAATATTGCTTGATTTTCTCCAGTTCATCCTTTTGTGCTCTCTGAGTGAATTAATATAAACTAATTAGTTACCAATTAATAAATTACTACTTTACCTGTTTGCCTGCAAGCAGCAATTATGTTTTTTCCCTGAGAAAGATTCAGACTGTGCAAAAGAGTGATGCTTAAAGACCTATGATAAATTCCTTAGTGCCTTATATGCCATGTACTATACAGGATCATCCCCAAGAGTCACACCATGTGCCCAAGAGTATTGACCAAATACTTCTTGAACTCTGTCAGGCTGATTCTGTGACCACTTCTCCACGGAGCCTGTTCCAGTGCCTGTTCCAAACACCCTTTGGGTGAAGAATCTTTTCCTAATACCTAACCTAAATGTCCCCTGACATGGCTTCAGGCCATTCCCTCACGTCCTATCACTGTCACCACAAAGAGAAGATCTTCCCCTTGTGAAGAAGCTGCAGGCAGCTATGAGGTCTCCCCTCAGTCTCCTCCAGGCTGACAGGCCAAGTGAGCTCAGCTGCTCCTTGTATGTTTCCCCTCAAGGTCTTTTACCATCTTCACTGCCCTCCTTTGGATGCTCTCTAACACTTTATATCTTTGTTATACTCTGGCTCTCAGAACTGCCCCCAGCACTTGAGGTGAGGCCTCCCCAGCCCAGAGCAGAGCAGGACAATCCCCTCCCTTGCCTGGCTGTGATGCTGTGCCTGATGAACCCCAGCACAGGCTTGGCCCTCCTGGCTGCCAGGGCACTGCTGATTCATGTTCAACCCAGGCCCTTTTCCACAGAGCTTCTCTCCAGTGTTTCATTCCCCACAGTTGCCCCATCCCAGGTGCAGAATCTGTCACTTTTTTAAACTTCATGTCGTTCGTGACTACACAACCCTGTGATTTTTCAAGGCCTCTCTGCCTTCAAGAGAGTCAATGGCTCCTCCCAATTTAGGATCATCACCAAACATATCTAATATACATTCCAGTCCTGTGTCCAAGCTGTTAATGAAGATGTTGAAGAGCAAAGGGCGTAGGATAGAGCCCTGCAGAATCCCACTAGTCACAGGTCACCAGTCTGATGTCACTCCCTTTACTACAACCCTTTGCCCCTGACCCGTGAGCCAGCTGCTCACCCATCACATGATGTGTTCATCCAGCTGTGTGCTGGACATTTTATCTAAAAGGATACTGTGAGAGACAGCATCAATATCTTTACTGAAATCCAAAAAGATTACATCAGTTGGCTTCCTTTAGCCACAGAATCACAAAATATGATGAGCTGAAAGGGACCCATCAGGACTGTCGAGTACAACTCCTGGTCCTGCACAAGAATGTGCCTGTGAGCATTGTCCAAACACTTCCACTTGACTGAGACCTCTCCAGATTCCCAAGAGTATTCAAAAATCATCAAGAAAAGGCCTCATAATGGCATCACCTAGGTCTTTGAATATTCTTGGATGAATTCCATCCCACAGACATACAGGGATCCAGCTGGAGCAGCACATGCCACACAAGTTTAGAGTTGACTGGAGTTGATCAATCTCACAGTCATGGTCATCCAGCTCAGGGCACTGGGAGCCCTTCAGCCCATCATCGGTGTTGAAGACAGAGGCAAAGGAAGCATTAGAGATCTCTTTGTCAAGCTCCCTGTTTGTGAAGTTGCCATCCTCATCCTGTAACCAGCTGATGTTATTTTTATACTGCCTTTTGGCATTAACATATTTAAAAAAACCCACTTTTTATTGTCCCCCACAGTTCTGTCCAGCTTCAACTCCAACTGAGCAACTTCAACTGGGCTGCACAAATTTTCCCCCTAGACANAAAGGAAGCATTAGAGATCTCTTTGTCAAGCTCCCTGTTTGTGAAGTTGCCATCCTCATCCTGTAACCAGCTGATGTTATTTTTATACTGCCTTTTGGCATTAACATATTTAAAAAAACCCACTTTTTATTGTCCCCCACAGTTCTGTCCAGCTTCAACTCCAACTGAGCAACTTCAACTGGGCTGCACAAATTTTCCCCCTAGACAGGCAAGCAGCATCTCTGTATTCTTCCCACATCAACTGACCTTGCTTCCACTGGGCATACACCTTCTTTTTTTGCCTTGGCTCCAAAATAAGATCTCAGCTCAGTGAAGTCAACCTTCTGCTTCATCTGCTCAAATTCTTACATTTAGGAACTGCCTGCTCCTGTGCCCTTCATGAAGCGGTGTTTGAAAAATAATTTGCACTGATGGACCCCAGAACCTTCATAAGCATTTTCTACATTTAGGAACTGCCTGCTCCTGTGCCCTTCATGAGGCGGTGTTTGAAAAATAATTTGCACTGATGGACCCCAGAACCTTCATAAGCATTTTCTCAGGGGACCTTACTCACTAGTTCCCTGAGCAGCCTGAAGCCTGTGTCCAAAATACTTTGGTGATTAATCACATTTACCCTACTTTTACTTACATTTTCATATAGGGCTTCCAGTGTCTCCAGATCTACTACGGAGTCATCAACACACAATATAGCTGTATAGAATACAAACACAAATTAGACACTGGAAAACATAAATTAAGATTTCAATTATTTTTCCTGTGAAATGTACCAAAGGGTTCTAACCAAGATACAGGACATATATATACCCAGTTAATATTTTTTTATTTTCAGCACTTTATTTTTGTTCTGATGTCAAATCAGAGCACTCCTTCAAGAACGTTCTATAAACTCTGTCTCAGGAGAATAGAGTTCTGCTTTTTCTCTCCAGTATAATAAGCAGTCAAAGATGTGATCAGTCAAGTAGTCACTTGATTGTGTAGCTGACCAGGCAGGAGAACACGAGAACAACTGATACAGGCAATGAACAGCACAGATTACATGTTAGCTTAGAAGGCTGGACAGGAAGGAACTGAGAGTGAGAGTATTTAGATCTCCCTGTGGGCATGGGAAATCAGTGAGATATGCTTGTCTAGAAGCTAGCAATCTTGGTAAGTAGACAAGTACACAAACTTTGAAAGCTTGCAAGTTATAAATTGGCAAGCACAAAAGACTGTGCTACAGTTTTTAAGTTATCTTCAACAAGTTCACATTTAAGTTAGCTTTATCCAATAGAAAACCATCCATATGAAAATTTACAGATAAATACTTTTCAGTACCACACAAGACACACATGAAGGACACTAGCACACTCTTCCATGATTAATTATGCTCCATTACTAAAAATGAGAAGTCTCAAAACGTTTCCTATCTTAGATCCAAATATTACTATGTTTGCAATATACGACAAAGGTGCTTCCCACATTCGCAAATCCCATTACGATTTTGGCAATGCAATGGAACTCTTCTGAAAACTAAACAGAATTACTTCATGGTGCTTTGTAACACACCCTAATATTAAATTCCAGTAAGCTGAGAGATGCACAATGGAATGGAAGTAACTCCGGACATTTAAAGTTTCTGAAACCAGCTTTTCTGAACCCGAATTTTCTGAAACCAGCCTCACGATTCATAAGGCACAATTTTTGAACTCATGACTTATGAGAACATTAATCCCAAAACAATCAAGCACATAACCACTGAGATGTCATTAGCTACCATAACTTTTAATTCAACTGTACTATATTTCCTCAAATGATCCTAGACTGCTTATGAATTTAGAGAATTTTAAAAGCTCTTGCTGCATTTGCAACCCATGTTTGAAAGGGGCAAGGCACACATCTTTAAATAATTATTTAAAAGTAATAAGCTTTCGCCTGCTCTACCACCTACCCCATGATTTTACATTGTGAAATTAACCAGCAGGCTAGTAAATTTTCTCTGTGGCAGGCTAATTAATTTTATTAAAAGGTCCAGTGACATTTAGAATGCTTTAAAATTCTGCCTGTCAATTATGATTCCATCTGCTGACATTACACCTAGGTTAGAAGTACAGAATTACACAGGAGATCGTATCAATGAAAAAAGCATTATTTCCAGCCATTTTTGTCTTACTGCAAAGATTCAAAACCCTCAAAACTGTAACCAAATGTAAAGTCTGAACCACTGAGACTGACAAAAATCCCTGTTTAAAGAAAAATCCTTACGGTTTGAATTTATGAGATTATCTCTTATCTCCTTCAAGATAGTTCCAAGAGTTGCATTATCTTCTGTATCATCCAATAAAATTTCAAAAGAACCTAAGAGATGGAAGTCTCTTGGAAAATTCTTTTCACAGTACAATATATTTAATTGTTAAGATTAAAAATATGCATATTGAGTCCAGGAACTTCCCCTTGTGGTTTAACCCTTATCCTATTTTAGCGTATTCTGAAATCTGTCAACAAGGAGAAATTTACTTGTCCAGAGATATCTAGAAAAAGCAACTTACTGGAGGCAATTTAAACTTTTTCTAGAAATGTAAAGCATGTAATTGCCAGTCAAATTTTTATGTACAGATCTATTATGACAGGAAGTAGCTTGATAAAAACCCACTTTAATAAGACTATAAAGATTTACACACCTAGCTGAATATTTTAGCCAGATATTTGTCACCAAAATGGCCCCAGAATCAAAAAGTGGTTTATAATGCTCTATTATGTTATCCATGTTTCTGTACTCAACATCAGAACTAACAAATCAGTATTGTTTTGAAGTCACACAATAAAACAAGAAGCGTTTGTGATAAAACTGATGAAAGACAATCTGCTAAACCACATTTTTTAACAGAATTAATAACAATCAATTTTAAGAGATATTGACATGAGTTATTTTCTCTCTTGGAGAGAGTGTGAGACTGTACAGAAGTACTCAGAAATTATATTTTCTGAAGCTGCTAAACAACCTGTACTGCTATTATTAGCAACAAATGCATAGACAGACAACTGCAGTTAAAAATCAAGCCATACAGCTGGACATCTTAGGATGTTAATGTATGTAGAGACACATTCCCAGTAAGCGAGAAGTACTGCCAAAACCTACATAACCTTCTTTATTTCATCTTTATACATTTTAATGTCTTAGCCCCCCCCCCTTTTTTTTTTTAATTCAAACTGAACTGAAGGCTATGCACATTTGGAGCAGAAGACGAAAATATGCAAATTTATGAGGATTGGCCCATTTTTTTTTGAGCAAATAATTAATTTTGAGAATCTGGAAGAAATCTGCAAATTCACAGGTGTCTTCATATTCCTCTTACTCTTAAAATATGGCATATGTAATACATTCACAGTATTTTGTGTAAATTAGCTTGAATTGGGGCAGCTTAAAAAACCCCACTGCACTAGATCAAAGAAAGCAATTATTTTGATTTTCACTAAAAGTAACAAAAGCTTCTTAATTTTTCTGTGAAAAACAAAACCCAATTCTAATCATACGTATATTAACTTCATCACAATTAATACAAACTTTGGTATGTTTTTAAAAATACTCTTCATGATACAGTGAATTTAACCATGATACTTTACTGCATGCCCACTCATTTTATCTAGCTTACGTAAGTGTAAGTAATATAGGTGAAGTATCATAAATCTACAAAAGAGGCTCCAAAACAATTAATAGCTATTACAATATCAATCATCATTGGTGGTTTTTACTTTCATCTTGCCTTCTAGTTAGCTGTCTTCCTTACACTGTCAGTTCAGTTAGAATATTTCACCTACACCTCACAATATGTCAAAAGGAAGTAGACTCATGCTGTGAAAAGCTGGTAATTTTATTGGGTTCCTCTACCTTTAAAAAATCTGTTACTTAGCCAAGTCTGGTTTCTGAGATCCTTTTTTGCAGGGAAATTGAGGCAAACATTTTTATGTTGCCTATGGTGTCTGCTCACAAGAAGAAGAATTTATATACGCAAGGATCATTAGTGCAGGGTTGCACCCATTAGGATATAATAACCGCCAGCTAGGACAAAAAACAGATCAGCATCATGCATCCAAACTAACAGGCACACATAAAAATACTGCCCAGCTACGTCTCACATACTAAGAGCATTGCTTTGAATAGAAACTTATAATCAAGTTTTTTAACATACTAACTTCTAAAAAATGAATCTAACAGGTTCCCTGCTGCACAGATTTTTCACACATTCTCATCAACTAAAAAATTTAAAGCCAAAAAAGCTGAGAATTTAAAGCATACTGTGTGCAGTCTACATACAACTTTAGAACTTAGAACTTAAATATGAAAAATATACTTACTAAGTACCAGCAGTCTTAAGGCTGAATCTGATATACAGTCTCATTCCTAACATTTTGGTTAAATCAGGATTTAAGTCCTGCTGACAGAGCTTACATATACTCACCAGTATTAAACCATTTAACGTGACAATGAGACTATAAAATATGAAGAAATCACCATAATTGCACCCAAATGATAAAACAAAAGTACAATATTTAAATGAAAGGAGCTCACCAAAGCTTCATTTATTTGACCTGGAAGTACTTAGTTGTTTTATGTACTGTGTTCTGTTGAGTAAGGCTTGATAAGGAATATGCAGCACGTCATTGGGAAATTTAAATAAAATTGTGATTGACCTAGTCAATTAGACAATGACTGCTAAATACTTGGCAAAACTGCCTGTAATATCCAAGTCCCTCTGGTTTATTTCTGACAAACTGATATGTTATCAACTTATTTAAAGATTTTCTCCAGTATTAACTGCCATGCAACACAAAAAAAAATATACGTAATAAAGAAGCACCATGGGCATAATGAAGGTATAGAAGACTAAGAAAGTTTGAATCCTGCCTGAAGTCATGAACAAAAGATTCTGGCACTAATGTTAACCTACCCACATGCAATGGATGTCTAAAACACATGCATAAAAATGTATGTTGTGAATTTTCTCAAAAAAGAGAAAAACATTAAATTTTAAATAAAATTGTTTCCCAACTTCTGAGATGGGTATGCAGCTATCTTTATGCTTCATGCATAGTGTACAGAATACATAAAATACATACATGTTATATTTTGGGTAGGTATAAAAGTCACACAACTTTGGAACAACAGTTTAGATGTGCCATAAAGCATAACTTGCAGTAAGACAATGCAAACCTATTTATATACCTTCTATGGGCTCTTATTAGACCAATCTCAGGATGATTAGAAATATATACTGAATCAGAAAGGTTATTTGACTGATCATCAGTCTGGCTGGGTTAATCTACAGTTCACATTCTTCCAATTTTTTACTCCCGTATGCTGACAATGAAGGGGAAATCACAAAGCTGAAGGAAACCAGTCAGACATTTCACTATTAACATTATAAATAATCTCTGTGCTAAAGATAAATGTTAAGTTCTCCTCTTTTTAATACAGGCTATATTCTGTCAGCATTGCAGTGTTACAGCACAGCTACCGTGGCTTTGGTAAATGTAGCAGCAAAGTCTGGAGCTGTTCTGCAGGGAGTCAGAGTGCACTTCACTACCACAAAGACTACAACAGGCTATTAAACGTGCATCTGATGTGATCTGCCATAGCTCCAAGATTTAGTCCCATGGAAGATATACCAGCAGACCATCTAGTTCATGTGCTCTGACTGCAGTCGGGGATATTTGACAGTGAAATATTTCCCTAATGCACAGAAGCAGAACCTCTGGTGCCCTACAGTTTTAGTGGCAAAATGCAGGTACTATGAAAGTACAGAGGGATTTGGGAGACTTGCTCTTTTGGATATAGACATCTACATTTTATCTACATCTCATTTTCCATAACTATAAGTTTTTCATCTGGGCTGTTCCACAATTTTGCCAATTAACTCCTGAACAAGGATCTCAGTAGGTCATGGACAGCCAGCACAGATGACATACACTGCAGTAAGGAGTATTATTATGTGTTTCCCAGTGTTCTGCTATTGCCAGCTACTATTTTAGAACTGTCCAAGAGAGAGGAATGTTGCCCTATAAAAAGTTGTGACAAGGACCCACACAATATTTTCACATATAGCTATCATCAGCATTTCCCATTACAAACAAAACTGAAACACCTCACTGTGGAGTGAGTTGTAGTACTTCAACAGCAAAGACACACAAATAGTGTTGATCCACATGTTTGTCTCTCAAGTTGTAGTATCTCAGCTGAACAATGACAGGACAAGACAGAAATGGATTGATACAAAACCGAGATTACTTCTCTAAGTGTGGACACTTAAAGCTTACCTAAAAAGTGATCTCTGCTATTCCTTATGCAGAGAAGCAGCATTAAAAATAATTTCAAACCTATGCACAATTTGATTATTGCTATTTGTCTTTTCAATATACAGATTCTATATAGCATACTGAGTGAGACAGATTTTTCTGCCTGCTTCTTCTCCTCAGGAAATTAGTAATATTAATAGCGGTCTAACAAAAAAACTTTATTGCCCTCACCAGTACCAGATTCACCAGTGTTCTCACAACACTGAAGTACCTATGATTTGTTATCTCCTACCAAACAAAAGCTGAGTATTAGGACAGGTGCGGCAAAACAATGCCAACTTTCCCTGTGCATCATATACCACCAACACTACCCAAAATAATTATTTAGTTTTACATTGTCTCCTCCTTAGACTGTACTCAGAAGCAGTATGGATATAAACTTATCTGCAAAGGATGAAGATCATTCTCTTAAAGGAATATGTGTGGGAGATCCCCCTCCTGAAGTGTGGTGGCTGGCGCATTATCAAATGCAAACTCAAACATCTGGATGCCAGATACGGTCACTTGCTTGTTTTGCACTGCTGAGTTATCTACAGAATATGCTGTGAAGCTGTGTACTTTGATTTGAGAGGATAATCCTATGGATGCAGAAATCTCACACTATTTTAAAGGAGGATGCAATTTCTCTTCTGGTTACTCTTGTTTTGTCTTCTCTACAATTTTGCATGCATCTGTATGCACAGGGCAGCTAATTTGAGAATTTCTCTACCTGTATTCTGTAACTGCTACCTAAGGTAGACTAACCAGTACACAATACATAGACAGTACATTCCTTTGTACATGACTTTACAAAAAATATGGTCATAAAATGAAAATTCTATTTGAAATAAAAATTGGATTTTTTTTTTTCACTTTTAACTTTCTTTTGCTTCAGGTTTCTACATTCTCTGTTTTAAGTGGTCAAAAAACTTTTCCGTGTTTTTCATGTACTAAATTATGCCATGGAAATTGGCATGAAAAAAGAGCTGAGTGCTTAATTTGTATGTTCTTAGAAGTAGCTCTTTGCAACTTTGCTTTCTAAAAGAAAAAAAAAAAAAAAGAAGTTGACATTCATGACCCAATGTTTACTTTTTTTTGTTTAGGTGTTGTCATGTGCCATTTAGCCTATTATGAATTTTTTTCATCCAGTGCATTGATTACAGCAGTCTTCAAATAATTTGTCTGCTGACAGGCAGGATTGCCTACAGATTTAAATAACACAAAATACTATGGAATAAATAGACATTAAAAGAGAAACAAGCATAATTCTACTGTTGTCTTCAGAGTAATATACATTTCCAAAGGTCCTCTCTAGAGAACAATGTTTTCCCTGAGTTTTGTGAACTGGTTTTTCACCCTAGATAGTCTCTGAACACAGCTTTTGATTAGCATCAGTCAGACTGCTTTGTTAGTATGTTTTTTTAAAAGTTCCACTAATGGTATTCCCAAATTCTGAGGGTAGCTCCTAGCTGTTTCCATAAGCAAGAGGCAGCATATTCTATTGCTGCCTTGAGCAACACATGTGGTGACAGCCCAGTCATTTGCTACCTCAGACAAGAAAGGGTGATGAGTTCTAAACTTTTCTTCAGTGACAACATTTGTTTTGGTGTCTTTCTTCTACCAACACTCTAATTTTCATTAAACTTGTAGTGCTACATTAGCTATGTCTACAACTGCAAGTAGTGTAGTCTTTAGAAATTGATTTGTAGACAGCAACAGTTCACACCACACAAGTTTCAGGGAGTTTTAACTATCTCGGATCGGATCCTGGGGAATTTAGAGATTGCTCTACATGAAGACTGATGGCATGCTCCTAAAGCATATCATCTCAATTTGATTCTGAAGGATCTTGGTGCACTCTGAGACCGCTCTGCATTGCTCTGCAATGCAAATACAGCAAAGGAGACAACTGGTACATGTGATTCAAAAGTGCCCTGCTGACCCAAGCTAAAAATGCTACTGTATATATACCCAAATATCTGGGTCATTATTAGATTTGGCATAAATTTGGCTCTTAGATTTGGCATAAATTGGCCATAAGATTTCAAAAGCCACACAAGTACAGTGAACAACTTAGAGAGATAGAGATACTCTATTTTAGCAGAACATCATGGCATGGAAAATAAAAACAAAACTCATCTCTGAAGATCCTTAAGAATATTACCCAGTTTCTGTAATAAAGCTTCTATCCTATCCCTATGCTGCTGACACTTCTGCCAGCAAATTATTCAGACCTTTAGTAATAGCAGTTTTTTTCCATCTCATTCTGATACCTTTCACACAATACTGGCAGGCACAAAGTTATTCCTTCTTTTCCTTATTCCTCTGCATCCCAAGAGACATCTGTAAGCCCTTGTGCTTTTAAAGTGTTAGATGCTCAAAGGCTCTTTTGAAATTAATAATAATCAATGCCAGCAGCATCTCAACACCCTACCCAGTATTTGCATGTGATGGAGAGAAAACAATAGCAAAAAAGGAGACATCAACTTGAGTTGTTCCAGCAGTTGTTTTAAATGGTGAATATTTTCCTTTTCTTAATGTGAAAAAGAAATAAACAATATCCTTAAACAATATCTTTTTAAATCCAGAACATAAGCAGACTCTCAATTACCCCAGTGTTCTGAAAAATCTGTATTTCTCTACAGTTGTACTGGCAAACTCAAATAATTTCTACCAGTAATGGAATTTACAACTGACTAGCCCCACGCTTTGAAAAATGCCATCCAGTAATTCTCTTTCTGATTCTTATGTGGCAGCATCAGTTTGGGATGTACTTCTTATACTGTTAATGAAGCAAAATGTAAATATTAAAAATACAGACTGCATGTTTGAAGCCCAAAAGATGCAAGCCCACCATTTAATTCCTGTTGGTGGATGACTTGGTTTAGAAAAGCTGAGAACTGCAGGGAAGGAATATGAAAACACTGTACTGGAAGTGTTATGCTAACTGTAACGGTACAGAAGGAGTTGTACCTGAATTCAGGTCTAGGTTTTAGGTGAAACCTTTAGATATACTGGAATATATTGGGAGAATGATTCTTCTGGTAGTTTAGGAGACTGTATTCAAAACACATTCTGCACTGTCAGAAATTATCTGAGGGCTATGATAAAATATCCATGCAAGTACAACACATAAAGTGTAAGAAACACTTACCTTGTTGAATATCCTTCATCTCCAAGTGCAAACTCGATATTAAAATTCCTACAGTTTGAGACCGTTTTCCATCCAGCAATTTGATAATCTAGAAAGATGATGCAAAATTATCTGAGATCAAGGGAACACTCTACAAAGAATTCAGTTACTTTTAAAACAGAAGTTAATTTGTGAATTGAATTCAGTATTTCTCCAAACATCAAAGCCTTTTATTAACTAAATGGGGTAGTAAAACCTTCATCTTTGCGCTCTGCACTTTAACAAATGAATTGTGAGACTGAATTATCACCAGGTCTACTAAGGAACATCACCTCTTGTAGGATGCTATGATGCAAGAAAAGAAAAAGGCACATCAAATATTTATTCTGGAATATGTTTTCCCCCCCCTTTTCTTTAAATGATATTTAAGAACTATTAACGACACTGAGTACATCACAAGTTCCTTAGTTTGTCTGGTAGATTACCTTTCAGTGTGAACAGGTTTATGTCTATTTTTTCAGCAAAGAATCAATTCCTGACCAAGAAGAACTGAAGAATTGTCTTTTTATGCTCTCTCACCACTTCTTCTGGAACACTGGGCACTACTCAAAGTATTTCTTTTGCTCATGTCTGAATGTGCTTATTCCACTCTGTTGACACTCCACAGGGATTTCAGGATTTTTTTCACATTTGGGTACAGATATTTGATAGTATAATATACTGACACTCAGATTGTAATAATTTCTGATGTCAGTTTAGGGGGAGAAGAGAAAAGAGGAAGAAGAGAAACCTTAATGTTACTTTGACTGATTGAAATTAGTTATAAAGAAGGGGGATCAGAGTAGTTCATATGTTAGAAATGTAAAAAACAAATTTCCCACAACATCTGAGTTATTAGTATTTGTGATTTTGAATTATTTAATAAGGAAGATATGACAGGAGCACATCACAAAATGCAGTAGAGACACAAGTTCTTCAATAATACAAAATGTTCAGATCCACGCAGATGGCTTACTTCATAGTTTTGATGTACAAAAACTATTAAAATACTAACCCCTGATCAAAATTAAAACTAATAGCTACGTGTTCCCTAAATTTATACTCTTAGTATTTGAAAATTATTTAATCTATATTTCTCCAAATTTAATTTTAATATTTAAAGGTAGCACTTATATTTGGATATTTAATAATACTAAAAACTTAAAGCAATTGTTATCCTTTACTCCTGGAATACTTTTATTGATGGTCACATTAAAGACAGTTAACTGACAAAATTTATACTAACTCATAAAAATAATTCCTACCTGTGTTTTATGTGATTTACAAATATTTAACTATGAAAATACTTAGTCACTCATCTGTACAAAACTAAATTGTTGACACATAGAGGAAAAAGAGAAATGATACTGGCATTTTCACATGAAAATGTGAAGTTAGTTCTTATTTAGAGTACTGAAATTGGAAAATACATGCACAAGTTGGAACACATGCTCTCTTCAACAAAGATGTGACAGATATTTTATGTCCCTCTTGCAGATACTCAGTAATAAACTTATGTTAAAGAATACAGAGTATATTTCCTGCCAAAATTTGAAAAAAATCTATCCTGAGAGTTTTTTCTGCCTATATGAACAGCACATATGATGGATCTTCAGAAATTAATACTATGGAAAATGTTTTGTTCTTATGACAAAGAATTCAGACTCTTCATCTCCTGAGTACACAAGCAAACAAGATGGTTTTGCTCCAAGTTACCTTAAATGAGCGCTGTGGAAGCATCACATCCTTTTGACTGATTCTTCTGAGCAAATGTAAGTAACTGCTCAGTTTATCATGGTCATTTCTGAAGCTTTACATGAATTTGCTGAACACTGCAGCACATTAACTTCTTACAGGGATAATTACAGGTTTGAGCAGTATGCAATTTGTACAGCATTCACTGACCTCCAAGTTGACCTTGTTCAGGGCAAATTCATAGGTTGTCATAAACCTCATTAGACATGCCTAGTTTGAGGCAAAACCTTTCCAGACTATAGCTGTTGTAGACAATATGACACTTGAAATCATTCCACTGAAGTATTTTTAAGTGCTAATATATTCTCCAGATAGGATCAAACCAGCTCACATCACTAAGCAAGACCTCCCCCGTAAACAATTTGTGAAAAAAAAAACCTTAAAGACAGCCCTATATAATTTTAGAAGTTAAACCTGAGATTAATGATTTAAAATGGCAACTGACTGTATGTTCACATGCATTTTAGACAAATGTACACATGGTCACAATTACCAGGCATCAAACTAGATGCAGACTACCAGAAGTAGCTTCAACCAAGTAACTGAAGGCTAATAATTTATTCGTTAGTGAGCAAAAATGGAGGACCACAGAATATAAAGAATTATACTGGAATTTTGTCATAGGTTTTTCGAATCAATGTGAAATTAGAAAGATTTTGCCGTTAAAATATATTATCAGTAGAAAAACAGAGAATTAATTTTCAAATACACTAATTTTGTCCCAAATGATGGTTATTCTGGTAAAGTCACTAAGGAATTACATATTTGTGTGAGTTCCAAATAGAAAGGAGACACAAAAAAATCGGCACTTTTTCCATTCAGTAAAAACATAAGGCAAATAAAAGGAAAGTTTGTAAAGACTGTGTTGAACTATTTAGTCTATGCTTTTAAAAGGCAAATCACTGATCACCTCTCAGCACACTGGGACTTGCTTGTAGCTGGCAGTGACAGGTAAGCGGCTACAACCCAGCTGATGCCAGCTGCCAGCGCTGTGCCAGCTGGTGGGGCTTGCCAGCTGCCTCTTGCTTCTTCAGACTACGAATGCATTGTTGTAATGGATGCAGCATCCTCTGGCTTAGTGACAAAACTGTGACTGCTAGTGATAATTCATTTACTTCACTGATCCATTGCATTATTTGCTTTTTGTGGTTTTTCCCCGAGTATTTTTTAATGTTATGAAGTTAGCTGACTTGCTGTATACAAGTGTCTCATCTACATCTTTCAAATCTTTATAATCTAATTAAAAAGTGAAGATATACCAAAGCTTGAATACATTAATAAATTATTCTGTCATTCCCATTAGAAGGTGTTTCTCTAATGTAGCCAGAAATGTATTTCACTAAATACTACACAACAGACTTTACTGTTTTGTCTAACTGCAATGTCTACATTCTGTCCAGGGCACTTACTGGTCCTGAAATCTGAAGAGATTCAGTTTACTTTAGTGATTAAAAGCTAAATCCTTCCTCCTGGTGGTGCATGGATTTCTTCCATAATATTTAAATTTATTGAGAAAAGCCATAAGCTAAAAAGCTGTCCTGCATATTACAGCATTTCCCTCCACTCCCACTCACCAACTTTTACAGGAAATCAACAGCCTGCACTCATGAGTAGATTGCTGAAACCCTGTTCAAACACAGGAAGAACATCCTGCACAAGAAGCCAAAATATGTCCCTCAAGCCATTCTGCATAAACACTCCAAGAGTTACCAATGAAATTTCAGACGCTTAAGACTAGACATGATCTTTCATATTCCTGCTCAAGGGAGAGCCAAATTTGACCATGTTTTCCTTAACATGGAAGAAGTATAGCTTTATATTTTTTAACATCTATTTACAATTTTATTAGCTTGAAAACACCACTACTTTTAGCCTTTTTCTAAAGTGCACACAAATGGCAATTTATCAGGTTCAAATAGGAGGTATGAAATGAGCTAGTAAGAAACTTATTTCAATATCTTTACTCCTATCAGAACTGCAAAAATAAGACAAACCACAAAATAGATATTCACCCTGTGGATACTTTCTATATTCTACATGACTTCAGGGCTTTGTGATAAACAAGGAATGCCAGTTATTTTTCTCAGCACAGCAGAAAACATAAAAAGAAAGTGAGAGTGCCTCCGAAAAGCACGCACTAGCATTTTACTACTTCTGCTTAAGTTTGAACACTGTTTATTATCTCATGCAGACAGCTGAAGACAGTCATTGTGTTTCAACCCCGCAAAGCTTCCAACATTTTCTGCAATATCTGCCCTTCTTGCGGAAACACAAAATTTATTAATTGTAATTCCTCATTTAGTTAGATGGACAAAAAACTTGCTGACAGGCATATCCCTTTCAGTTGAAAAAATGCAATTCACTCAAAATATTGACACTCTTCGTAAATGAGAACACATGTTAATAATTATGTGAAGTCTGTTAGAGATAATAGACAACAGAAAAGCCATTATCTTTAATGTCCTCCTGCGTCTTTGAAATTATAATCATTGCACTAAAGGGCCAAAAATGATTGATGGACTTTCATTTGGAGCATACACCTGACACAAATTACTTGACATTTACTCATTTTTTTTTGTATGATGAAGACAGAGTGGCATCACAAATATCCAACTATCCTGTTTTTTGAAAAAGTATAGAAAATACTCAAGTTTTTGAGGATAAATTACTAACAAGTGCTCAAATATATTGGAAAAACTAATACAACTTCAAAATATGTGTTAAATCTAGCAGTGGAGATACAAAATGCACATGGAAAAAACTGCAGCAAACAAACCTTTTTTAAATATCTCTTTTTCAAGATTAAAAGTATCATAGCTTAATACATAACGAATAATGTCTTATATTTATTTCATTCATATTCAGGTGGTAAGGGACTTTTGCTTTCTTCCAGTAATTTGAACTTTTCTGCCTGCAGATTCAATTACTTCAGAACCATAAAATAACTATGAAGTATATTCCACTCCTTCTACATATTATTTATCCACTTAGAGTCTCTGGGAAAGTCAGCAATTATCTCTTCTCCATTTCATGGACATCAATGCCAAACATTTACCGCATTACATTACTTCATATAAGACTATAATGCATCTAGAATTAATTAAAAATCAGAAGAAGAATTATATTTTTAATATTTAAATATTTCGCATAGAATTTGCTCTTCTATTGGGCCATAATTAATATATTCATCTAGCCAGTAAATTCTCCCAGCTAGAAAAAACTAGTTCTGTTCTCAAGACATAATATCAAGACCTCAGAATACTAATTTTTATCATTATCTACATAATACAGAGAACATTAAGAAAAAGACTGCATATATGCGAGAAGATAAATGCACAAAAACAAGAGTTTCCTGGATTATTTCAGAGGGTGTACAGTTGGAAAAAAACCTTAAAGTTCTTCCAAAGGTGCTTCATTTTCCAAAGGGCTGCATGATCGAAGAAGCATGAGCAGCCACACAGTTTGCAGAGTTTCTAAACCCAGATAAGCATTACCATAACAAACTTCAAGTCCTCAAGTGTATATATATGTGTGTGTACTAGAAAGGTACACCTGACCTTTGGTTAACCTATATTATTTTTACATTGTATCACTATCAAGTGAATGTACTATATTTTTTCCACAGTAAGTTATTATACTTCTAAAAATAAGTAAAATCACCTTCTACGCAGTCCTTTAAGTTGTATTACCATTGCTGCTTAGATTCTTAATTTCCCTTCCTTTCTTCCCCCATATACTTGTCAGAAGCCTCTAGAAATCAGTGTAACCCAATCTGTCTGGCATGAAGGCAACAAATTTGGGAATCATGACAGTGTTTCCATTCTTGAAAAATGGACAGCCAGCTGTTTCAATCCATAGGACACTGGACAGAAAGTGGACTTTATGTCTTTTAATTGATTAACAGTGTCAAGATGTTGAAAAGGCACTCAAAATGTCATTCACAGCATTTCTGCACTTCAAGACAGTTATCAATTATATGTGTACCATTCTAAACAAACTTTCCAGAAGATCTCCAAATAGAGAAACACAATTTCCCTAGCCAAAATTTTTCTGCATTCCTTTGGTATCCTTGCTCTTAGAAAGCTTTCCATAATTTTTCTTTGCAGCAGCTGCATGCACTTGATTACACTTATACTGTGTGTCCCAATCAACCTTCTCCTTTCTAGACTAAACAATCATAATAATTTGATTCTTTCCTTAGAGACTACTTCACTTTTCATCATTCTCCCTCTTCTTGACTCTTTACAGCGAGCAAATTTTTAATGAAGGGTTGGTTGTAGTGCCTAAAGCTAGGTGCAGTTCTTAACTGAGACATGGCTGAGTAGTCTGTCTTGCAAGCAATACTTCATGATCTATCTGAGTTCTGCTTTTCATTTTTAGTAGTACCATGATTTGACAATTCATGCTCCTCTTCTGAGTCCCTATAATGCCAAGACTCTTTCTGCTGAACTATTACCAGCTGGTTAGCCAGCTGTATCCCATCTTATTTTTTAGGTAGCTGAATATCCTAATCATGTAAACCTTGTGGTTAACTGCATTAGCTTTGTGCTTGTCTTTGTCTGCAGACCAGATCTCAGATACATGAAAGCCTTCTGAAGGATCTATTTCAGTACATTTGAAGCCTCTCCCAAACAGGTGGTGGCTGAAGAGTTAGTATTCTGCTATCCAAGAAATAAGTGAAAATACCAAGGTAACTACAACCAGTGGAGAAGTCCAGAGAATCCTCAGTGTATTCTACCATTTTGACAGTGAGTGCACATATGTATGAATAGAAATATTATTGATGATATATTGAGATATTATTGACATATTATAAATATTCATTTTATAAAATATTTATTATATTGTAATTATATATATGAGTATAAATATACATATAATATGAATATATACTCAGAAGTTTCCTTTCTGAGCATAACTTGCCAAATGGTACGGGAAAACAGACCAGCCTTTCTGTTTACCTTAATCACAGAATCAATCAGGTTGAAAAAGATTTCTGATATCAAGTCCAACCTGAACACCACCACGTCAACCCCACCATGGCACTGAGTGTCACAGGCAGTCCTTCCTTAAACACCTCCAGAAACAGTGACTCTGCCACCTCTCTGGAGAGTCCATTCCAGTGGCCAATCACCCTTTCTGTGAAGAAATTCTTTCTAATATCCAACCTAAAAATCCCCTGGTGCAGCTTATGTAGGACATTTTGACATTTCTGGTTGAAAATGGCAGGTGTCTATCAGCTGTAAGTAAAAAAAAGCACAACATGCGGTGAATATTTTCATCTGTATTGCCATATAGTGTCTACTACCCGTAAAAATGGGTAAACAGAACAAACTGAAATTCTATAGGCTTTCCACAGAAGCATTAATTTCACAGCCTAAGCATATAGATTATTCCAGCTGGCTTCACAAAACTAATAATTCTGAGAATAAACTGAATAATATTGTTTTATTTGGAACTGCAAAAGAGTCAAATGAGAAACAATTACCCTCCAATTCAAAAGATAAAATCTTGCTTCCAATTGAAAAAGAAACCTGCCAGTGAGGCACTGATGTAATTCTCATTCAAAGAGCAGAATACTCATGTTTTAATAAGCAGACCTACACCATCTGTCATTTCCCTAAATAGCAAAAAGGCTGAAGTTAGTTTAAGATGCTATGAAATAGGGCATAGTTTATGCAGAGAAGAGGTTTAATGCAGTGAGTGGGTCAGTCTTAACAGGTATCATAAACAAAATAGCTTAACTATTTCAAACACAAACTACAACTCCATAGCTGTACCTAGATCTTGCTCTGAAGGTTCTTTGAGAGAACATGAAAAAGGAATTTATAAGTAAGTACATAATGACATGGCATCAGCTAAATCTCTAATATATGATGAGCCTCATAAGAATGGTATTTCTTAATGCCTGTAGAAAGCATCTTTAACCAGACTATACATCCCCTACAATGTGACACTAGTAGCATTTTAGGACAGACAAGCAGACATTTATGTACTGAAACAAAGAAAAAGATTCTTGCTAAAACCCTAGTAGATATAATTGTTAGAAAAAAGGCAAGACACTTTGAGAGCAAAAAAAAAAAAGCATGAGAAACTAGAAATGAAATGCGCCAAATTGACAGCTTGATATTGATCTACAGAAGCTCTGTGTTATTATCTACTAATAAACCCTCCTGTAAGTAAATAAAATGCCTCTCTACCACTGTATCATTTGCAGCGCACCAGGATTGAGCCACTGGATCCAGCCTGCAGATATCTAGGCTTTCAGAAAGACAAAGAAAAACACAGGACCACCTGAGAGGGTCAACTGTCTGTAAAAACATTCAGCTGCTACTAATGAGTCCTTTAACTGAGAAAGGTGAAAAGACAGGATATACTAAAAGCTTCTGTACTCAATGAAAACGTTCTCTGAATTCTAAAAGCGGATTTATTTTTCATTTTTAAGTTGAGCAAATGATGGAATGTTTCACACTACTGACCACGAGTTCTGTAAATTCTCACGGAAAACCCTACAGTTCCCATGGTTTGTAACGCCATGATCACAATCCCATCGGTTTTCCAAACTAAAGACATGGCAATAGATGTAATTATGAATTTATTTCTTAGGAAATTTATTTTTCTATTTTCCCATAGTACTTTAAAGGAACCCATTTCATTTCAATAATTTCAGCAAAATATCCATTGTCTTTAAATAGTAAATTTACTTTTAAGAACAGAGCAGAATAATTAAAACACTGATAGAAATAAAAAACATGTCTTTGCATGAGAATACACTAGTTGCTCACAAGAAACAATGCATATTATTATACCAATATGTTCTGTAAGTATTAACAATTCAATTTCGGATAAGCCAAGAGAGATCACTAAAAAATCACACTGCTCAAACAAATAAGTTAGTTTACAAAGCAGCAAGGAAAAAGAAAAACACAATTTCGTCTTTTAGTACACAGGCCTAATTCTGTACTTGGTTTGCTGTCACCCCCTTGGTGAAGTAGATATACTCCCTAAAGTATTGAGATTTTGAAACAAAAAGGCAACTATTTGTGCATACTAATTACCCATTAAAGTTACAGTGATTAAATTCTTCAAAGTTCTTCAGAAACCTGTATTTCCTATTTCATAATTCTTTCTGAAAAAGGTAAATTAATGAAATGTAAAAATAAATATTAGAAAGAAGGCATAGCATATGTGAACGAATGGAATTTATGGATACAGCTGCTGCTACATATCACATTCACTTCAAACATTTGTCAAGTAAAACATCTCAAAATATTTTTCACAGAGAGGTTCATGCCCAACTTCAGTCAAATATTTGAAGGACTATAACAATTATTTCTTTGGTGAGTATTTACAAATGCCAGCATGTCCCCATCCAGGCCCCATTTTTCACTATTTACCTTTTGTATTGCATGAATTTGAGTTCTATAAATTCTACAGCCTTATTCATACTTCTCATTAGCTGTTGCATTAAGACACAATACAGGGAATTTATTATCAAAGATGTATTGAAAGATCTGAGAGCACTAACATGTATACACGTTTCATGTTCTAGGTATTATAAAATAGAAGGTATCAAGCCCAGCTCACATGTAAAGTGCCCTCTTGTGGTTCCAAGCAGGTAAACTCAAAGAGATTTAAAACACAATAAATCTTTCAGTAGTTTCTGATGTGTAATCACACTGTTTTAGGAAAACAGTATTGATTATTATTCAACCAAGAATTTTTATGGCAGCAAATACTACTAATGGCATTTCTTATTCCTATCTGCACATCCCAGTTGGCAAGTGCCAGCTGTCTCTGGAATGGATCATGTCTGAAGCAGACAATATCTGCGCTATGGCAACGACACAGCTACTGCATGGAGCTTTGGCCATTAAAGACATGATTGTCCTGTCCCTTCCAGACACAACTCCTTGGCTATACTGGAAAAAAAAATTGCATTCCTTATTCAAAATGTTGCTTTAAATTTTATTTTTCCAATAAGATTAGTCTCAGTGAGAAAGAGGTTCGCTGGAGTAACTTAATGACAGGCATTAATTATAAATCAGCTCAAGGGCAAATAATGGTCTGAAATACTGGCACTTTCAGATATGAATTAGAACTTAAATTCTGCTCTCCTATACAGTATTTCTTCTACCTCACTGGGATGTGGAACTTTCATTATCAAAGAAAAAATATCTTCCAAGGTAAATCATAGACCCGCATTCTCAAGCAAGAGAATTGAGACTGGATCAGCAATCCATAGTTTTCTTTCTTGCTCTTTCACAAAAAATCCAAAAACTTAAAGGGAGTTTTCTCAAAATGAACGACTAAACAGTAACACACACACTCACAAAAAAGACAAACGAAGAAACAATAAATACCTTTTTAGCCTTGGTTTTTTTTTCATAAGTCTCTGACAATGGTTTTCTTTTTTCCTGAGTGGTGTCTTTGGAGAATAAATATTCAAACTCAGTAGTGTCAAGTATGTCAGGTTCTTCCAGTGATTCCCATAATGTTGGCATAGCAGTTTTCCTATAAAGGGAAAGGTAGTAATAAAATTTCTAAACATTATGAGAAATCATAATAGATCTAACCATAACTGATGAAAATACATGATAGATTTAAACTCAAAGCAACACAAAGAGCATTCCTTTCCTACACCTTGCTCTTGTAAAGAGTCAAAAAGTTTTTCTATTAGTTTTAGTTATTAGTTTCAGCTATATAGTCCATGCCTGCTATACTATGGAAATGCATCATTCATATTGTACTGTTCTCTCTGCAACAACAGCAGCTTGTGCAAATACATGTCAAGAGATTTCTGCCACTTCAACTAGGATTAGAAGTACTTCAATGTCAGCTTTTTTGAGAAATTCCCAGTAATCTATTTAGACCTATAAAAAGAAACAGTATCAACAGATAGTGAACAAACTTTATTCAAGCATATTTTAAGAGCATTTGGGGCAATTTGTACAGGACTTGATTTACTTCATGTTATCCACAGACGTTGTATGCTCATATTTATCCTCGTTGCAGTTCTGAGAAACCAGAGAAATTATGTTGCTTATATTTTGGGAGACTAGCCAGTATTCCTCTCCATTCAACCAACTGCAAATTTAAAATGTGGATTATCTTTCCTTCTTTTTTTGCCTTCGAAGACCAGATTTAGATTTGGGTCAGTTGGGAGCTTGTTTACACAATCCTCTAGTTTTATCTGGATTAGGTAAAAATAATACGTAGAGCTACAAACATTGTACATCAATTCTGAAAGGGCCTTGTTTCAAAATTTCAATGTTGCAAGAAAATATGTGGGACAAAACTTCTGAGTGTTCTGAGTGTTCTTGTCTGTTTATCAGTAGAAGGTGGGACCACTTCTTCCAGCAGATGTCACTAAAAGGCAGCGAAATTATTTGCAATTTAACAAAAGTGATGAAAACCATAATAAAATACAAATGGCTGATGTCACTAAACACAGATGTAATACGCAATAAAATGGAATACCTACCAATTAATTCAAAAGGAATGATTTTTTTTTTTTTCAAATTTAGGATTTTTTTCCTACTTAATACTCAACTGTCTACTATCATGAATGTTTAAGGAACTTTTCATTTTTTTTCTATTAGCATCTGCTGATGGAGCACATTCCGTGTCACAGGACATGCTTAGAGCTCCACAGCTTTGCTCTTCCTGATACTCGCTGTCGTGTTAGCAATACTGAACAATGAAGGATTCTTTCTGGCTCTGCAACAACAAGGCCTGGACAGCTCCTGATCTGAGCAGCAAGCCCTTCAAGAAACTTCCAGTTCTGATACAGACCATGAAAATGCTGGGACATTACACCTAGTGACCAGTAGCTCATCAGAATGCTATGAACTATACCTGACCTTGCGAAAGCTTGGTGAACCAGCACTATTTCAGAAAGTAAACTTTCATTTCATTGATTCAACAAGGAAAATTACAGAATGAAGCTTGTTTGTGGACCAACTATTTATTCACTATGAAACAATTATGCTGAAGAAATACTGGGAAAGTAAAACCAAAATGTTCAAGCCTCCTGGTCCAAAATAATTCAATTCTGAAAAACTTTAATTTTTAGAAAATTTTAATTCTTTTTAATTCTGAAAAACTAAGAATATACAACTGGCATTTCACTTATTTCTTTGTTTCTGTCAAATATTTTATACAAAATATGAACACCTTACAATGTTTTTTTACACTGAATAAGGGTACTTTCTCATCAAAATAAATTCAGAGCTGTAAAGTAAAATAAAAATCATAATTAAAGCCACCTAATCACAGATATTTACTGCAAAAGTGTTTAAATATGATAGAGAAATCTGAAAATAAAATATATTTAAAAATTTAAATAAATACATAATTTACAGAAAATCATTATTACAGAATAAACTACAATAAATAATTTCTAAAAATTCACATTACAATAGATAATCACACTATATAATACGGTATGTAATATACTATGTATATATTGTATAACACATATAATATTATGATGCGTTATGACTGTAAGCCATCATTACCATATATTACTATATAGTAATATAATTAAGCTTATTAAAATGTTTGAATTTAGCATCTTGGTAACTGCTGCTAGGCTAACATAAGTTTGAACACAGATAATAATGATTTGAACTTTAAAATCCAAAAATAATAATGTAATGTTATTACTTGCATTAATACAGAACCTGAATTAATGAACAACTCTTCATTAAAATAGAACAGTCTGTGTCACTTAAGCATCCCCCAAAAATCCATTTTGATCCATCCCTCCTAATGAGCTCTACAATAAAGTAATGAACACAAGAAGGAAAGTCAGAATCAGTCGAATCCAAAAGAGCAGCTGAGTAGCTGTGGCAGTAAGGTATTAATGCTGGCTCAGAAAGTGTAATTGGGAGAACTGCTTCTCTCCTGTCAGCTAAATAAACAGGTAGCATAAACAAAGACTGTAGAATCATTTCAAAAAACCTGGCCAAAAATTGTTCATTTATACCTGTTGTCCAAATAAGCACTTACAAACTAATCAATGAAACAGCATATTTCTTGGTAACTTTGGATTTGGTACAACAGAATACACTACTAGAATAGTGTTACAGAACCACAGAATGACCTGGGTTGAAAGAACCTTGAAGATCATCTCATTCCAACCCCTTGCCATGGGCAGGGACAACCTCCACTAGATCAGGCTGCACAGGGCCCCATCCAACCTGGCCTTGAACACTTCAAGGAAAGAGGCATCTGCAGCTCCTCTTGCACACCTTTCAGTGCCTCACCACTCTCAAAGTGAAGAATTTCTTCCTTTCATTCCATCTAAATCTACCTCCTCTACTCCACAGATCCTACTGATAGTGGGACTTGCCCCAGCTCAGGGGCAGGACCTTGCACTTGGCCTTATTTGCAGTCCCAGTACTCAAGCATATCAAGATCCCTCTGGATGGCATCCCTCCCTCAAGCACATCTAGGATTCTATCCCTGCACTAAGTCACAGTAAGGTGGGTATTTTTTATTTTAAATTTTATATCTATTTCTTTAAAGCTGTAGAGGTCTCCATCAGTACTGAGACTTGTCCACAATGGACACTTCATGCTACAGAGGTTGCTGAGCTGTATATACTTATACATAAGCTTTACTCTTCCTGCTCTGACAGAATTACACACAGAGGTTAGGCTGCAGTTTAACTGTTTCCAGTTAATAGAACTGGAATCATAGAGGATGACACAATAAAGATCTCTGGAGACAGGATCATATGAAGTGGCTGGAAAGCAAAAATTAAACTAAATTCTCATCTGAACAAACTTTAACATTTCAATTCTAATTCTAACACAGGCTTAATTAAAAAAAAAAAACAAAAAAACCAAAACCTTGCTAATCTCTTGGCTATCCTTTTACCTTATAGTGCTAAATCTTGGAAGCACCCTGTCACTATGGTTATCCATGCAGTGCTTGAATTACTGGGAGAAAAAGCCCAAATAAAGCACCTTTTTGTTATAATGCAAAAATTTTTTCATTTATAATACATATAATTGCAATTTAAATATGATGCTTTAAAAGAATTTATTTTTTCAGACTTCTAGAACTGATTCAGGTTTCTTTCCACAATTACGTAAATTGCCTCTACACTGATCTGTAAGCAGCAACTTTGAAATCCAAGTAAATAAATTTTACCTGTTATCTTGCAATTGTATTCGTGTCCAGTACAAAGGCTTCATGGGACGGCCAGGTTCAATGGCAGGTTTTCGAGGACCTTGGTTTGAAGATAAAGTGCTATTAAAAAAGAACCCAGGCCCAGGAGGTGGAGGGGGTGGAGGTAACCCAGGTCCAGGCAGTGGAGGAGGAACAGGAGGTCCCAGCCCTGGAAGCGGAGGTGGTGGCGGTGGTGGTGGTGCTTGAGAATTCCTGCAGCCTTCAGAAAGTGGAGGTGGCAGTGGTGGACCAGAGCCACACTGAGATGTCAGTGAAGTCAGACCCACTGGCAAAGGCGGTGCTGGAGGAACTACAGCGGACAGTGGAGAATCAGGAAGGGGAGGAGGTGGTGGTGGTGGTGGAGGAGGCAGCATTTGTTTTGGTTGACAAGACAAGACACTTTCTGATGACTGCACATTGTAATTGTCCTTATTTTCACTTTGGGCAGATATACTATGTGTCAAAGAAGAAATATTAAGCTTTTTGGGTACTATTTGGTTATTTTTCACAGCTCTGCTTTCTTCTTCACTAGGCTTTATGAAAGTTTCTCGGTCAGTCTGTATACATACATTTCGGTACGCCTTTGGTGGGTTATCATCCTCAGTAGAAACACCAATATCCTTTGCTTTTTCATTTTTTCTGTTTAATTTATTATCGAGTTCATTCCTCAGATGTGCAATGGTTTCCTCAAGCTGAGCAGTTGAGACAGCATGTTCTCCACGAATATGGAATACCCTGAGTTCAAACTGAGACTGCAGAGCAACAAGAAAAAAACACTTAGTGCAAATATTTTTCTAAAGTGTTTATTTTGTAGTCTATTAAAAACTTTCACATTTAAACTGTGTTTTTACATCAGGAAATCACTTCCCTTTCCCAGTTCTAAAGGTTATACTGGAAGCTATTACATAATTGGACAATTACGAATCTTTAGAGAAATGTAAGCAGGGTGCATTTCAACAAAATATATTTTGTAAGTAAAAATCCAAAACATCAATTTGGGCAAATTCTAAGCTGCACATTATCTTTATGCAGACTTACCGGTTTTTAATTGAATGCAATAATTAATGGTATATTATGGAAAAAGGTAACTTTTTCAAATGTTATTCTATTTAATGACATGAGTTTATTGCTTATTTAATTTCATAAATATGTCATATATACATGGATATAGAGAGATAACATGTTAGGAAGTAAAGAATAGATTAAACACAACAGAGGCTGAAATTCATTCAAGATAAAACATTAAATCAATACTGCTATTCCAGGTTATTAGGTCCCTACAAGTTATTTTCTGTTATGCCATGATACTATCAGGCAGCTGGCTGATATTACCATGATTCTTTGCAAGGCAATGACTCCTGAAAGAGAGTTTTTCACAGTTCTTTCGGGATCCCTCTACAAAAGGGAAGCCAACTTTTAACAGAAACAGCTAATGAGCTGGCTGTTATTTTCCCAAATTCCTACAGGCACAGGAATTTACACTTAAAATTCCCACGCAGTGCTTGTCAGAAGTGGTAACATAGCGCTCCCTACTTACCATTCCAACTCGAGTATTAGGTCAGAGCTACTAGTTTACAGGATTAATTAATAAGCATCCAAATCACACATGTGTAGATCAGCATGGCAAATAAAATGCAATAGTTGTGATGTTATATTGTAAAATGAAGCTTGATTAGACATGCAAACACGATACTCATACCTACAGGAGTATGATCAGTTTGAGTTCTAATCAATTTCGTCAGATAAAGCCCAAAGGAAATAATCTGAAAACACTGGGTACAAATTGCTCCTTTACATTGGCAAGGGTAAAGGTGGGAAATCAAGTTTAAAGCCTCACAGAGAAAAATCAAACAGATTTGCATTGGAAACAACCCAATTTCTACTAGTTTTATAGACAACTCAGAACAAATATGTGTAACAGGATACATTTATTTAGCTTTTTTCCTTTTTCCTACTATTACTCTATTGGCACTCATCTTTATTATTAGTTCAATTCAGCTATCACAAGATTTTCTGCCATCTGAATTGCTCCAAAGAAATTGCCTTTCTTTTTAAACTTGGCATACTGATCCATAAATGAGGTAATGAAGTAAGTTTGCCTTAAGGAATTTAACAGGGTTTTTTTTATCATAGCACTTTGCTCCTATTGGACATCAAAAACTCCCTCACAGAACAATTCACTTTGAATGTTAAAGATTTTCCCAGCAGTAAATCTGAAGCCACCTTAAAAACACACTGTAAAACAAGCACAGTATCTAACAAAACTATTTATTACATTTAAATGGGCATAAAAACAACTGTGTTAGTATTACAAGCCTTTCCAAATACAGATCTCCAGTTTTAATTTACAATATAAAACTGGTAGTTTAAAGTAAAAATTATATTTGAGGTGAAAGAATGAAAAGCAAGAAAAAGCACAAAACTTTCACACTGTCAGAATTTTTTTCCATAACTTGAAAAAACTTCATACCCAAGAACTAAAGCTAAAATTACTAAGCGTTAGTAATTACAAAAAATAAGTAATACTTCTATTTAGCAATAAGTAATAAAACAGATTTTTTTTATTTTAATTACTTTTCATCTCAAAGTCAGTCTTATTCACCAAAGTAAGATTACCTTTTATACCTATGATAATACTTTCAACAGAAGTGTCAAGAATATGAATAATAATATGTACTATTTTTATATATATGCATAATTAATACATACATATTCTTAATAAAGGTCTGCTTCCTATAAAACATTTCTTAAAATTAGATTAAATGCTGTACAGTCATATGATGAATCAAATGGAGAGCAAACATCATCAAAATGTAATAGTTTGGTCACAAATATTTTAGGCAAGATGAAATGGAAAAATATTTCAGTGGGAAACAAGATATTTGATGGAGGGAAGGTATGGGAAGAAGGCTGGAGGAGCAGAAGGTATTAGAAGGCAGCTGAAACTAAAGCTTAGAAAGCCACCCCATGCATGAGAGAACATAATTTATTCCTGAAAAGGGCATAGGATTATGAAACCTATCAAAGAAAATTTCTGTAAAAATGCTGCCGTATAAAATGAAACCAAGACACTACAAAGAACAATGTGGGAGATGTTCATCACCAAGCTTTATATCTTAAGAATACCGTTTTTTTTCATTTGAAAACTGCATTTGCCACTTTGCTGACTGGTATAGGAGCCTGGTTGCCTGCTTCCCAGCAGCACTCATTTAAGAAATCTGGATTGTATAGCATTCAATACCAAATAAACTATTGCAAGGAACATATTTCTATTCCCCTGCCCATTTCATTTTCTTGCAGCAATAATCTGCTTTTTCAGAGTATCAAATTAAGCCCTCAAGCCTTGGTATGTCGATGTTCTCTGGCTTTCCATTGTACCAGTGACTCTTGCCAGGCAGCCATTGATATATTACTCCCTCTCCTGTACACACATACAAAATTGATACAGCTGCCTAAATTTCCATGACAGTACAGAAATATTTTTTCCAGGTTACTGCTACAAATACCATATTTGAGGCATGAATGTCTCAATAAAGCCTTATTACTATTTTTGCTTCATACTTCTAGCTTAAAAGAAAAAGCCCTAAAGTGCTGAAATTAGATTTCAATCATCATTTTTAAAGTACCTCTTGAGTATCTTAATCCTAATCCATACAGCAATGTGCTGCTGATCATGTTGTCTTACTTTGGTACAGTCTTTCTTGCATTAATTGTCAATATTAAATAGGCAAACAATATTATGCTATTAAGCTGAAGTACACTGCTAAAATTCAGAATTCACAATAATTTTATCAGGCAAGGAAATAGCCTGAAAATACATGCCACAATTCAAGAAAGAGCACTGCAGTGTACACAGCCACAGAAGGGATTGATCAGTGGCACAGCAATTCTAAGGGAAAAGGATCTGCGAAGCACAGCTCATCACAGACTGACTAAGTCAACCCTGTATTAGGACAAAAAGAACTGTCATATGCAAAGAAAAGAAAAGTAATCCTTGTGCTTTATTCGGTGCTAAAAGCTGTGTGTTTTTTCAGTTTAGGAAAAATTCTGTCCCTGTGTTCACGATCACTGCTATTGAAATTCAGGGTAGCTCATTTGGTCTTAATTTTCTAGGTTCCATCAACAATGCCTTTTGTCTCCACCTCACCCTTACTGGATAATGCTCTCCTTGTTTCCTTAGCTTCTTTCTGTTTCCATTGCTGAAAAATACTTTCATTGAACCCTTACATTTCCTTTGAGAGACATGATTCAGCTTCAGTGTTGTCAAACGCCCTTTTCTATTCTGAATTCTAAAACTAGCTTTCCTGGCTAACGTACCTCTTCCTCCTTTCTTCCACGGCTCTCTTCTTCCACCCAATACCCATTTTGAAGAGCTTGACTAAACAGGCAGTTCTGTCTATCCTTCTTGATAAAATGTCTTTTGCTTCCAAATCTGCTCTTGCTTGGAATGCAGGCTTTTTTGCACCTCTGATACTGACTAAAGAAGGTTCTTGCTTATTTTGCTTTTCAAGCCTCACTAGTGAAGTTGTATTTACAAATCAGGTTCTTTAATTTGTCTGATATCTGCCAGTGAAATGGGCATGATCCATTTCCCTTGGGTAAAATCAATTCACCAAGCAAGTGATCTCAGCTGACTCTCAGTTATATTTAGGCTTAGAAGGCCTGTGTTACCCTCTTCCTAAAAAAAAAACTTCTGTTAATGGGTAAAATAAAAGCCACCCCCCAAAAAAAAACAAAAAAAACCCCAATACACTGTAACTTGGTAAACAACAGGAGTTTGGATTGGCTTTCCAGTGTCTCCCTGTTTTCTCACTTTACACCCTTCCCTCTGGTGTATGTCTCCAGTGACCTCCTTTTGGCACCTGCGAAGTGACTTGACACAACACAGAAAAAAGGCAAATTATATTTTCTGACAATGCCAACAACTCAGCCTTGGTCCCATGGGACTCAGGAAATGATGAAGCATATGCTCAAGGAAAAAAATTACAAATATTGGAATCAATGTACAATAGTGCCATTAACCATTACAGTATCAGATGATAAATCATGAATTAAATGCAAAAGCAAAAGACTAATTCTTCTCATTCATGTAACCAACAGGCTGTCTAAATGCCATTAAAAAGATAATCTGGATTGACATGGACAAATCTCAATACCAGTATGACAGCTCTTCTCTGTGCTCTGATATGTGAAAGATTACAGTCTCATTTAATACAATCAATATAGTCAATTACAGTCAATTAAATGCAATCAACTGAAGCAAATTTGTTGTTGTTTCACTGCACTGTATAATGTGATTTTATGTGAACAAAAACTTTTTAACCATGACACAGAACTGCTCTGATATGAAAAGCTGTAGAACAATTTGTATGTATGAACACAAGGAAAGTATAAATTTCTACAGCAATCTACATTCAAAAAACAGTTGCCAACTTGTTAGTCAAGACTTATTTGCACCATAAATGTTCAAAAATCCTGAGAATTTTAACAGTAAAACATAAAAAAAAAAGTTCTCTAAAACACTGTTCAGAGCAAGCAATATGCAGAACTTTCGCTTTGAAACGAGCAAGTTCAGGCTCCACTGTCAATGTCTAATACTTTTTCACTAGCGTTTACAGTGTAATTCTACTCTGGAAAGTGACTGTGTAAAAATGACACATATTTAATGAACAAAGCCATTCTAGGTATATCAGAGACAGACCTCTTCTTTAACTGAGAAACACACACTTTTACAAGTTTTTACTCTAATTAGAGTGGAAAAATAACATATTAGGGAGAAAGTGAGGTCAATTTTATTCCCTTCTCTGACTTTTATACAGTGATTGTTACATCTAATTAGTTACTTATGCCAAGCCATGAAAATAAAAAAAAAAGTGGGAACAAAGAAGACACAAAGTATCCAGGGATATAGTTAGTAGATGTGGAGATCTTCCAGCGAGGAGGACATTAATAATGGAAAAAAGAAAAAAAAAAATACTGAGTTGCCAATGAAAAGCTTTTTTAAATATACTTTATAGTTTTTTTCTTGATAGTATTTTGGCTATCAAAATAGTGAGCACAGAATAGAGACGAAAAAAAAAATTTTTGAGAGAGAGCCTCTAACTTGGTTTTGTTCATTCTAAGTATTTAATCTTCAGTTTTTGGAAGAGTTCACACTTTTTTATTCTTCTATTGTGTTGACAAAAGAAAAGAAGCTCTTTTTTGTTGACTCTCTGTCCTTGAAAAAACATACATTTGTTTTAAATTTTAACAACAATCAGAGATTTAGCAAAGGATTTCTCCACAGGGGAAAAAAAGTTAAACCCATGCCAGTTTACATAAAAATCAAAATTCCTCTCTAACAAATACCTCAACAAACATAATAGTTACATATGGTATACCATCACTGTCAACGGCATACGGTAAGAATTGTTCCTACACCTCACAATAAAAAAGTAATGACTGAACATTTTCCAACTTAATCCCAGATCTCTAAATATTCATGTAGCCAATGCATACAGAGTCTGATTCCCTTTCCAATTTAAAAATAATAAATACATAGCTTTATAGAGGAAATGTAGCAAAAGTAGTTGGGACAAAAGACAAACAAACCAACCCTCTGGCTATTTCCTCTTCATTGTCCTTATAGATCCACTAGACTCAATCTGCACAAATAAACTGGCCAAAGGCTGACAGTGGAATACAGTGGGAACGGGAATTGAATCAGGCACATGGAGTGATCCTTGAGTGTCTTAGGTAGGGCTAGGAGTTGGATTTGATGCTCAAGGGTCCCTACAACTCAGCATGTTCTATGACTCTGGGATTCCGATTCTTTCTCACTAGGGATAAGCTTCCAGTGACATCCTAACTATAAGGTAACAAACACACTACCATTTTTATCACTATCAGAAGAGTATGAATAGCCATGCAAAGCAGATCTATGAGGACACTGCAGAGGTTTTCTGACCAGGACCATGTCTTTTAAGAGACTCTTCTATACAAGCTATAAACTGCCCCTTGCATTATGGGCTGCAGAAAGTCCTACATTATTTTAAACTCCAGCAACTTCTCTTGTTGCTCTTTGTGGACCTTCCATTATCTCCTAATGTTCTGGGCTCTTTTCCATGCTCTTCACAGAGTGATTTCCAGGTTGCCTTAAAGTTTGTATTCCTCACCCTTATTACCTTGTGTCTGCTCTGTAAATGTTTCTGCCAAGTAACATTAATCTAGGTATTGCTTCCTGCACATATACACATCCTTCCTTCAGTCCTTTCGTGGTTACCATCCAACCATTTAAGATCACACAATTTAAATCACTTGGAGAACTTTGTTATACAATATACAGCTCACAACAGCTCATCTCTAGTTCTTTTTTTACAGCTATCCTACCTACATGTCACTTTACTCAGATCAACTCACTTAAAAAGGGTAAATAACTTCTTCGTAACTTTTAGTTAAATAACCAGATAGAGCCTTTGACGTTCCCTTGAAATTTCTTGGTAATCTTTCAAGATCCTTCAAACATTATGAATCCAAATATACGGAAAAATATCTTTAATGATGTCCATTGTATTCCACAGCACACTCCACATTTATGGATCCTATCATGTCCATCATCTGGTAAGCACCGTACTCTACTTTGGAATCTCTGTGCCTACAGAGAAATCTCACTGGAATCTAAATTCTTCTATCTGAATTATCTCAAACAGAAAATTGTTAATGCCTTGGATTCACTAACTTCTTACCACAGGCACATTTGCTAAACAATGTCATTCCTTGAGACAAATGATAAAAAAACTCTAAAAACCTAGACAAAATAATACTTAATACAGCAAACTGTTAACAACATATGCTTAAAGGGGTAAATTTCAGGTTATTAATAAATAAACATTAACAATAGGTAATTTAACATTTTATGTAGATTTTAAATGTTCAGTAGGTAACCTGTAAAATCCCCACTAATACTAAAGTTTCTCACTTCAGTGAACGTTTTTAAAAATAATAAACCCCTGAAAATATTCAATGGACAAAAATCACTTTAAGCCCACATGTATCACAGGCAGCAGTGAATTCCCAGAGAACGGAACAGCACAACCACTAGAATTTGCCAAAAATTCTAGCAGCTACCTGTCATGCCATGCAGAACCAAACAATCCTTGCACAAAGTGACTGTGTGTTGATTCTTCCAAATGTAAGATAGCTTATGCTAGAAAAAATAAATCCTACCTAATATGTAAAAAATGGGTATCCATCGGAATTGAGACCAACCCATAAATTTCCAGGAAAACATAACTTTGTGGAGAACTTAATTGGCAAAATCTCTAAACACTGTTAAACTCTGCTAAACATTCAAATTCTGCAGAATGGAATGAGGTGACTCAGCACGCAACACACCAATAAATGTAAATGATATATTGTGTACAATTTCTCTGAGGCAAAGTTAATCAAAGTAGGAAACCACACCATTGCTAAAAAGCAATTTCAAACTTTTCTTGAACTAGGACCCTGAACAGTTGACATGCAAAATGCAAACATCCCTTTCCTATCACAAACTTTGTAATTACTATCTTACGCTGTCTCTCACTCACAGCTGCTACCATAGTCTTAGGACAGCCTCAGTTAGTATGTGTGTATAAATACAAAAATACTAATACTTATTCTCTGTGGTGGTGTTCAGAAGATTATGTGCAATGAGGAAAAAAACCCCTGAATATTGCTAATAAAATACTTTAAAATACAGTATGTAGAAATATAGACTGATAATGAAAATTCTATATGAATTATTTGTTTTGCTGATAACTTACTTGAGATAAGTGACAGTATTTCTCTTGAATTACATTACGAAGTGACTTATTTTACATTTGGCATGTAAAATGTGAAAACAATGCAAAAAAATGGCTGAAAGCAAGTTGAAGACGAAGTTTCAGTGACAAAAACTACAGAGGCAGTATGGATCCAATAAGAAAACTGATTGTAGTAGAGAGCAAAAGTTGTCTCTGATCTTGGGAGAATGTTTTTGGACACCTAACAGCTTTTTTATTACTGTGGCTGATTAAAATGAAAAGCCCTACTACTAAAATGTTCTTTTTGATGAGGTTTTTTGCCATGAACTATAGACCTTGCAGTCCAGTGGGATACAAATCCTTTGATCCTGTGCAGTCACATAAATTCAAAGTCGTAAACCAACATTGAATTTGATTTTATTAGTGTGGCTGATGTTGCCAGAATTGTAATGCAGCCTTGTTTTTCTTCTCTTCTCTTCCTTTGCTTTCGGGGAGGGGATGGAAAGGAGAATTTACTGTCAACAATGCTTCACCATATAAAGAACTAATTTCTTTGGCAAACAGGCTACAATATCAGCCATTACAATAAAGCTTTGTAACCATATAGGAAAGTAATGATATATGTTGCTAAGTTGCAACCAATTGTTTGGACTAAGTAAAACTGAAGCAAAAAGCATTATTAGTAAAGCACACGGAAAACAGTAACTGAAGATAAAGTTGCATATCTATAAAAGGATAATAAGCAGAAATGAATACTTCTCACCAGAAATTATTCAGCCAAATAGTGCTATGAGAATAAAAAAAAGTAACTGTACACTGTCTACACTCTTAGAAACTAACAATTTTCATTCTTCATAATGAGCATAACTTTCATCTAAAAGTTCTGAGAATTTTTAGAGATGATTGGCCTCTCCACCAAAATAGTGTTCTCATGTGCAGTCAAAACAACAAAGAGAGATTCTACAGGGATAAACAGAAGTACAACATCAATTATGGAAATGACTCTCTATTTGTGTAAAAGACACACCTACTTTAAACTAACATAAACTGCACACTAATTATGCATCACCACACTACTCGAGACATTCCCATTACAGAATTTGAAGAAAATATTGCAGATGAAAATGTCTCAGAAAATACAGCCTTGATCAATTACTCAAGAGGGAGCAATCAGAACAACCTTAATTTTATCCCTTCCCATCAATGCTTCCACGTAGCGCAGCTATGCAGAAACTTTCTCTTTGACAGAACTAGTATCTCATTCAGTGAACATGGCGGGAGATATTCCAGACAAAAGTTAAAAACTGAATAATGAAAAAGCAGCAAGCTTTTAGGACTTCTGCATTGTGTGTAGCAAAGTGTGGACCCTCAGAAAGAGACACAACACCAGCACCGCATGATAACACGAACCTGGAAAAACAGATTTTACACTTGCTCAAATTTGCAAAATCCTGCAAGATGTGTCACAAGTCATTTTTGTCAGTTTTCCTCAAGTAGTCACCAATGATACACCTTATTTTACAAAAAACTATCTTGAGATTCTGGAATTCAATGTATCGTTGCAAAGTAAGCTAAAAATGAACTGTAATTGAACATTTATGCAAATGTAAGCATCCCATTAAATCTGTTACACCTCAGGTCTACGAATAGTAAGATTACATGCCTATCCTAACACATATTGTAAAGTCCAGTTTATACTTAAACATCCTAAAATTAAAACTTAAGACAGTAGAAAGAAAATTGTAACAGAACTACTTTTATTCAGATCAAATCTTGACTGATAAAGCAAGGGAGGTTATTGCTCACTAACCAACCAAAATATCAAAACAAAAATCAAATACTGATTGGACTGTATTCATTCCAGGACACATACTCTGGAGAATATTGCCCACATATAAGTTAAACTTGTATTGTGATGCTCAGACCCAAGTCTTTGCAATCTATCTCCTACCCATTTTCTGTCCCAATTTCCAGGCTACCTATTCTGCCCTTCATCTTGCCAGTGTAGTATCTCAAGACTGTATGCTATAAGGACTACCAGTCCTAGTATCTCTACTCAGTATTTTTTACCTGAAATTGTACATTTCACATCTCTATATGTGTGTCCAGCTCATGATACTTGCTTTGCTTTCCAGTGGGTTTTCTTTCATTGCCTAAGCATCAATAAGAAGGTCAGGAGACAGACTATAATTTTGAAAGCATCCTCTGAAAGGGTGATCCCCACCTAATCAAGAATAATTTGTGTCGACCATTAATCAGTAGAACTTAGTTTTGACCCATTGTTATTTCATAACAACTTTGGTGGCTTTGTGGAAATGGCAATTGAAAGTTTGTTCAACACCAGAAGATGTAATCAGTGATCAATAGATTTGCAAAGTCAAAAGCTTCTAAAATCAGGTCTTTACTGAACATGAGAAAATACAGTTTTATTCAAAAAATTTTAACTTCCAATTTCAGACAGATTTTCCCTTTATTAGCAAAATGTCCATCCTTGACAAATTTGTTCCTGTAAAAACCATGAATATTGGAGCCAGAATTTTTCAGCAACAGTATATTACGTATTTACTTCAGAAAAAATGCCTTATAACTACTAGATTTAAACAAATATCTCGTGTAGTAAATTTCAAAGTGCAGATAATTATGGCAAGAAAGCATGGGGTACATGTTTTCAAAATCAAAATGGTAACTTTGATACTACCTAATTTTTAATGGCTTTTATAATTCCATGATGACACTCCAATTACTTTCTCCTGCATACAGTTATTTCCTATGTTACAGAGATCTTCAATATCGGTGAAAATAAAATGTCCTCTTGCTCAAAGTGTGTGCTCTACTTTATTCTTCTGAGCGCATAACATATTTATTCAAGGCAAGGTGATGGGATAAATTAACTTTCATAAACTATGAAAAATGCAAGAGGTTATAATGAATTTTAAGAGTTTTGTTTTAGCCCTAATTGAGCGGAATGTTTTGTAATGTGTCTAAATTTGAGCAGGAACTTAGTCTTGCTGAAGTTTTAATGCTATAAATTGTCCTGCTCTATGCACATTTTGACTATGTACTACCATGCACATGTGCTGAAACAGAGTTAAAGAGATTTTCACTGTTTTCAATATAGGGAATATGGTCTGTGGTAACTTCTTAAATAAACAGGAGAATCCTTGGATCAACATGTGGAATTAACAGCATTCTGCAGCTGACATGAAATTTAAACAATCCAAGTCTCACAGTGAAAATGCACTGAAAGTAACAGAATGGCAATATGGCAAGTGGCCATATTGAAAAAAAACCACAACACAATGAAAGAAGAATCTTCTGGGATATTCAAGCTATCTGATAAGAAAATATTAACAATTTAAACATATTGTATGAAAAGCATACATTGCATCAAAAATATGACAAATAGGAAGTCAATGGAGGAGAAGACAGGGGAAAAAATTGCTTATTTTAAGTATCAGAGCAGAGCAGGGACCCTTAAAACGTCATCAAGAATGTGATTATAGAGTATGATTTGGATATAGAAATTTTAATGTGCAAATTTTTAAAATATTAACAAAGCACTGAACTGGGGAATATCTTCACACAACATGAAGAACCATTCCAAACTTCCTTTCTGAATGAAGATGAAATTGTCAAGTGGTTTAAAAGAGATTAAGTGCTGCTTGCTGTAGAAAGTTACTGCTTTATTGCTCCTGTCCTTCTGTCCTTTGTTCCCTAATCTGCTACTTCACCTTCTCTAGCACTGGCTATGCAAATTTCTCAGTACAGGAAGATTTTTTTTCCTGCTGGGACTTAACTATTTTACAAAATGCAAACTTTATAGATAATGTTGCTGCCATTGTCTGGGAGCCTTAGGAGTTCTGAAATCAGTATTTTAATACAATTTCATAGGAGTTCAGTCTCGTAACTTTTATGCTTTTTTCAGTCTTTGTAATTTTTCCTCTCTTGCACTGCACAAAACCTCTACAGTGGACAGGAAGAATTCCTTCAAGAGGACAAAGTAAACAAGAAGAAGATTCATAAAGGCACACAGTACACACACAGTGGTGTAACCATACATTTAGCAGCTGAAAGACTGAAACATTTCAAGTTAGGCAAGATTAGTATCAATAATTAACCACAAGCTGGGAGACCTTCATCAGCTCACCACATGGAAATGCTGAAAAGCCTGAGCTCATTAGGAAAGACTGACTAATAAAACCGTGCTGACCTTGGCTGCTCCTTCGAGCTGCAACTTCACCAGAGAGAGAAGCATACATGATACAGATTTTTTCTATATGTGCATGCCAGAATAAAAAAGTACAACAGAGGAGCCTCAAAGCAGCCAGCCACCTTATGGATGCATTTCATCTTCTAAAAACCAACAATCTCAGCATCCTGAAGCAACATCTTATTACCATAAGTCAGCATATATCCACATATACTCAAAAGTTTTGGGATTTCTAAGTACTGTGGCATATCAAAGCTTTCAACACTATTCATCATTGGTCCCCATATTTTATAACAGATTTCTAAACGCAGTGACTTCTGACAAATCATGATATCTCTACCCCATGCAAGAATACACATATACACACACAAAACAGAGGGGAAAAAATATTCCTTTTCTTCTGAAAAGAAAAACAAAAATCCCTAAGAGCATCCAGGTCAGATTTTTTCCATTTAATCTGCTCAAAAGTGCTCCAGTTTGTTGTAATAGTCTACCTATAAAAAAAGAAGATTTAGAGAAATTAAAATATTGTAAAATGTTTTGCTTTGGTGTTAAAACATCCAATTTGTGATGTGTACGCTCTGAAGCTGAGATGAAATTTTAATTTTACCTGTAAGTAAAAAACATTTTAAATTGCCAAAATAAAACTGAAATCATCCGCTTCTATAAAGCGGTATTTTGAAAAGCATTCTGGCATACAAGAGCTTTCAGCATTATTCACCACTGCCTCCCACAGTTGAATTAAAAATTCCAAAATGTTGCAGAGAGAAGCAGCAGCTTTTGCTATACTCATGCTATAATTAAAGCGCAGTGGAAGTATTCATAAACGGAAGCATACTGACCCATGAGGGAAAACAAATGGGAAGGGGAAAAGACAAAGAGACAAGGAAGGACTTAGGAAGGATGAGACACAAAAAAACCAGATTTGTAAAAGAATGAAATGGTCATCATAGAGCTAGAGCTTTATTACTTAATAAAAACTTAAATGTTTTTATGCCTTTGTGGTCTCAGTACAAAATAAAAATAAATGATCTTTAAATTATCAGATAATTTTGACTGGTGCTATGACTTTTCCTTTCACATTCCTTTTTCTTCCACATTTTTCAAGGTTTTCTAAGGCACTTTGAGGCACTGGTCTTTAATCTCAATTTATGATATGAAATAGTTTTCAAAGTTAAGGAAGTTCTTCTGTGAAAAGGAAATTACTTTCTACCCACTTCTACATTTCAGCTCTCGGAACCTTCACAAAAAAGCAAAAATGCAAACATTACCAAGGAGGCCACAAAGGTCACTATGAACACCTCATGATACATTCTTCTCTAAATGAGGCCAGCTTGCTCTTTTGTAATGTCACGGACAGCTTTATACCAACTGCATTAGCATTCACTATTTCCTAAGTTTCAATAATATGTTTATAACTGTGATAGATTCAACTACACAGGTATTTATTTCTAAAACTTGCCATGAGATATCTTAAGAGACATAAAAACAGGATTTTATTATATAATATTTACTGAATCATTTATAAGCTAGCTATAGTTAATTTTTTATCAAATACCTGTTAATATTTCTTACACTGTATTATATGACATGCATTACGTAATACTGTTATGTAATATAAAAACCTGATGTAAACTAATATTCACAGTTTGGAAATATATGAAAGATCTAGTGAGCTGGTGGAAGCCTAACAACCTGTATCAGAGAAAAACACCCATGCATAGGGTACAGGGTTATAGGACAGCTAAGGACTTTCATTCTATCTTCAAAAAGCAGTATTAAACTCCCATGTAACTAAAGATGAAGGGATATTTGGTACCTTTTTTTCTAAAGGGAACAAGAAGGCATTAGGGAAAAACTTAAATTTTTACTCATTTTATCAATTTAATTTATGGGGAAAAAGGTATGGCGCACCCTTGTGCAGCTGTGTTGGGTTAAATAGTAAGCACTGCAGACAGAATACTACCTTCAAGTACGTTCCTTTCTTTCAGAAGTCAAGAGTCCATTTACATTATTTTGAATTAGGTTGTTGTCGTCTGCTTGGTTGGTTATTAGATACTCATGATTTGGTTCTGCTGGACAAGCACTATGAAGGTGTTGACAGCTATGACTTATCGACTATGCAACTTTCATTCTAGTTTCATACTGTGCAAGATAATTTCTAACTTAAAACTAAAACAGATACACAAACAGGGGGCAGGATGTCGCCACGCTCAGTTTAGAAGGAAGCATGAAACGCGCACACGTTTTTGGGAACTTTTTCTGAGAGACTCAGCTGACATCTAGTGGCAAGAGCAGGAAAAGCAAAACACTTAAGAGAAATTGTTCCATGTGTTTAAAAAGGTATCATTCAGTATTTTGTAAATATGAAGTGAAAAATTCAATAAACCCTTTAAATACAGCAAAAGCACTACCCTTTTTAGACATTACTTTTGTGTGGATGATTCAGTTGAATAATATACATTAATTAACCTGTCAAGAGTTTTGTGCTATGCTGATTGTTACGCAATAAGAGAAGGTACAGATTTCATAAGTAACTGACTTGGAGTAATATGTTGTAATCTTAATAAGTATACACACCACATGAAAAAAACTGATTTTAAGTGACATCAAAAAAAGAAACAAAGCTTCAAGTGTTGGTGATAACATAAAGATGGCAAAACAAAATGCAGTACAGTCATTCTCCCTCCCTCCCCAGTGACTGCTGTGCATCTTTCAGGACTGCTACAGTCACTGCAACTTCAGTCTCACAGATCCAGCACCAACCCCTACAAACTAGTGGTATGGGTAAAGCTCTGGCTGCACTCTGGGTTTGCTGTATGAAGTTTATAGGAAATGAACACAGTGATAACAAACACTGAAGAATTAAAAACAATCTGGAATTCCTGTTCACATACTCAGAAAAAAAAACCAAACCCCACAGAAAGAAACAGTACACAAGTATAGGTCACTTTCTAATGCTAAAGAATAAACATATCACTCACTTATAAGCCACTATATACAGGTTTCAAGGGACAGAATCTAAATAATGTTGCTTACTTTCACCTTAAGAGGACAGTTCAATGATATTTCGGGAACTTTCCCATACATATACCTCCCAGAACTTCTTAACGTTTTCCTAAGCCTTTTAGGAATAACAAAGATTAGCCTTTTGCAGAGAAAGTATGATAATCAAACCTTCTTCATGAACACCAGATATGAGATTTGGATCAGTTTGCAAAAGAGCTGGTTCAGAGAAATTCCTGTCTGTAGGCTCCTTCAATGCATAAAACCAGATTTAACCCAAGAATATCCAATAGCTGGGATATCTCCCATCATATTTTTCTATTATATCCTTAAAGAATGAAATGCAACAAATTATTACATTAAACCATGACGCAGTTTTACTCCCCCATTATATGTTCCCATTGCAATTTTATAACGTAAATTTCAGTATTTTGCATTATACAATGTGATCTGCCTAATGACACAGTTAATGTATCGATGTACTGGATTATCAGAATTCCTGCGTTAGTAAATCTGTTTATTTTCCATTCTATTTGCCTTAATGATGACATGGGAAATACTGAATGTTTTGTAATTGATGACCAGTATACTAAAGATTTAACATATGAACCCATATTAGAACACAGTGCAGCTATACTTAAGAATATTTTGTAAGTGATGAGAAAAGGAAGATGCTGTTAATTTTAACTAGGAGTGGTCACCAAATTCAGTTATACGGCCATTTAAGTTCCTGCATTTATGATAAAAACACTTTCTTGTAATATTTCACTTTACTTACCACAGCCAAGAGAAAGTGAGTTCTAATACTAAACTCTGTTATTTCACACTAACTGTGGTTTTTTTTTTTGATAACTAATTGGTCAAGTTTACACTTTAAAAGAGGAGACATCAGTAGAGAGTGTTCAATATGAAACTTTAGAAAGTCTCACACATGCTGATTTTCCTTTAAAATTTTGCTTCTACAAAAGGTTGTTTCACTGAGAAGGAGTAAGTAGTTAAACACCAGTGCCAATGCAAAAACACTGCACTGCTGTGTTAGTGGGAAGAATTTAACAGAACAACAATAAGGAGAAGTACAAAAAGGAAACAAATAAAACTGCTTTTGAACATCATTTAGGAGTGCAGGTATAGATTTTAACCACATTAATATTAGCTGAGCTGGCAGTCAACTGAAAACAACTTCTTGAAAGAAAGAATTAAATTCTTCATTTGTTAGAAAGTGTATGTTTGCACCATTTAAATCTGCAAAATGCATTAGTCAGGGAAAGAAAGTAAATAATTACAAAAGTATACCTTTAATGTTTCAATTTCTTCTTTGTGTTCCCTCTTTAAATGCAGAATGGCAGCTTGGTACTCTGTAGAAATAAAAAAAGTACATTCCCTTAGAGTCAGAAAACAATGTGCCATCTTCAGCACAGAGTATTTCATACAACACCACTGGGTCCAAAATGCAGGTGTAGGCTCTCAAATAAATGACCTTTTACAATGGTAATGGAAAAGAAAATCTGAACATGGTAATTAGCATCTTCTCTAAGACCACATGACCAGATTTTCCATGGTATTTCTGAGAGAAGAGGATAAAGCAGAGGTCTTCCACACTGAGAAGGGAAAATGGGGGAAAAGATAGGACAGACTGAAATAACAAAAGAAAACTTCAGTTTTGCTTAATTTTGCAGATAAATGTGGAACTGATAGGATATTATGACATGCACACACATGCACACACACACTCTCACCTGAATTCTAAAACAACATGCATCAAATACAGTGATTTAAATGGAATGACAAACATATAATCACTATACACAGTCAAACTGGATAAAATAGCAATTATGAATACAAATTAAGACCTCAGAAAGAACCAAACAGCGAGATACAAAGAATTCTTTCTCTTAATTCTATCATACAAAGATTAATTACAGAGTTTAAGTACAGAATACTGTGAATGAGATACAGGATAGCTCTGCCATTTGGCGAGAATATAACAAAATCCAAAGGCTGAAAGCCACAGAAACTTAAATCACCAGTGAAAAAATGAGAAGGCCAGGCATTGATCACACAGGTTTAACGATGGCATAGATCTACCAAACACACCTCTAGGACCACTAATACTATGGTTCCCCTCAACCTGTACCATGACTGCATTTGGCCAGATGAAGGAAGAGAATCCCCTTCAAAACACTGGTGTAAGGCTCTAAGAGACCTTACGAGAGTCTTTTGTAAGACAGTGGCCCAGAAGCTGCAGCCCTCCTAAACAAGCAACTGGAGTCTGTTCTTAGATGATCCAAGTCCCACTTCTATCTGCTTTCAAATCAGAACCCATCCAAAAGTGTGTTTTTATTTTCCTGGTTTGACTGCTGCCTCCTCAACTAAATCCTAATTTAAACAAGGTTTGAAAATAGCCTGAAGAATTTATATTTCACTGTCAATGGTCTCTAAGACTAAGGAGTCTGTGATCCATTCAACAGAAGAACTAACCTACAAAAGGTGAAATATCAAAGCAGGAACCAAAGTACCAGATCAGTAAAATATTCCAGTGCTTAGGTGCTCTTTTTAATTTTTTCTTTCCTTTTTCTGTTCAGAGCATATGAAGGAAAGAGGAAAGAAAAGGTAATTTGATCATCATGCTGAAATCTGCATGACACGGAAGCTTTTAATGTAAAGCTATTTTTTCTAAACACAGGTGAAGTTATATTCAAGCAGCTGAATTGATACATAAAATCAAAAGGAAAAGAGATCAATATTTTACAAAGCATAAAATAAAAACCTTGGTGATTCCAGCGAGCTATAGTATTTATCTGAATTTCTTCTTGCCCTCTAACAGGTCTCTACTTTGAGCTTTCTGGCATGGGAAAATTGCCTGACTGCTCTGCTAGAATCACAGCTGGTTAGGTCTACAAACTTTTAGATTTTCTGCTGTTAATTCCTTTGACTGGTTGATATCCCCTCTGGACACAGGCTCAGAATATCCATTCACCTAAACAGGACTTAAAACAGTTGCCTCAGGTCCCCAGAAAAAGTTGTGACCCCTCTGACACCTCAGCCACCTAAGCACTCAGTTTGCAGGGCATGAACTTAGGAACATCCTAACTTAAAGGTTAGCTCTTTAAAGTCACATGACAACTGAAGCACATAACAGGCTTTGAAAATGCTCCTAACAATCAGTTCTTAGTTTGGCTAACACAGAAGGATACAGATCTGTCTTAACAAAAGATCTACTTTCTATGTGGCATTGCCCAATGATTAAAATTCTTTGGGATTTGAGTAAGAAAGTCATAATTCATCTATGAAGACACAGACCTGCACTTGCACCAGAAGCAGATTTTTCACCATGTCTACCCATTCCCAACCCTCTATTGCTTATTTTTTTATGTTGGCACAAATGTTTGTGCAATTAGAGAATGACAAAAGAACCTACATGAATGAAATCTAACACAGTATATGAATTTAAAAAAAATTTTAGCAATTAAGCATACGCCTTTGTTGGCACATGTTTCTCATTGCTTCAAGCTGAAAGTTCTGAAAAAAGTTCTAGAGATTGTTTTGTTTAAGCTTTGTTCTAAAGCAGAAGTAAGACAGAGTAGCAATTCTTTACTATTTACTTATTCCTTAAAAATATGTTTAGAAAGTACTAAGAATTAATAATTAAACTGATTTCTTAAAACACTACTACTGCATAAAAGCAAGTGCACCATAAACTGATACACTATAACAGATTTAATAGATTGCCTACTATGATATAAACTGACATTCAACAGCATAAGCTTCATTATATTATTTTTAACTAGAAGAAACTATCTATTGGATAGAAGCCGACACCCAGTAAAGTACTTTAATTCTCAAGCAAATGTTCGTTTTTCTGTACAAGATATTATAACGAAAATCACATCACAATTATATTGTCTTGCATAATATAGAGTAACCCATACCCATTCCTTTTCTATGTTTTGTGAGATCACCCTAATTTAGTATAATTGTACACACAGAGCTAACATTTTAAGAAAATAACCTGTTACATAGAGATGGCAACTGGAATCATTAAAATGCTGAAGAATTTGACTAGAAAAAAAAATAATTGCATTCATGCAACTCCAAAAATCAGTTCTTAACATAGTGGAAATGGAATAAAAAAGTTTAATTATGCAATGGTGTGGAGATGCTGCTTAGAGTGGTTAAAATCAAAACAGCAAAGTAAACAATAATGAAATTTTAACAGAAGGAACTATACTGGGAACAAAATATATGTCAGGCTTTATAAACTAGTGAACTATTAAATTCCATTTAACTAAAAAAAAAAAAAATCACATAGACTACATATAAAATTCAGAAATACCAACACATCACTGAGTGATTTGTCTAGGTTAAGAATTAACAATGCCAGAGTTTAAGAAATCTGATATGCTCTGTAGCCAGCCTGATTCTCACATGATCACCGTAACTCATTCAGTTGTGTTAGCTCAGACACATGAACACCGGAGGGCAGCTCTCAGAGCCAGCCCAGATACAAGGCTGCAGCTGAACTGCAGGACCTCCCACTTGCTGGTGCAGCCAGGACCTTCCAGACTGACAAAACTTCTAGTCACAAACCACAGAACAGCTGAGGCTGGAAGGGACCTCTGCAGGTCATCTGGCCCGCACCCCCACCTCTCCCAGAGCTGGTTGCCCAGGACCACATCCAAAGGGCTTTCAAATTCTTCCAGGAATCTCCACTCTCCTCATCCTCTCTGGGCAAACTGTGCTAGTTCCTCGGTCACCTTGACAGTGAGAAATCATTTCCTGTTGTTTAGCCAGACCTTTCTGTGTTTCAATGTGTGCTCACACTGATCCTGATACCATGCACCGCCTGGCTCCCGCGTTTTTAACACCCGGCATTACAGGTCCGAGCTGATCCTTCTGTTACAAGGTGACTCTTTACCTAGTTTTTGCAATGTCAGGGGAGTTGCATTTTCATAAAAATCAAAGAATCATTAAGGCGGGAAAAGATCTCCAAGATCAAGTACAACCTTTGAGCAAATATCTCCATGACCATCAAACTGTATCAAGCAAGAAGTGCCATATCTACCTATTTTTTGAATACTTCCAGGGACGGCGACCTGTTTCAATGCTTAACCATTCTTTTCTAATACCCAAACTGAACCTCCCCTGGTGCAACTTGAGGCCATTTCACCTTATCCTATCACTAGGTGACTGGGGCAAGAAACCAACCCTCAGCCACTACCTTCTTTCAGGTAATGAGCAGTAAGGTCATCCCTTACCCTACTTTTCCCCAGACTAAACAACCCCAGCTCCACTGGCTGCTTCTCACAGGACTTAGGTTCCAGATCCTTCATCAGCTTTGTTGCCCAGGACACGCTCAAACACCTGAACGTCAATTTTCTGAAGCTTTAAATTCTTTCATTATGACACATAACAGAAGGCTGATTGTATAAATACCCTGTTGTACTTGCCTGGTCTCCAATCTGCCTGCAAGAATACACTGGCTGTAGGGCACAAATTTAGCTTCCCCTTTAAGCAGATATTATTCTTAAGGACTTTTGAGACAATTTTGATAAAAATCAGATTGCAAGTGCTAAGTGCTCGTACCCTGAAAAATGACCACATGCAAATTAGGATTTTGTTACTGAGAAAGTAATTTAAAATGTCATTCCTTTACAAAGGGCATTCAAGCAAAAAAGTATACAATCACATTGCACTGATTCCACTCCAAACAGCTTTGAGTCTCAGTTTTCATTTACTACATCTAATTTACTACGTTTTCCTTTGTTTTGAGAGTATGCCATCCCAAGAAAAATTTAATGGATCATGTACGCTGTTGCCCACTTTTTTTTTTTTGCAACCTGATGCTTCCTGCAATCAATAATTATAACCCACTGAAGCTAAAGCAAACTTTCCTAAACCTGAACATTTTTTCTAAGATAGTGAGATAAAGCAGAAATACAGTAAGAACTCTTAAACAAGTATTTGTTACATTTGCTGATAGTGAGCAACATAATACCATGTCATTGTAAAATGTTTCACTAAAATATTTTTTGAAAGTAACCTGAAAGTTAGCCAAGTACACAGGAAGCTTTATAGAGGCCTCAGTGAAGACTAAAGATACACAGTGACAAGACAATGCAAAATTTCCTTTTTCTGTGTTGCTGGAAAAATAAATCAACTATTCATTGCAAAAAAAAAATCTTCTTACTGTGAAACTTAGATTTCCATTTACTCCCATGTTTTGTCACAGCCAGCAGATAACATTCTGATGAGAAAATGCTAAATTTGCGTTGAGGTCTTCCCTACTTTTACTAACTTTGTATCAACTGCAAATGCTCAAGTTCTTACTTTTCCAGTTCAATGCTATTGTTTTATTCTAGGTATGAACCTGCTACCTCATTAGCTTTTAATAGAAATTTTTATTTTAATACAGCTGTTTTGTCTTAACTCTTTCCTAATGGAATAACTGGCTGAACGGTTTTTGATAGTAACATATATATTTCACATTTCCTTGTTCAACTGTATACTCTAATAAGGTGCTTGGGAAAAAATAAAACACAATTTTTGAAGTGACAAACTACGTAATTGTCATGATCCTGTTCTGCCACCCACTGATGCAGTCAATATTAGAAAGTATCATGACTTCCAGTCATTCTAGATTTGGTTCTGCCTACATGCAACTGCAGGAATCAGTAATTCTAATTATCTAATTAATTCTAAGTAATTCTACTTATTGTTTTATCTGATTTTAAAAAAATAACTTGAGCATTGAACATTGTGAAGACAGAACCAGTGCAAACAGGATAACCTTCCTTCCCTAACTGTTGTGCTTGGTATTAGTCTGCTTCATGATTTTAAAGTACGTTGTCAATGGATCACATAAAGATGACATTGACTAAAATGATACCAGTCCATCAGGAAAATATAATATTTTCTTTATCATTAGGTACTACAACACTTAAAATACTCCAGTTAAAGCCTGGAATTAACATTTACCCAAGTAATGGGCTGCAAGAAGGAAATAAAATTGTGCTTTAACTAACTACCAAGTGCAAGGAGGAAGTAACTCTGTGTCCTGTAATTTCATCAAACATCATTGCCAAACAGATAAAAGAACTGTTGTTGAAACACAATGGAAAAGCTGAAGCAGCAACCCCAAACAATTAAAAATGGATGAATAAGGAAGATGGACACAACGTGAACAAAGAGCTTAAAATGCTGGACAGCATCAGACATGGAATTTGTTACAGGATCACAAACATCTACTGTGTGAAACAGTAGAGTATCACACATTGTGAAACAGTGGACAAATGCCTACAACAGTTGAGACATCAACATCTGCTACAGAGAAAACTGTACAAATACACAGAAAACATTGGGGTGTATAGGTATGATACCAGAAAGTTTTACTGATGTTCCCTTAAACAGCAATTTTTAAATTAAAAAGTACCTGGAACCCAGAAAGTTGACAGATACCAAAACTTACATATGAGGAAAAAGGTAATGTAATACACATTACATTTGCTTTTTTTATAATACACATTACAAAAGCTGCTTATCCTGATTAAGTTATACAAAAAGCACAATCTTTTCAATAGTTATTGTACTTCATGAGTTTTAAATTTAAAGTAACTTGAAACAAAGGAAGAGATATTTAATCTATTGGGCTAATTTTTAAAGCAGTGCCTTTTCTAAAATTTTGGCCCTGAAAGCTAATTTTGCAAAGAAAATGTATAACACAAGATTGTTTGAATCTACCCTTAACAATAAAAAAACCCAAGTATCTAAAAAATCACAATATTCTAGTATTCATAGGTATTTGGTACCTGAATATGAGCAAATTCATCAATATTTATTGCTCCAACAGCTCAGCTTTATTATTTTTCCTGACCTTTTAGGCTAAACATGGTCTCCAGGCAACATACTCATAATTTCTGTGAGCCTCTTTGGAACTATGGTTTCTACAGAGAAGGCTGAGTTACAATACTGACGTGCTAAGGCTATTGAATCGGCAGTTTATTTTCAGCTGACTTTTTTAAAACATACTAAATTCTCAAATAAGTGCACCTCTAATTCTTCTAGTCAAAAATTCATATGATCTTCAAAATCTGAACCATGTACCTATATGATCAGTATTGTTAACTATGTTCAAGAAGTTGCATAGGAAGAGGCGAGTGGTAGGATTTTCTTTTTCTGTTCCACAAATAAGTCTAAGATGTTGTTTATTTATTTGCTTCATTAGGATGAAGAGAAAAAAATATGAGATTTTCACGGGACAAGCAAATACCATTTTCCCACTTGCCTGGTTTCCCAGCAGGAAGGAAATAACACAAGGGGCCTTTAACTGTAAGTACCTAAGCGTTTCTACAAAGCTCTGCATCACCACCAGAGTCCTGTGAGGAAGAGCCCACTTTGAGTGAGATTTAGGAATGGCACTCCCCAGTCCGGTGCCCCCCACCGAGACTCCCCCAAATGACACACTGCTCTCTTGTTCCTCCTTCCCCTCTCCCTTCCTGCTGCAGCAAGATTCAGTTGAGAATTGGAGGCATCACAAGTAAAGATGACAGGTAGAGATATGAACAGTTTACTGGAAACAGCAGTGAGATAAGAAAATGAACATTAATGGCATTAATATCAATCAAAAAAAAGTATATAAGATGTGATTCACAGGCAAAAATGCTCATGCTGAACCCTGAGACAATGAACAATGGAGCACGGCTTCCCCTCTCCTGACATGCTTTTTGACTGGAAGCCAGAGTCCCTTTCTCCTAACAAGGATGTAAGGTGGTATCAAATAACATTAGGGTCCTGGGTGAAACTAGGACATGAGGGAAATAGGAAATGCTGCAATTGAATTGTGAGGGAGAAAGGTGTCTCAGACCAGACTGCCCAGAAGTCCACTTAATGGCAGTCTATATAGACAATATAACTTTCCTAATCTAAGATCACTTATGGCAGCGAAAATCTAACAAGTTCCAATACAAGTTGCTTTAATTGATGCAAAATTGTCTTAACACCACCTTATTCCTAAGAAGTATCCATGCAGCTGTGACAAACATTGATTGGATTGTCACTATGAAACTTCAAAGTACTTTGGATTTATTTCGTTTAATATGATGTCTACTCACATCACCATCTAAATGGTGTTTCATGGTAGAATTAAGGAGTAATTCTTCAGTGACATAATGTAACAAGAGTTTATCCTGGTCATAAGGTTTGTTTTTAAATCTTGTAAGATAATCACACTGAATACTCACCAACGTCTAGTATTCCTAACCCAATTACAAAAAAAATCAAGAAAAAAAAAACAAATCTTAATCCTTACAAAGTTTTAAGTCAGCAGATGGCTGTCCTATAATTCTATGAAAAACATGACAACAGGAAATTACCTAATGAATAAACATACACAGAAAAACATAAATGCTTTGATACATGCCTAATTCAATTTTGTCAGTTACTTCAGCAAACAATTGCAGAAGTTATAAGTTATTGTAGAAAAAAGAGGAACACTATCAGAAACTCCTCTTGGTAAAGTAAGTTCCAACTCAGCTTCATTTAGTTATTACACATTTTGACAGTAACTGCCCATCCCTGGTGGCATTCAAGGCCAGGCTGAACGAGACATTGAGCTACCTGGTCTAGTGGGAAGTGTCCCTGGCCCTGACAGGGGAGCTGGGACTAGATGATCTTTAAGGTCCCTTCCAACCCAAACTATTCTATGATTCTGTAACTTGATAATTCAAAAGAGCTGCTTAAAAGGAGTGTCTGAGTCATGAGCATTTGTTCAAAATGTCTTAAGCTTCACTTAAAATCCAAAAATGGCCAACGCTCTGCTCTTGGTGGGTACAAAATTGAGCAAGAAAACAGACAAAGATACAACAGGGGATAAGTGAAATAAACTTCCAAAAATCAGGCTAACATAGTTAATTCTTTTTCTCAAAGGACAATTAAACCTCCTTTTCCTTCAAAAGATGTCCCTATTGATTCATTATTGGGAGGTGTTCCTGCCCACGGCAGGGTTGTTGGTACTAGATGATCTTTAAGGTCCATTCCAATCCCTTAATATTCTATAATTACTAATGACACTATCAGTTGGTGTTTCATTAACCTTCACATGGTTGTCAATGGGATTTTACTGTATTTCTTTGTCAGCCGTACCTGTGCTCTTGTTATGAATAAGGATCGATATATGTCCAAATAGTTTTCCATAACTTTAATGTTAAGATCTTTCATTTTCACTACCATCTTTGCTTGAAAGACTTTAGAAAAAAAACCACTTCCCAATTATAACATGTCTAATGTGAGATTAAGAAGAAATTAACCTAAATTCCACTCACTTTAGGAGGATGGCAGCCATTGAAACTAGAAGCTAGAATTCTGAAAACAGGTCCTGATCTATTATAGAACTTATAATAGTACTGTAGTCTTACCAATTTTTAGTTCTAAACAGTGGTAGATATAGCATACTCAGCCTTTACAACTTCTATTCCATCAAGGAAAGATAAATACTACCTTTATGGTAACAAAAGAGACCAAAGACTAGACACAGACAGACAACATTACAGTGTTCCACCCACCTGGTGGTCCCTCCTTGTAAAGCTTTAGGTGAGCTAGAGACAAAAGCATAAGTAAGATTGTATTTAATCTTCACTAAGGGAATTTGTATTTTACACTCATTAGCTACGTATTCTAGCAGGGAGTCTTAGCACACCCCCGGCTTTTCATTCATTACTAAAAATATATAACTCAGTCAGTATTTTCAGCTCCCCCTTATATTATTCTGCCTTGCAAAAAATTATCAACTGCTTGTGAACTGCCTAATTTCTGAAGTGCTGCTAAACACCAGCATTGCCTATCAAATCAAACCAAAATCAAATAGCAAGTACTTAAATAAATTCCTACCATGTAAAAATATCCCATGGGTGTTCCTTGGTTAACCATGGGCCACATGCAGTAACACCATGAAAACAAAGCCACCTCTGTAGTACCCCCCACTACCAAAAACAGGCCACGCAAACCAAATACACTGGGAAATATTTCTATAAAGCTCTCAGCTTAATATATATACAGAACATGATATGCTGATTTTATTTACTCCTCCAGACTTACAGCTGGAAATAACAATCATGCTCACTCATTATTGTATTTTCATGTTGTGTGGTAAGGGAAAGAGACCAAAGCAGATCAGAAAGCTTAGACTTTTCTGAGAGATTAATTCCATACAATCTGATTAGAAGACAGAGTTTGGGGTGGGAAAATTTTCAAGAATTTCTCATTTTGCTTTTAATTTCCAAAACATGCATTTAAAAAAAAAATTTTAGACTGTGCAATAGCAATGACTGATATTGCTGACATATGTGACAGACAAAATATGTCACCAGGTGGCAGAAATAAAACGTAAAACGAAAAAATATCCCCGATGATTAGTTAAGTATGAGGCATGCTTCACAGTTTTTCAAAGAAAATACACACTAAAGCATGCATGCTTTTCCTAATGCATAGAAAACCGAACGTGAAATAAAATCTGGATGTTTTGGACAACCTACATAAAATATGTAATGCATGTTTTACATCACACAGAACTTCTCTGAACACAAAGCAGCAACAATGTTTACAAATATATTCAACAGACACTCATGAAAATCTTGTAACGCTGAGCGTGCTGCACTCTTCACCAACATTTCTAAAAGAAAAGATACAAGCATTCACTGGTCAATCTGGTGACCTCAAAATTCAACCTACAACCCCAGAAACACTGGATAGGGTGGGTCATAATGTTTCGAAGGGAAATTTTGATTCTTCAAAACTGTTGCAAAAAGCAAGTATATACATTCAAATATTATTCAGTATTATTCTATTGTGTTCACAACTGTGCTATGCAGAATTAACTTTTCTTCTTTGGTAATAAAACAACTTACCTACTTAAATAATTTTAAATAAAATCTTACATGAAAACCTTTCCCACGGAAATCTCCATAACTCACATTTCAAGTAGATGGGTTACTCTTCAAACTTCACAAAAGCAATTTAGGAACCCTCTCTGCCATAATCTCAAAACTTCATGTAGAAAACAGAAGCTTTGAAGTTAAATGACCGATACAGCCACTTCTGGTCAGTACACTAATTTTTGTATAAAGCCATACATATTAAACTCATGTGGAAACATGCAAAATAATGTTAACACAATTTAAAAGTAATTAGAGGATAAAAGCTGGAAAACTTGAGTGCAATCTACCTTTCTTGAGTATAACCACACCCTTTAGTATAAAGAAAATCATTAACTTATAATTGCACTGATTCATTAAATTTCAGAATGGTGAGGGCTTCTTAATGTTTTCTCCCTGCGTGGTAACCCTTGGTCCCATTTTCAATGTTCCCCTTTACTACAGCATTTGTTTCCTCCACGTCCCCGTGTAGTTCTCATCTTTAACCACCGGGTGTCAGAATGGAACCTACTCACCCCAGCTACACCTTTTAAATTACTTTTTATTTATTTTTACAGATGTATTGATGCAACATTCCAGGCTTTCTCAGGCTACAGTCATAAAACAACAGCAAATTTTCAGGCTTTTCTTTCAATAAAAATACTCATGAGCAACTTTCAAAAATCTAATTTGCTCAGTCTTTGGTTTTTATAAAGCATAACTGCATTTAAGCATCCTTTTATAACTAGGAAATTAAAACTTATTTATGCTCAAAGAAATTCACAAAATTAACTATTTTTTATAGATAGAGGATTGGATAAAAAAATACTGCATGTTGTTTTAAAACATGATTCTAATCCTCCTTCCCTCAACCCCATTCCATCTACTCCTGTCCTCTCTTTACTTCCCACTGAACCTGAACTCTTTTACAGACACATAATTCATTACATGCAAGGATGCTGAATCCACAGACTGCAAAATGAGCAGACATCCTTCACTTCAGCTTAATTTTTGTTTTGGCTTTGGTTTGTTTGGGGTTTTTTGTTTTTTGGGGTTTTTTTTCCATTTTTAAGACAAGGAAGAACCCTTCAAACCTAAAATTTCAAACATTCTCAGCACCCTAAAGATTCCACTACAGTGAAAATATGGCAGATGTGAGAAAAGGAGACAAATGAAGAGGGATTTGTGAAAAATAAATAGCCTAAAACAAGCCAATAGTCCAGTGTCCAAATACTGTCCAGATACTTCATGTCCTGTAGTAGGTTTACTCTGGTGTCCTCTGTATTATTTAAGTATCTTGAGAATAGCCACTGAATTCCCCAAGAATAATAGAATTGTGTCCAGAAAAAACAACTTCATATGGAAAAACCAGTAGCCACTTGATGGTCTGTTACAGAAATGAGGAAAATAGTTACTCCTCTTTCTGATTGCCAAGCAGTAGAAAGCACTATTCAAAAGCAGTCACCTGAGTAACTTATCTGCCTGACCATTCCTCAGCTGTGAGGGGTTACAGTTACAGTTCATTTACCTGATAGCAGAGATGAATAGTTTCGTTTGTCATTTCAGCCTCCCAAAAAGGGAACACTATAGGTACTGCTGCTGGGGACATTCAACACCAATTCTGTCCCAATAAAAGTCCTACCTAGTATGTACAAAAACAATGTATCACAGGGTCACATTCGCCAATGCAATATGGTAAACAAGTAACTCTTTAACAGCAAACACGAGGAACAGATTTATTACAAAGCACATGTCTGTGCCATAGCAGAGGGAGCAAACTTGGCAGGGCTGATACTGAATTTATCTAAAAAGAAATCCAAAAAGCAGTTCTAAATGCAGGTGCAAATTTTCAGAAAGCATCATAACAAATGAACAGTGAGGCTGAAGAACAGGAAAGGGAATTCAGTAAAACTCAGAGACATTTCTGTTACACAAAGGGTTTCATATATTTTGAAACAGAACCACGGAAATAAAATACAAAGTCATTCTTCTCGTGCGCACAATCGCTCTTTCACTGTGTTTCAGTTATATAACAAGAATCATCTTGTAAAACCCTGTGACTGTTTTGGGTCTTTGCAAAATTGGATTGCTCAGGTCCACAGTATACTGTATACTTCAAAATTAAAACTACAGTAAAATAAATAATTCACACAATTTGCCTTCATTATATTCAGGAAACAGATTAATCTCACTAGGAAAATACTAAACTTAGAAATCAGCTTTCTACTTTGAGTGGACAAAAGCAGCTCTGTATGTGAATCTTAAGCATGCTGGTATCCATGGCTACACCTATGTGTGTATCCAGACATGGCTTTGGATACTGTAACACCTGTCAGGCACCTGCTGCCAAACATGCACCCAAGACTCAGTAACAGCAGATCTCCTAAAAGTACTACATTTCTACAGAGAGTATGCATACAAAAATAAAGCATCAACTTTTACTGAAAAATTGGAACATAACTCTTCTTCCCTCTCACCTTGTAAAAATATAATCCTCAGTGTATGGGAAGGCATGGACATTTTTACCCCACGGCCTTAGGTACAGTTACCATGCTGTAACTGTGGGCTTGGTCTGGGTTTTGTTTTTTAAGATTTAAGTTTAAAAAGTTTCCTATTCTGCATCTCTATCTAGTGCTAAGAGCCCATAAACAGAAAGGGAATTAATTTTAACTTGAAAAATAGGTCAGAATTCTTATCCTAGTTTTACAGATGGATAAACTGAAACTTGGAAAGGTTCCCAAAACTTTCCTGAAGCCATTCCAGAAAGTAGCAAAAAGACTGAAAATGGAACATCTTAACAACAAATATTAATCATCCACAGGTGCCTATCTTTTTGTTCCTGTCTCAAGAGGCACAATATGAATGACAGTGTCAGCTGGGATAGGGATGGAAAAGCAAAGAATACTTTTTTGTTTGATTGGTTTTGAGCATGGTTTTTGTTAGTATTTAGTTAGTAAATCTTAGCTCATTGTGCTGCAAGATATTTGGAAAAGTGACTGCTGTAGTGATCAGCACATGTGCAACCCCTCTGTGGCTATAGAGATTTCTGAGCAGCACTATACCAAATACCTTCTAAATCCATAAAATTATCACTTTAGCTATCATAAGTAAGGGAAAAGAAATGTCATTGTTACTCCAGAATATACTATGGCTATCAAAATCTGGCTTGTAATAAAACCCTCAGCTTCTCAAAAACACTCTAGTGTATTTGTCAGATTATGAAACACTGAATTACACGCACCTGTCATGCTACACAATAAATGCAGTAAAATGTAGTAAAATAATTCACAAAAACTTTATGCACTCTGAGGTCACATCAAATTGATCAGTGATTCAATCACAAAAGCACTACCTTGAAGCAATGCAAAATATCCTGTTTGCTATACTGCTGCTTGATCTAATTCAATACTAGTAAAATTTATAATAGAATCCCAGAACTAAACTCCAACCACCAGACTGAAATGAAATAAGCCTAAATTATTAATTTTGTTTTGTTTTGTTTTACTTAGGATGAAACCAACTGTTGGTAGCTACTGTCAGAACAACTTTCTTCAGGACACAACATAAAACATCGTCTTTCTTTCAAAGACAAACACAGACTGTTCAAAGCCACAAAGGAAGCTTATGTTAAAAAAGATAAGAAATCATGCTCTTATTTCTCATCCTTTTCTTCCTAACATTATGCCTCTCTTTCTCTCATAACCTGGTTATTCCCTGCCTTTACATCACGGCCATAAAGTGATTTTCTTGCTGGGAACTATGAGCATAGGAGATCAAGGATTTGATACACTTGAGACCCAACAATAAACATCTGCCACTATTTTATATTTCATTCACCATTTACCCAGGTATTTTTTTTGTCTAATAAGACCTTCATCAGACACCTCCTGATTTTCTTATTTACTCTGAAAATTGTGCTTACATCATCACAGACTGTTCTAGAAATTGTAGCACCACAGAGACAGCATTACCTCACTGCAGATTTAAAGATGATGAACAGACTGTGAGAAAGTGAGGTTTTAAAATGTTACATACAGACATTTGAATTAAAAAGAAACACTGAACAAAAAAATGAAAAAACCACACTAAATGAATTAATTTTCCAAGTGGTTTTTTTTAACATTTTCTCCCACAGCAATGTCAAATACTTCTCTCTCTCCTTACTTTTTACATTTCTGTTTTCCTAAGCAAAAGATTAAACTCTCTCTGTGGTATATAAAAGTACTAGTTTGATCCTGAAGGCTAAATAGAAATAGTTAATGGAAATAACAGAATCTCTGTATCTATACCACCTTAATGTGGAGACTGTTCTTCCAACATAAGTAATTTTATGAGCTGCAGAACCCATGCCTAAACTTCTTTTCTTGGACATGGGTCTGCAACTGCTGACCTAGTCATACACAGTAGCTGAGATATTCATTAGATGTGGATTCAATGTGATGTAGTATCACAGATGAATTTCCTCAGTATAGACATGAATTTGTCTCCTGTATCTGGCTACATATTTTTACCACACATAATGGCTGACACATCTACCCTTCTGTCAGAGTCACTGTTTAAAAATGTGAGAAGTCTCTCCAAGAATTATGAAGGAAAAAAACAAAAAAAAAACCTTAAAATGAAAGCAGAGGAACAGAAATTTAGGACGAAAAATACATGCACAGAAATGTCTTTGATTCCATGGAAATTATTTCCATGGAATAACTATAATTTAAAGTACCCTTTGCCTAGTCTTCCAGTACATAAATGTACTACAGACTTTCTGGACTTCAGCTATTTTAGACATACTTCAAAGAAGTTCCAGTTTCTCTAGAGAATCATGCAAGCAGCTTGTGCTAATTACAGAGAGCCGGTTGACAGCACAGTCACTTACTCTACAGAAACACATGCATTAAAGAATTAAGAAAACCTAAGTTAAACCAAAATATTGCAACACCATCCATTCAATTCAAAATTAACAACTCAAGATTCGGATACTGCAGGAGACAATACTATGACTGCACAAGCAGTTATCAAATGCATGAAAAAACCTGGTGCTCAGTTGTATCCCTAGCTTCTTTCACGTCTAATATTCCTACCAGGCCTAGTCAGCCTCATACACGTGTTCCTGGTTATGTCCATTTGCTGTTCAGTTGGTTTCCCACACATCAAGCCAGACTATGAGCCTCAGGAGGGAGTTAGCTACTCCTCCAAGCTGCTGTGAGTCATTGAGCTGTCTGCTGTGTAGGCCAAATCAAGCCTGAATTTCTTGCTCCCACTAGGCAACAAGAACAATGAGGAAAAACATGACAAGGAGGTGAGAAAAGATCAAAAAGACAGGAATACTCTCCCTCAATATCCCTACCTTCCTGTCATAGTTGTCATAGTGCATGGTGATGAAGAAAGCAAATCAAAGACAGTGTAGAATTGCAAGAAAGATTACTGTATTCCAACTTTCAAGTTTTCAGTCTTAGTTAAAAGCTATTTTATCATGACAAATTAAAAAAAAAAAACTATGCTACCTTATAAAATATGTACATATTCGTGTACCCTGTTAGCAGTACAAAGATGAATGTTGACCAATTTATCCTTGGATGAGAACATAAATTTCATCTAAGCCTAAAATAAAGCGGTGCAAAATGAATACTTACCTAATAATTAATCTTCTTATTATTGTTTTTATATAAATTACTATTGTTTTAGTAGATGAAACTCTTAATCACAGAAATTAAAACAGTAACATAAATTATTGACTGAAAGTTAATTAAAAGAACAATTTCAGCATTTTTTATTATATAGATTTTCATCTATTCAGCATCATCAGTGGAGGAAGACTGGAATCATGAACAGTTCAAAGTTTTTGAACTCTATTCCAAGATCAAGAATTTTTCACTTGATCTTAGTAGCCAGGACAAGGCACTGAGGTAAGAAATAGGGTTTTAGCTTTGGACCAGTCAATTTAAATAATACAGATTATTAACCTGCATTATAGCTCATTTTTAAGAAGCCCATTTCTTAAAAGGGGGTCAAGAAGCTTCTAAAGTATTGGTGGCTGGAAGGGAATTTTGGATGTGAAGGGGCATGAGGGGAAATGCCGGTATACACATGAACTTTGAAGGTACCTACTACTGTCAGAGAGAAGATTGTGAATTTAGAAGTTTTGATGTATTGCCACATTCATATTCATAAGAAGTCCCACAAACCCCAGCAATAAGACCAACACTGAATACAAACTCTATTCTTATAACTGTATCATCACAGCTCATGAACAATACCTTGCTTCACTTCTAGAGACTCTATAAATTCATTTCTGTGCATAATGCTTTAGAACAGTCACACAAGTCCTCAGAACACCCAATGCAAGTGATCATCATGTGCAACTCACAGCTGCTTTCTGGGCATCCCTGAGCAGCTGAAAGAAACAAACCTGCCAATCTCTGAGGCCACACCTATAACTTTACTGCAGTCTTAACACAGTCTTAACATGCAAACATAGTCTTTGCCTATTTCCTTTAAAAGCACTGCTTACATCTCATCCCAGCTGAATCACCAGCGGTTTGTTTTCATTCAAATCCCTCTGCCAGACGCTGGAGCAACTAATGAACTGCAGAATCTAGTCTATAAAAACTCTAGCAAACAAACCATCAACATGCTGATGACACTGCCACCCAAAATATCACAGTAACAAGAGTAACAATTTACACAGGCTCTAAGCCAGTCTGTCTTTCCTATTCAAATTTCAAGAAAGCATGACCTAATTTCTCTACAAGTAGTAGAATCTGGAGCTTTTGTTAATTCAGTTTTCTTTCTTTATTTAACCATATGTTTCACCACAGATTATTACAGTCATTAAAAGGAAAAAAATATTTGTTTGGGTAAAATTAAATATAGCAAGCATAATAATAAAAACTCTGTATAATAAAAATCCTACAATAAAAATCTAATTCTAACATCAACTTGCCAACAGCTGAATACCTGTCCTGGTCATTAGATGACAGACTCCCAAATTCAGACCAATCAGATGCACCATAAATGCATTTCTATATATTAAATTCAATTCTATATATTAAATTCAATTCTATATATTAAATTCAATTCTGTGTACTAGAATCATGTTGCTTCTGTCAAAACCAAGTTTCCTCAATCTTCCAACAACTTCTACACTTCTAGTATTATTCCCACTTTACAAAACAAGAAAGATTAAAGCAGAGAAAATTGAAACAAGAGTGAGAAAGCCTAAACAATAAAAAGAAGTAGACAGAACAAATAGGAGTACTGTTTCTCAAAGATGAGACAGATATCCAGTGGAATTAGAAATAACCATACAGCATTACCCTGAACAATTTCTCACAGCAAAGCAGTATAAAAGTTTTTTTTTCAGTTCCACTTAATATACTTTCTAGGTGGTATTTTCTAAAACCTCCAGGTACCCAAAGAAGAGATAGCCTGTTGTCTTTCACTTTAATATTTCAGACTATTCCTCAGTTTATGATTAATTTCTGAGTATCAAGGACTTCCTGTTTTACATTCAGGAATATAAATTTGAACCAGAGTTGTGGTGGCTAAAATAATCACTTTCTCCCTTGTATGTTATGTAAATATCTAAATAACAATAACAAAAAAACCACCAAGAAATATTTTTTTCTGTGGAAAGCTCATCAGATAATTAGCATTGCACTTTGGACATATCCTTTCACACCCTTGCACAGGACAATATGTGTGACTAGCTACAGAAGTGGCCTGACTGGATATGAGCATTCCTCTGCTCATAGACATGTTGCAATAGTGGTATTTTCATTCTGAACAATACCTGCAGGAAATCTGTAGCCAGACCAGAGTTCAGCAGGGAGCTGCCCCCTGCACCAAGGCATCAGAAAAGGCAGTCACATTTCCACGCATTCACCAATCTCTCATTCATTTAAACAAAATTCCATGGAAATGGCTAACCTAATTTATCAAAAAAACCCCACCACTTCTTTCCTCACTAATTTGTAGAGGCAAGTCTGCAGATTTCAATACATATTTAGCTATTTACATTTAAAAATCAAATGCAGAATTAACACATAGCAGTAAACCACACATAAGAAACATAAGGTCTGTTTTTCCAGATAAGAAAATACTGTGACTTATCACCGTCTCTGTATTAAACAAGATTAAAAATGTCAGAAACTAATTTCTGCAAATGCTTCACCTCTTTGCTTTACCTGCTTCTGTGTACTTTAATCCTACTTTTACTTCTTCATGATTTGCTTTTGGTGGCGGCCAGACAGTCTGGAGTCTCCCTGGAGTCTTGTCATCTTGCTCTGAGGGACTCAGGTCAGGCTGTTAAAATTACGCAAGAAAAAATTAACGTCTGCAGTATCAATTGATTCCAAATAGCAACTGCCATGCTCAGCTCTACACACGTGCTCCAGAAAGATTATCTGTCTCATTCTACTGGCTGAAACAGTGCTCAGTAGGTTGGAAGGGACATAAATAAATCAGTGTAGAAGAATATTTTTGAGGAGGAAAGTAGCATAATAAATACGACATGCAGTGATTTGTTGAAACTGTTCACATCACTATGGAAAGCTGTCAATCCTTTGCTGAACCACAGGGGTGGACACCAATGCTGGGGTTTTTTCCTGTATCTTTCTTCCAGAGTGAAATATTCCAAAGTGTGCTCCTCCTACAAGTAAACATTAGAGCAATTCAACTACGACATCATTTTACAATATAATTTTCTGGAAGCAGAGCTAGTTTATGAAATTCCTGCCCCACCCCCAGCAGATTGCTCAGTCCACATACCAGGTAATACTGCCACATCAAAGTAATGCTGCAGCTGTTAATGGGACTGCACTGTCAACTGGAATGCTAAAATAACTCTTTAAATGGGGAAGGGGTGGAGGGGAACTGACCCACTAAACAAGCACTCTTTTAGAAATTTTTTTTGGTAGTTTTTAATATCTCAAATATTTCTGTAATCTGATTCACAACACATTACTACAAGTAAATGTATAGACACAACTGCAACAGCAGTGAAACCCTGTATGAAAATGGCCCCATAAATGACCCACAGGAGCAAGGGAAAGGAAAGGCTAGACCCTTGGACTCTGGCTTTGCCCTGAGAAAATACAGATTTGCACTAGACTGGACATAAAGCAGACGTTTATAAAAGCCCCTCCTGCTGACTCCTGTGCCTCCTCCCTCTCCGTGTGTGATGACAGCTTCCCAAAGAGGTTTGCTGCGAGCCACACGAACGCTGACGCCAGCACAGCGACTGGAGTAAGCAGGAAGGAGCAAGCCAGGAATGGGAAGGGCACGCACAGACTGCACTTGCTGTACATTCCACAGCCAAGGAATACCTGTTTTCTCCTCCCCATAGGTAATTTACTGCAAACTGGTATTATCGGTCTACCCAAGTGTTGGCCAGGATTTTTTGCATGGGTTTTTTTTTTTAATATTATGTAAGAATAAAAATTTTAAAGACAGTATAACCAATATAGAAAATTAACTTAAGTGGCTTCAGGTTTATGGTCCAATCCTGGAAATAGAATCCTTCAGGTAATTCCCCCTTCAGCCAACAATAGTCTCCTGGGCTGATTAAATCTGCCAAATATGTGGCTGTAAGAATTTTGTGTTGGGGGAATGCCAACCCAAAGGTTACTCATTTAATTAAAGAGTTCAAATCACACTCAAAGTCATTTATGATTGTATGAAAACTCTGCACTGATTTTTTTTTAAATATATTAACTACATCTCCATATGCCTGAGAGCATTAACCTTGCAAACACTTATATTAATCAAAAACTTGATTTGTCTAATTGAAATCACTAAGTTATACCTGGATAAGGTTAAATGCTTATCAATATTTGAAAAGCAGATATGTATAAAATAATTACAGATGAATGTAAACAAGAAAATAAAATGCTGCCTGTTCTATGTCTTGAACAAACTGAGCTGAAAATCACTCACAACTTCTTGTATCAACTCTTATCATAAAATTATTCCTACAGGTAAAATGAAATATTACTTTTAAAAATAAAATAGTCAATGAAAGAAAACAGACTGAGATTGAGAAACTGTTAAATACTATTACAGTAAATATCTGCAGCATCAAACTGATTTAAAGCCATAACTAACAAACATATGGAGAACTGTTTCACAGAGATCTTTTAAAATCAGAAACTGATTTTTAAGTTCTCACTTCTAATTGAGAGGCTTCTACTGTCACCATCAGTTGTGGCCAAATTCTGCTTCAACTGCAGATGATCAAATTCTGACAAATTAGCCCCAAGATTTCCTCAGCTGGGAAACCAAAATTTGAGATTGTCAAAAGAAGAGCAATTTTGACATTCTGGTCTTAAGTCTCCACCAATAATATTTAAGCAAGAAATTATTTTTTTAATCCTTCTACTTCCAGATCTTAGGAAGAAAAAGTAATTCAACCTACAGATTTGTCAGATGGTCCATCCCCAGGTTTTGATTTTGACCTTTCAAATACAGCTTTCAAGGACTCTTTTTCATTTCTCATTTTGCGTTTTAGGGCTTCCAGCTCTGAAGTATCTGCAGTTGTTTCTTTCTTGGGAGGTCGCGTGAACAAGGCTTTAAAGGCATCCAGTGCAGATTCAGCAGGGCTTGATTTTATCTCCTCAGAGGGAAATCGTGGTTCTCTCTTGCTGGAGGCTCTGTTCTCTTGAGCTTCATCACTGTCCTCGGTCTCCCCAGATCCCTCACCAGAGTCCTCAGTTCTATCTTCATTCTTGGAGACGTCTATATTTAACAAGTGAGAGAGCTGTTCTAGGAAGGTGGGATTTGCTTTAGGTTCAGATGATTTTTTTTTAATGGTCAAACCTGATGCAATACTGGATTTCTTAACAGGCTGTCGTAATTTAAGCAGAGCTAAATCATTCTCCCTTGGTTTAATTTCTGTAACAGTTTCCCCATCTTCTGTGGTTAGTCCCTTTTTCCTCACACGTAGTCCACTAAAGAAAGCAGGCAGCTGGAAAGTCTTTTCAGCCAGTGCTGTTTTTTGGAGTGATATATTATCAACGGAAAGTCTTTGTTCTTCATCTGAAACTTCTGGAGGGCATTCCCCTGTAGCAAGCAAATGAGTGAATTGCTCATCCATTAACATTTTGTCTTTTCCATTGGAGTCATACTGCAGAATACCGTCCAGCTCTTTTGAGAGCTGCTTAGAGAATGGTGGGTGTAACTCAATGTCATCTGTATCCACAGTGTCATCATTGTTGCTGTGCCCTTCTGATTCTGACTGTTCCTTATTTTGATTGCAGTTGTCCAAGGCCTCAGCAGACAAAGCAGCATTTTTTAGCCCGTATTTGCTTTCATTGTTCTCATCGGTGTCTACGTCCTTATTCTCCGTGTCCGATTCTGTGTCGCTTGTTGTATGAACCAAAGTACCTTGCACAAGAATCGCATCCTTGTCATCATTGTCCGATTCAGACAAAGAAGTCTGAACAAACCTCAAATGCTGAAGAAGTAATTCATTTTGGTCAGCTAACTCCAGCTCCAGGCCTGCTTGCCTGCCAGACATTGGGTCAGCTTGGCCACTGGTACTATCCATGCCGTGCTGATTTTCTGAGTCCTCATTACATCCATTATCATTCCTCTCATGCCAGGTGTTAGCGTGAGTATTTATATTGCTGTGCAAAGGCTGAAATGCTTTAAGCACTGTTTCTTCTTCAGGAGCTGCAGACTCAAATTTAGTTGTAAATCCAAACAGCGTTTTCACAGAAAATGTAGTGAGTGGGTCAGGGTCGCTTTCTGCTGTGTTCTTCAGGTCTAAAAGCTCGCTACAATCAGGCATCCCATTATGTTCTTCCATGTTGCGTGAAGCAGAGAATAGGTTCGCTTCCAGCAGCGGTGCTGACTGCTGAGCACACGCTGCGCGCATTCAGGCTGCCGCGGGGCTGGCGGCCGCCGCTGCAACAGGCGGCCCGGCCCGGCCCGGCC
>VXBQ01016514.1:21399-69377 GCA_013400175.1 Phainopepla nitens | reverse complement strand
CCGCAGCCCGCCGGGCCCCGCGCCCCCGGCTCTCGGCAGCTACAGCAGCCGCCCCGCCGGGCCGAGCGCGCCGCGGCTGCTCCCTACTTCCTTGTCCCGGTGCGCCAGCGCTGGGTGGTTTTCAGCAGAAAATTCCTGACGGATTCCTTTGCATAGTCTTTCCACTAGAATAAAGAACTTCTTTTGTAAATCCATAATCACCAAAAAATGTCAAATGGAAACCCGAGCTAACGACTCTGAAGCTCCCTGTGCCCCCTCTGAAGCCCTTGCAGAGTCCCCAGTGCCCGGCCGGGCAGAACCAACTCGGGTGAGCGCCCTTGAAGCAGAGGAAAGTAGGAAAAAAAAGAGACTCTCTTCCGATTTGCTGGAGGTTTCATCTGGAATGCAGATTTCAGCCTCCAGGGCCATGAACAAAAACCAACGAGACTGGTTTCATATTACCACTGTCCTTGCCCCGCACAGCTCCTGCTGAGGTGCACACAGGTACTTATCAGAGACCGCGGCCGCGCCCAGGGACCGGCAGCGCCGGGCGGCGGGAGAGCGGCCAGCGCCCAGGAGGGCCACAGGAACTGTTTAGAAATCGGACAGCCTTCCCATCTCCCGGCACCGGCCTTGGATGGTTCCGAACCAGAACAACCTCTGCTGACATATTCTGTGGTGGTTTTCACAGCCTGTACTGCTATATGTGTGAGATTTGTTTAGTTGAAACGAACAAGAACACTTGAAATCTACAAAACTTAACATTAACAGAAACTACCAGGGATACTATATATATTTTTTTATCGACACAGATGGGGAAAGTACAAAATACTCTTTCGCACCATTGAGATTCAGAAAGTCAGTAACATTTCGGGCAGGTTTCCATCACAAGTCTCCACTTTGCTACTTTTTTTAAAAATTTAACCCAATTTAAAGGGTCATTCTACAGTCAGCCATTTAGCTGTGATAAGTAATCTTAACATGGGGAAAGCTGTCCTTCACAGGGAAATCAGCTGCAGATCACACTACTGTGTGTGATTACTGAAAAACATTTACTAAAAAAGCTGAGTATTGCAGCCAACAAGCAACAACAAACTATCCCAACACATTCATTTTTTGGTTTAATGTTTAAAAATGTAGACTGTAAAAAAACAAAAAAAATTGTCAAAAGCAAAAGCCATTGGTATCTCCTGCAGGAACAAAGTTTCCTGAAAATCAGATTGTAATACTAAGGGCTTAGATGAAGCTTACAGACACCTTTTCAATTACAGGGTTGTGTGCGTACCCATAGACAAAGGGCATTGGAGTCATTCCCATCTTTATCTGTGATTTAACATGGAGCAATGTCTTCTGCCCTGCTGCCTGGCATTTCCTTAGCAAGCTCTGGACTTGCTTCTCCGCTATGCTTAATCACCAGGTGCCAAGGTCAGAAACAACTGTCAGGTCATGGCTCCCCTGGTTTCTAGGCTTAATATAGATTAATATCACAAAAGGGAGCTCTACATAAAGAAAGAGACACGGAGTCCTTATCACTCCCTATGCCAACCTATTCTTAAAATACCAGGATTTACAAAACAGGTAGAAGGGAGCTACCTCAGCACTGGTGACTTTCCCTAAAAGAAAGTTTCTTGATGACAAATCTAAAGCAATTCTACTTTTTATGGCAAAATAAATGGGGCAAAGTAACAAAGTTTTCTACATTTAAATGCACATCTGTTTTTAGGTTCAATTACATGATTAATTGTTCATTGTTCTGATAAATTGTATGGCTATGTCTTGCTTATTTATTTATGTGCCTATTTATTTGGGGTTTGATTAACTTATGATGGATAAACATTAAATCATATTTTCAATAATAGTTTTGTTAGTCACTAACAAACATATACCTCTATGAACAACTTCGTGATACCTTTTAAACATACCTAAACATACTGATTCAGACTATGCCAAAATATTTATTCATCTGTTTATATTAACAATAACCCACAATTAGAATAAAACTTCCCTGTAATAAAAAAGGGTCACAAGTTGTAACAATCCTATGAATAGAAGTGATTACAGCCACTATTTAAGTATTTAAAATTTTAATGGATTTAGGAAAAGTTTAGTTTAAAAGTGGACTTAAACCAGGAATCTCATACTTTATGTCTAAACAACATCCCAACAAAATATAGGAGACCAGGATCAAATTAGAAGTGAAAAGGAAGGTGCTTTTAGTGTAAAGCTGAAGTTATACAATATATTGAGGTGCTAGAAATTCCAGAGTTGAACACTGAATAATTAAAACTCCAGAAGCAGAAATATACTCTATAAAACCAGAGGTAATCTCACAAGCCTGCAGAAAATACTGCTTTATATGTACCTCTTTTTGCAGTAAACTCTAGGAAGCGTAGAGAAACTTTCAAGCTTTTTCAGCCCTAGGATGAAGGATGAACAAGGAAACTCATCTCTACATATATGCCCAGAGAAATGATCAAAAACTGAAAGTCATTGTCATGAATGAGTCATCCAGTCTCTGAAATGCACCACACAGTCCATAAACTCCCAGCCTAAAATATGGCTTTTGTAGAGACCTGCTTCTTGCATTCTGATGACCAGCCCAATGGAGAGTCCTCTGAAGGACTGAATAGCTGATAATGAAATATGTATTGGTGACTTACTCAATAGAGTGTTTCTGGGTAAAATACATACATCAGTATGTGCCCTTAATATTTTGATACAAGAAAGAAGTCATCATTGTGATGTAAAATGAGATGGAGCCAGTTGGTTGGCAGAAGTGTTTTAATGCTGGGTGGATCTGTCTCATAAGGAAAGCCTCCCTGAATAGGCTGTTAACACTGCATCTAAAGGAACAACTTCAAAATCTTTAGAAAAAAATCAGTTATGATTATGTTACAAGCCTCTTTACTTAATAAAACCGACAGCTCTCTGGTGCCTCAGAAAAGCCCTTAAAACCTGTCATAGCAACTTTCAAGGCAGTCAATGCACTAATTATACAAAAGGACAACCATTCCTTACAGTTTAAAGCACATTTAACAATCCACACCCTTTTTGACCTACATTTCATCACAGACAGAAGTCACACCCACAACTCACTCTCTCTAGATCTGTTCTTGAGGTGTCTAAAAGCTCACCTGAAGTAGGTTTTAAAACTGGCTTTGAAGAAAACACACATTAAGCCAGAATAAGGTCATCTACTTTCTACCACTATCATTTGGCAGGACTCAACATTTCCTGACCCCATATCTGTTCAGATTGCATTTTCAGATCACTGTAATAACAAACCAGATAAACATAACAGGACAGAAAGACATTGAACAAAACAGCAAGGTTGCTAAGCTGAAAACAAATATTCTACTGTTTTTTTTCAAAATAAAGAACCCCAAATTTAGAAAAGTTTGCATAACTTCTTGAAAATAATCATGGACTCAAACATGCAGCAGTTGCATCAGGCTTCAGAAGAGCCAGGAGAAGCAGCAGGCTCTGTTGTAGCTCAGGTGGCTTGAACTGATCTGAAGTTCAGCTGACAGAGTCTGCCCTCTGCCCTATCCTCAGCCTAACCTTTACTGTGCAGATTGATAATGGTCTTAACATTCACCTGCTCTCCTGTTTGTCTCTCCTGCTGATTACCTCATTTTAAACTTAGTATTTTAACCCATTAAATGCTCTAAAATAGGAGAGGCAAGGAAGATAGAAGAAAACCTATAAGGCCTTGATTTTCATCATAATTTTCAGCCATGTTACCTCATGTAGACAATTATGTGAGCAGCTATCCTGAGTTTTGAGAGAATTGGGTATCGCCAACATAACTGCTTTAAATTTAAGTGATTAATTTTAGATGAAGCAACAGAAACATAGACATGATAATTCTTATCAGAATTCAGCAATACATGATGTTAACAGAATGTGTGGACACCAGACACATTTGGTGTAGGGGTTTGTATAAATCCGTCTGTATAAATGCAAAGTGTTTTTTAAAATTTTCATCCAAATTCTGATTGACATTGAGATATGGACAGCTTTAGAGAATTCGAAAAAGCACTTTAATAGCTGTACTGCTGTAAAATCAGAAAGCACATTAAGAAACTCAATCTACTATTTTGCAGGAGTGTATACTACTGTATACTGTATACCGTATCACTAAATGTATGGAATATTAACCTGTAAAACCTATCATATAAAAACGCAATGGCAGATCTGAGACAGAAATTCTAGGAAGATGTATTGACTGATCTGGTTAATATAGCAGACATACAAGTAACAAAGACAGGGAACAGAAGATCACTATAAACTGTGTAAGTAAGCTAAGTACGATCTTTGGACATTAAGGCACAAAGGCTGGAACTTAGTGTTACAAAGAATGGAGATGAATTCTTAATCCTTTTCTAGGCTACTCTCCTTTCATCTTCTTTTCATTTCAACAGGCCTTTTGCTCCCCATCTACAATATGATATACTAATTTAAAGCTTAAACAAAAAGCTTTATAAAATAAAATAATATAAAATTAATTTACAATAATTTCTTAAGTAATTATTAACTATTAATTGCTATTTTAGCTGTATTTTCACACCTCACTTATGTGCTTTTTTAATCTGAGATGAAATGCTGTATAAAAAATAGGGTGGAGTTTCATTTATATTTTGTTTCATTACCTTCTCTATCTCTGTATCTTCTCCCAGCCTAAGGTTTAAAATCTAATGCAGGATCTTTTTTCATGCTTCTGGTGTAGATTGTGCATTTAAAAGTCCTGTCAGAGTAGAACTCATTCACTCTCTCTCTCTCTCATCTACATTATCTACCATGTTCCAAGTAATAGAAACATAGAAACATCTTTTCAATAACTTAAAGGACAAGCTGGAGAAGTGGGCCAATGAGGATATTATGAAGTTAAACATCCAAGTGCTGGTGCTGCACCTGGTTCAGNGCAGCGTGGGCAGCAGGGGAGGGAGGGGATTCTGCCCCTCTGCTCTGCTCTGCTGAGACCCCACCTGCAGTGCTGCAGCAGCCCTGGAGTGCCAGCACAGGAAGGACATGGACCTGCTGGATGAGTCCAGAGGAGGGCCATGAGATGATTGCATGGCTGAGCATCTGCCCTGTGAAGACAGGCCAAAAGAGTTGGGGCTGTTCAGCCTGGAGAACAGAAGGCTCTGGGGAGATCTTACAGCACCTTCCAGTACCTGAAAGGAGCTACAAGAAAGCTGGAGAGAGACTTTTACAAGGGCCTGTTTGCTAGAACAAGGGATAATGGCTTCAGACCGAGAGTAGGTTTAGGTTAGATACTAGGAAGAAATTCTTTGCTTGTGATGGTGATGAGGCACTGGAACAGGCTGCTCAGAGAAGATCTGGATGCCCCATCCCTGGAAGTGTTCAAGGTCAAGTTGGATGGGGCCCTGTACAACCTGCTCCAGTGACAGGTTTCCCTGCCCAAGGCAGGGGAGTTGTAATTAGAAGATTTATAATGTCCGTTCCAACCCAAACCATTCTATGATTCTATAATTCCATAAGCAAACACAAGTATATCTATACATGCACATACACAATTATATTATACATTGTTAGGGCGCTCCTAACAGAGCAGAACTTTTCAATAAATAGCTTTTTCACATGGTTATTATTATGAATATAAGTGCATTTTAAAACAATAGTGCCAAACTTTTGATCAGTCAGGCTGAAGGTTTTCTTCTAAAAGCAGAAAAGGGCCATAGATAATATGACTGGGTGTAGTGCAACTGGATAAATAAATTGGTCCATTTTAGATGCTATTTCCTGGGAACATGATCTTAGCTTCAGAATTTCTCTCCGGACATTGGCTCCTTTTTTACCACAACTGTCTCGCTGTCCAGTCTGATGACTGCACAGGGAAGACAATATCTGGGTGTGACATCCCACCCTGAAGAGGAAGGGAACACCCAAGGGTTGTTGTCACCAGAGCAACTCATGTAGCCTGGTTTTGGCCACTATCTTTCTTACAGGCTAATTCTAGCAGGGCTGCAGTCCAAACAGATTCTGATGCCAGCGACTGCTGCAGCAGCCTTCTCACTATTGTTCTTTTGGCAACTCCTCCTTCAATCCCATAGACTCATTTGAAGAAGAAAAATAATTTTGGAGATACAAGGGCTTTGTAATTCAGCCCAGAATTCTGTCCTGAAAAAGAGTCACAGGGAGTGAGCTGCAGGATAAAGTGTCTTGGTCAGTCCCTAGCAGTCCATCAGCCCATGTTGAGCACTCTTTTTTTAATAGAAATAAAGACTTTTGTTCTGAATATTTTTAAAATAATGGAATAAATATTCTACCTTTTTAACTAAAAGAAACTGAAATTATTCCATTTTTTCATAATTTAATTAATTAGATTTTTAGACATGAAATTTTTTTTAAAAAAATAATAAGGAAGATGGAAACAAACTGTTTACTAATCTCAGATATCTCTTATTTTACTCATTTGTTGTTCTTAAATGGCCTTCATTTGTAACTCCTCCTGCTCTATACAAGGACTTTTAGATGCAGACAAAGAATCATCATGGACTATATACTTGCTGTTGTGGCAGTGATAACAGCTATGTCACAGTTCCTCTCAGTTCAGTTATTTGTTTTCATCTCAATAACTTATTGCAAGGATAAACCAGTACCTTCACACTGGTACAAGACTATTCTAAATAATTATTTTAAGGAAAGGAAGTTAGGACAAGAAAACAATTTTATAATGAACTCAAGAGAATACCAACAGTGATTGTAAGCATTAAAAAGCATTTTAAATGTACTTCTAAGTAAATTCTTGTATTTCCACCAACAGATGTCACTCTTGCACAAATTTGTCTGAGGGTTTCTTTGCACAAACTGTATTACGCAATCTAGTCTTTAAAGCAATTTCTTTCAACCATTCAATCCCTCCCATGTTTCTTTCCTCTTCTTCTTCCCTCTGTTGCCTTTTCTTCCAGTTTGAAAACTACTGCCAAAACACGTCTCTGTAGGCTGCTCACTGCTCAGCCTGGGAGCATGTAAGTATTTCCAACGACATTAAGCTGGCCTGACATTATGATGAACTCAGGTTGCCCTCGAAAGCTTCACTGTTCCATACCCTAGGAAGTTTAGAAACTTTTCCTGTCAAAATCATGGCCAGTCTGACTCCAGTGCCAGTTCAGCTTCTCCAAAACTCTGAGAAGCAGCAGCATGGCTCCCAGTGCTTGGGCTGTGCACGTGCACGTGAGCACACACACCTGCACATGTGCATGGGTGCACACACACAGCTTGCTCCTGCAAGGCATTTCCAGGAAGCAAATAATTTAAACTAAACACGCATCAAGATTTTAGAAATGGAACATCATGTATCTTAAACTATTTATATAATTTCAAAAGTTTTCCATATGTATTGCTTTCAGCTGCACAAAGACATATGGGTTCACACACCATCTGGAAAACTGTATCCCATCCAAAACTTTGCAGTTTGTCAGATATTTTGGAACATGCTTTTAGACTGACCTGAAATAAATGCATACCAAAAATGTAATTGTATATAGTAAATGCTTGTTGAAATCCAATACAGCATGAATACAGTCCTACTCACATTCAGTTCCAGGCTCAGATGCAACACACTTCTGTTGATCTTCTCTTTCTCACTTGAATGAGGAAATGAGTTTGAGTGCTCCAGTCTGCAATCCAGAACCCACGTATCTTCATCTCTGTTTGCCACATCCAAACTAGGCAGCTGTTCAGTGAAGTCATCCTTTAAAGCAGACTCTGCTGGGAGGCCCAAATGAAATGAAATGAAATGAAGTAATTCTGTGTATTTGCACATAATCCCTGCATACAGAAAGTTCTGTATCTTTTTGAAACTCTGGCACACACTACTAACGTGCACTTTCAGTTCTCCTGTTTGTTTAAAGCACAACAGAATGGTATAAAGGGGGTACCAACTTTGTTTTGACTGAGAAAATATATTTTTGTCCTTAAATTTTGTGGGTCAGATCTAGCATAAAAAATGGGCTGCTTGTCTTCCCCCCATATACAGACACAGACTGTGTAAGATGCTTGAGTTTTCACCTCTGCCAAGGCACTCTTACTGGTCATCCTAAATGTCTCATTACACACACGTGTTTCAGAGTAGGGTGTGAAGTATAAAAGTACACTAAGGAAGCTCCATAAAGAGATGTGATGAACTTTTTGACATTGGCTAAACACAGCCTTAGTGGGGACTGTGCCAATCCACCTTAGTCCCTTACACCAAGTGCAAAAAAAGCAAAGTCTTTCAATCAGAAATTATACTTAAGATTCTACCTTTCTCCAGTAACCTTAAAACATAGCATCAGCCTGGTTTTCAAATGGTTTGGGTACAAACAGCCATGGATTTAACAGGAGAGGTAAGAACCAAACCTCTGGCCATGGGTGTACTCCTGTATGTCATGCATGGCAAACACTCAGCACTCTCTCTTCCTGTGCACAGCATTGCTGGTTTATTAGACCCCCCCAAAAATGTCTGTTCCTGCATGGTAGACTCCACTTTAGCAATGAGAAAACCAATGAATTTCATGAAGTTAGTGTTCTCTGAAGTGTAATGTCTGACATAAGATACATAACACCTCTTTTTATATTATATAGGATATATATATATATATATCTTCTTATATATATATATACTCTTTCATATAAAGAGACACATCCATCTTGGAATATTTTACTGGAAACCTCAGATATTAGCACAATTCCTGGCTGCTGCATATCATAGCTTAGCATTATAAAAGCAGCCCTGGAAGAGTTTAAGGCCAGATTTGATGGAGCTCTTAGAACCTGGTCTAGTGAAAGATATCCCTGTCCATGACATGGGGGTTGGAACTACATGATCTTTATGGTCCTGCTCAATCCAGGCCCTTCTCTCATTCTATTACTGGCACTTACAATTCCGTAATTTTTATAAGTTTTTGGGTTGTTTTTTTCCCCCTAACTTTAAGTGGCATTAAAAAAGAGGCACTAACTTTCTGATAGCTTACAGCTCCAAATAATTTAGGTGCCACACTGTATCAATAAGCATAGTAAAGTACAATACTTGATAAAACGTCCAATAATCCAAAGTACAAGTCAGTCATTATTGTGTCAATAAACTCCTCTTTCATCTTATTCAGATGAAATCTCAGAGTAAGATCCTACCAAAATGCAGTATTTCTGCAAAAGAGTATCACACATACCTTTACACATTTTCAAATTATGCACTGCATATAATATTAAACTGTATCAAGATATTCAAACACTAGACAGCACATTCTCAAGTCCAGATGTGCTATCTTTTAGATCAGGGATCTAAAGAGAGAATTGCCTTCTGACTTTCTGAGTCATTGGTTTTCTGTATATTTTTACACACTTGATAAAATATTTCTTTTGTGGGCCCTTATGGCATTATGTATGTATTGTGGTTTAACCACAGCCAGCAACCAAATACCATGCAGCAACCATGAATCCAAAACATAGCCCTGTACCAGCCACTGTGAAGAAAATTAAGTGTACCCCAGCTAAAATCTACTCATTAAGTCATTTTGAAATTTAGAAAGCTTTAAGATCAGAAATACAAATATTATGCTTTTAATATTGAATACAAATATTACACCTATAATTAGCTGAATAAAATGTATAGGTTGAATCTTGACCTCATTTTTTTTGCACCATACAATTATCCCAGTAACTTCCAGCCACCCTCCTTTACATGATTATGACATGGAGAATACAAAGGAAGTTCCAGGTGAGTGGAGAGAAAAAAGTAAAAATCACCATTTTTAAGGTAATTGGACATTATTTGTATCATGTTAACAAACCTATCATGACAGGTTTTGGTGCTTCTCCTGATTTCTGTCACAGGTCAGTGCTACAGTTTTTGTGGGTATCTACTGACTTCATCACGAAAAAGTATTGAAATCCTGTCATATAACCTATATAAACCATATATGCTTTCACAAAAAAATTAAAACAGCATTAAAATGCAAATACACATAGTAAACCCCAGGACATACTAACATTGTTAATTCAGTGCTCTTTGGGAATTCATTTTATCCTTGTAATTACCAATTTGCAGGTTGCCCACCCTGCTCAGGATTACCTCTAATACTTCAAAGTTTGCATTCATTTTGTATCTATTATTTTTAGCTGTGTTGTTCAAGCTGTCTGCTCTATGTCAGCTACTGCTAAAGAGCAAATTCCTTTGCAGCAGTGATTTTTACCCATAATGTGCTCACTCTGATCATTTTCATTGATTCATTAAGTGATACAGAGCTGTAGCAAGAGGTCACAATAAGAATTCCTTCTTGCAGCAGCTGGTATTTCCCATAGTTAACTGTGGCCCATCTAAGAACAGCCAGCCAGCCAAATGCTTTCTGGGCCTCTAGAAAAATGAATACCTCCCTCAGCTGCAGAGATTCGGTTTTTGCCCAAATTTAATTGTATGCATCATTATATTAATTTATGGTATTTTTTTGCTGTTGGCAGACTCCTCCCAAGTCTGTTACCAAGCCCCTATTCTCCTCCCTGTATGTAATTATTACTTAATGTTCTGTTAACCATGCCTTTATCCCGGTAGCTGATGATCACATTCCTCCCTGAACCAGTTCTCACCTGCACACACCATTAGCATACAACCACTTCTATGGTAAGGGACCCATCCAAGCCAGGAGACAGTGGAATACGAAAGGAGAACTTTAACCATCTCTCTAGGTATTCTATTTTAAGCAAATTCTTGAATGTTTGGCCATATTTTTCCCTGAAGTTTACCATTCTGACAGCTCTGACAGATGGATTTACTGCTCCTTACGCTTATCCAGGAAACACTTTTTTTAAAAAACTGGAAACCTACTGTAATCTGATTGTGCATTTAAAAAAAAAGGTCATATATATTTTAGGCATGCATATGCAAACACATTGTATCATTGAATCACAGGCTAAATTTAGTAAGTTTTTAAATGCATATGTTTATCCTTTAGCCAACTTAAATGAATCGACATATTTTTTTTTTCCTGCTGAAAAAAAAGGGATTTCAAGAAAGTTCAATTGCTATTCAAACTGTCTTCCAGGTTTTACAGTTTACACCAGTTAGGAGTGCCTCCTGTGTGCACTGTATGTACAAAGAAGAGTGCTGAAATACGGATCTGCTGCCATCTATTGTCCCAAGGGAATGGAAGACAAAGCAATGTAAATAAGGGAAGACTGAATACTTAATGCTTCTCTGGCAATTTTTACCATGCAGACTTTGGGAGCGTAAGAAAACAACTTTTTTATGTTGTCACAGGTAAGACAGATGAGGTACTCAAACCTCAGGGGTATAGGCAGGGTCACATCATCAGACTGTGACAATAAATAGTACATCCAGGATTTCCTAAACCCTCTGTCCTATGCTGAACATACATATTTATAAAGTAATTGCATCTGACTTTTTTTGTACAAAGTGCCATTCTTGTCATTCAAAGTCTTTTAAACACAAATTCTTAAATTAGCGCACAGGCATATTAGATACCATATAATATATTTCTGTTAAGTCGCCCGTGTGGAATACACAATTCTCTGAAACAGTTTCTGTGGGCAGTCTCTCTCTATAGAAAACCTGTCTGTGCTTTCTCAGCTGTCTGGGAAAAGAAGTTGGGGAAAAAATCAGCTTCTTAAACTTGTTTCTTTTTTTTTTTTGGTGCTAGTTTAAGGAGTTAGGATGTCATGATATCCATTTCTTTCAGTATATGGTTTGCTTAACCACAAATCACTTAGCTCTGAGGCCAATGTTTACACTGATTGCTTTTAGCTATGTTTCCTGACCACTATATATTAATATTTCAATCAGACTCCATTCTTTCTAGATTGCTTTACTGTACCACATAGGATAAAAATACAATGCTTATTCTTTTTGTAGGTTGATTCCTATGTAATAAAATTCTGTTGCCTAGTTGATTGAATGCTGTAATCACTCTTACATGCATGAATAAAGAAATTATGTTAATTAGATACTTGTATTCACTGCTTGTCTCTTGGAGGAAGTGCAAACACGGTAAATAAAATTTAAATCTTGGTATGCCATTTGGGAATGAGTCTCAGAATGCTAGGTTTTGTGGACCTTTAAAGTTTTTGGGGTCTTAAATTTTAGGGAAAAACCCCCTAACAAACAAAATAAATAACCAAGTAGGTTTTTCAGCAAGTGAACCACAAAACTGAAAAAGTCTAACTCAGAAGTTGCCTATTTAAAGGCACTATTTTGACAGTAGAAATGAACATTATAAACATCAGAACTACATTTAGAGGATTTACAGTATTACTGACTTAAGAGAATGTTATTCCTGTAGGGATTTAGCTCTTGCAAGATCTTAAGTCAGCAAATCACAGCATGTTACAGAGTCTTTGGAACACTTTCTTGTTCAAATAGATGAGGCTTGACCATTATTGAAAGCATTGGTGGAACATGAAGATAAACTGACTCAATGTATTTTTTTTAAATTATGGAAATCCAAAATATGCAGATCCTACCAAATTTTTTTGTTTTGCAGTGGGAACCTTGAATTTCATGATCCATCCCTCTGGTCTGACTTTTTTCTTTCTAAGCAGTAAAAGCCTTCTGATTTTTCCTCTTTAAAATGTCTCTTTTAGTTTTGTTATTACAGACACCAATGTATTAAATCTCAAATTAAAAGAGCATTGGAAGTAGTCTCAGCAGTTTCAGATTCTGTAGTTAGATGATACTGCACAGTTCCATGCACATGCCATCTGTGGTATCTCATATCTGTTAGTATATAAAGACATTAATTCTGTATAAACATATAAGTTATGCACTCAGTGGTCCTGTGTATGTAGCTGACACACAGGACAATAGGATTTGATTTTCTGGAGTTAAAAATCTACTGAGAAGTTGAAGAAATATGAATAAGTAGAGAAAAAGATAAGAGAAGTAGAAAGGGGATTTAAAAACCTAGAGGAAGCCCTCTCCCCTCCCTTTTAATTTTACAGATTTCCTTAATGGGAAAGATGCAAATAGAAGAAACCTGTTTGCTCTGGTAGAGATCCAATAGAAGACTGAAATCTCAGCATCAGTACAGTTCCTTCTGTTTTATTGGATAGAATGTAAGAAGTATGTAGCTGTTATGCAGAAAAGTGAACACTGTTCGCTGTAGATGAATGAAATCCTTTTTACATGAAGAAAACCCATAGTACAAGCCTAGAGAAACTGGAAAATGATACTAAATTCTGTCTTTGGGAATTAAGACATATGTCATATTTCCCCCTAATTTGTATAGTTTTGTTTAATCTGTATTGTAGCATGGGCAGTTCATAGTATAAGCAGTTTAGCAAAATCCTTGCCAAAGACTGCCTATTTCCAAAGTACATTTGGAAGTTCTTTTTGCATGGTGACAAATTGGGGATTTTAAAAAGCAAAAACAATTTTTAAAAAGCCTGCTGCTTGCTATATTGCTCTAACAAAGAAGTCTGAATGTCACAGTCCTTAAATCAAATCTCTCTAAGTGGTGACTGTGGGAACAAAGCCCTGGAGTAGCAACACCTTGCAGTGGCAATTAAGGTCCTTATAATGCTCAGAAAGCTAGAAGCTCCTAAAGTACCAACATCCAAAACCATCAACCATTTATTGTCATCTGTCTGTGTCCTCTTTCTCCTTGCAACTAGTAAAAACAACTTAATACAGCTAATAATGGAGAAAAAATGTGTAAGTGCCTTCAAATCCATACAATTACTAACAGAAAAATCTACTGCCAAATCAGTATGTCATTCTGAAGAATGAAATTGAAGAAGGATATCTTTCTGGAGGAGGTGAAAAACTATACATAGCTCGTAAGAAACATCTATCATTAAAAGAAAAGAACAGCAAAAAACGGTGAAAATAAGGCTCTCTGGCCTAGAAAGTTCAACTGAGCAACCAGTAAACACAGGGATATGATGGAAATCCAAAATATTTATTTTTTGTAAAAACATTAGTGCAACTTCTCAATGCACAGTATATCAACTGCAAAAGCATATGATACAACTCAAAGCTTTTCAAAAATATAAACCTAATAAAATTAGCAACATCTATCAAATCCTATAAATTCCTTATATTGGTTTGTATTAAAGTAACTTTCTGTTTAGTCTGTTGACACTGAATGTGATTCATATTTTTTTTATTTAATAAAGGTTTACCTTTACAGTAGTTTATATACTTTATACTGCTTTTTTTTCCTTCACCTCAATCTATTCATTCTAGACAAAAATCTCCAATCCATAAGAGAGCAAACCCTAATAGAGAAATAAAAATACTTATCAGTAACTTAGCGTAAAAGAACTAGTACAATTTAGATTAGGAGGAAAACACAACAACAAACAAAACCAAAACAAAACAAAGAAAAAGGCAAGATTGTCAGCAGAAAGGTAGGAGAACCATATTCAATATTCAGTGCTGTGTCATCCAACATGTGCTTGAGAAACCTGAGGAACAGGAACTCTAGTAACAAGTACAGAATGTATTTTCTGAATTAGGATACAGACCTGAAAGGTGCTGAGCCAGTCTGGCCCCATAAAAGTCTACTGCTTTAGCACATACTCAAATTTAACAAGTTTAGTTACACTGAGCAAATAACGAGCAAGACCTGCCTTGGCACTTGCCTGCCCACTCTTGCTTTCAGAGGCAAGCAAGATGCCCTCCAAGTGTTCCCAACTGGCACTATAAACAAAGAGCTGAAGATAATAAAAACCCCTAGAAGATATAACACAGGAAGCAATTGGCACCTCAGTGCAAATTCCTCATCTTTTACTATTCCCAAAGAAACTTCACAGGTCCACAGTCAAATGCCACAAATCAATGTTCAGGCCAAAGTTCTGAGCTGCAATGCCAGGAACTTTAAGTGCAAAGCTCATTTTAAGTGCCAAAGAACTTCAGTGCTCACAGTAACTTCCAGATGGGGCTAATACTCAAAGTAATCTAGTTAAATATGCAATCACCATGTATTAATTACACAATATTTCCCAAGTGAGCCTTTTATGGACATGTAGAAATTAAATACTACAGAAAACTTTAAAATATCTGACAATTCACATATGTTTTTCTTAGCAAGCATATGCTAAGTGTCCTGTGGGGCTATAAAATAGATAACAATAATTTTCCAAAACCAGTTTACAACTTCATTACCTGAAGTAATTCCTATGCAATCAGAGCGCATACCATATTTGTTATAGATTACACTCAAAGCACCTACCTAAAATGGAAGCATTCCTAATTCTGTAATTGCTGTTATGGGGAGTGTTTCATTGTGAACTTTTTACAACCAGTTCTCTCATCTGTGGAATTAGCCAGTTAGCTAAAAGAATGCAGAGGAGGAGACTGATGTTTAAATTTTTTATTCCTTATTTTGTTTAGCAAGATTTGACCTTGCAAGCAACAGTTTTTGAAAATATTAGAAATCTGTAGCTAATGCAATAAGGAAAATGAAAACTATATCGAAAAATATTACTTTTCTCATGTGCTTTTTATAATATTTCTCCTTATATAGTGGTTCTCACTCTTAACAATGAGAAAGGCAAAGTCACCACCAAAAAGATTTGTTTTGGCCATTAGTTAGATAGAAAATAAATGACAGTAGGATTGATTTTAAATAATCTACATCTTTTACCTTACACTTCAAAATTTTGAAAGTTGCCTAAAATAAGCTTTAGCATCAATGCATTTATTTGTAGAGGTCACTTAGGCCAGCCACCTCTACATTGCATTAATGCCATTACATAAATATTTTAGTGCCAATATTAAGATTTGATATAAAAAAGTGTGGATAGAAATATGCAAAAACGCCAGAAGCAACAATCAAAGAACAGCCTGTATAGATATCCAGGGACATTATCGACAGCAACAAAATTAATTAACAACGAGCATGTTATTTATAACTAGACCATGATTCATCAGTGAAAGACTGCACTGTGATAATAGGAGAATGCACATGGCCTGCATGGCCTGTGCTCTTCCTTCTCCTCCTCATGGAATAACATTGCATTGCATGCGACAGTCTTCTGCCTTTTATCCAACAGGAAGACTCACAACAGCCCAAAGTATACTGAAAATCAGGAAACCAGAAAAAAAGGGGCAGCAAGCTTGCTTAACATTCATGAAAAACAAAATACACAAGACTTTGCAGCTAAAGGATCACCTGTTTTATGACCAACCTAGCAGAACCCAAGAGATGTAGTCAGCATTTGACAGCTAGCGTCTCCTTTTCTCTCTAACCTCATTCCCAATACTGTCCAGGCTGTTTTAATACATGCATTATCTTGCGTGAGAATGGTAACATCCTGTGAATGTGCAGAATCAACCTGGACTAAAGCCTGTGGCCTGTACCCCACAGCATTCTCCTGGAAAAACTGGCAGCCCATGGCTCGGACGGGTGCACGCACGCCTGGGTAAATAACAGGCTGTATGACCCGGCCCAGAGCAGTCAGGACAAAGTCACATCCAGCTGCTGCCTGGTGACGAGTGGTAATCTCCAGGGCTCAGTACTGGGGCCAGTCCTGTTAAATACATCCATCAACCACCTGGATGAGGGGAGCAAGTGCGCTCTCAGACAACTACAGGCGACACAAAGTTGGGCAGCATTGTTGATCAGCTGAAGGGAAACAGGGCTCTGCAGAGGGATCTGGACAGGCTGGATCACTGGGCTGAGACCAATGGTGTGAGGTTCAACAGGGCGCAGCGCCAGGTCCTGCACTTGGGCCACAGCAACTCCAGGCAGCTACAGGCTGGGGGAAGAGTGCCTGGAAAGCTGCCCAGCAGAAAAGGATTTTGGCCTACAGTTTGACAGCCAGCTGCGCATGAGCCAGCATATAGCCAGGTGGGCAAGGAGGCCAATGGCATCCTGGCCTGTATCAGCTATACTGTGGCCAGCAGGACCAGGGCAGTGATTGTCCTCCTCCACATTACTGACATCGCACCTTGAGTGCTGTGTTCAGTATAGGGCCTCCTCACTACAAAACAGACATTGAAGTCCTGGAGGGAGTCTAGAGATGAGCAGAAGATCTGGTGAAGGATCTGGAGTATCAAGGAGTGGCTGAGAGAATTGGGGTTGTTTAGCCTGGGAAAAAAGGAGGCTAAGGGGAGACGTTATTGCTCTCTACAACAGCCTGAGAGGTGGTACTAGCAAGGTGGGGCTTGTTCTCTTCTCACAAGTAACAAGCAACAGGACAAGAGGAAATGACTACAAGCTGCACCAGGGAAGATTTAGATTGGTTATTAGGAAAAAGTTCTTCACTGAAAAGGTTGCTAAGCATTGGAACGGGCTGCCTAAGAAAGTGGTTGAGTCATCATACCTGGAGGATTTAAAAGATGTGTAGATGTGGCACTCACAGACATGGCTTAGTGGTGGACTAGGCAGTGCTGGGTTAATGGTTGGACTCACTCACCTTAGTGTTTTTTTCCAACCTAACCAATTCTGTGATTCTAAATTAGGAAATGAAAAATTGCATCCAGGACAAGTAAAATACATTTTTGCAACTGCAGGATGACACAGTTCTGAGTCATCAAGGAATCTCCATCCTCTTCTGCAAAAGCAGCTACATTAATATTTACATCCAATCATAAAAGAAATGAACAAGTCTGTCTGACACCTATAATTATTTGATAACTCATATCCCAAAGATCTACAGTTATGTTATTTCACATGTGCTGTGGCAACTGATACCTACTTTTTCTGCTTTACTAAGACAGGAACAGAAAAGCAGTGAAGACCTTTCTGCAATGGTCAGATTCTGAGTGGTAATATCTCAGCAGGAGGACAGTAGCAAACAGAAAAAGATTACCTTAGTTCACACTTTCACTGTCTGGCATCAGTACACTCCATGTCACTATTGACAGGGCCATGTTGAACCTAAGTCAGTCAACATCACATAAAATTTCAAAAGATTCAGCTGACTTTTACCTAATGCAAGTATCTCTGAATGCCTTTTAGTGCATCATGAGCTTACAGAACCCCCAAAGCCAGGCTATGCTTCTGTTAATGAAATACTATCATTGTGATATTTGAAGCACTATCAAGTAATCTTATAGGCAGAGACAGACATGCACTGACTTTTAGAGGCTTAGGAAAACTGGATGACTGAGCAAAGGGAATTATCACCCATCCAGCAAATTTTCACAATGGTCCAAGTCCTATCGCCAAGGAAAAATATTCTGGATAAGATACAATTTTTGTATATACTCACAGTGAACTCTCAATTAAAAAGGTTTTATCTTTACTGTAGCATACCATGACTCACAAATGGGCTTCGATTCATCCAGAACCTCAGGAAAGCAGTATAACCATATTCATGGAGCACTGAGATGTGTTTTTCACATTTTCAGTCAGCACTTGTAAGAGAATTTGAGCTGTGTCACTGACATTGCCTCATATTCTTCTTACCTCTAAACTTAAATGGCAATACTGGATGTCCTACTTCACTCTTTTTTTTTTAATATACTATCCACTCTTTTATTTTATATATGGCGTTCCAAAGCTTCACTTGCCTCAGCTAATCACAAGCTCACTGTATTAAACAATGAACAATCAATCAGTTAAAACAAAAACCAATCCATCAGCTTCTTTCTCAATCAATTAATTAAAAAAAAAAACAAAACTTTTCCTTGGTACTTAGGAAATCTTAAGTCAGATTTAGTCCACAACCACTGGACACTTTTTCCCATTTTCAATGCTGATGAATATTTCTTACTTCCACAGATTTCACAAGAAGTGAGAGGTGAACAGTACTTCTGAAAATAAATTATGCCACCTATATAGATACTGTTACTTGTGAAAACATGGGGGTGTGAAAGAGATAATAGATTGCTTAAATAATTTTAAACATTCTTTGAAGAAATTAAAGGTTCAAACTATTTCTCTTTTACATTTCCGCTTTTCCTGGCATCTTGGGTTTTTTTTTTGGTAAACATTTATTGAGATGTACTCCACATGAATAGCATGTGAGCTAAAGATTAAATTACAGTAGCAACCATGACTGACTTCTCTTCAGCTGTTAAAAACTGTTGCCAACTGAAAATCCTGCATTCAAAGAAGATGGTGTGCCTTTACCATATCCATTCCACCGTCTACATTTTCGTGCACTTCAGTTGGCATACAGGGAAGAGAGAGAGAAAAAATCCAGCCCAGAACAATCTCTTCAGCCGCTCAGTTTTACAGTATCTATCATACATCTTGTCAGTTATCTTTAGGGTTTTTCTCCCAGGCTAAAGACAACTTTCGTACTTTAAAATATCCTGTTGTTCTTTCCTGAATGTGACCTAGTTTTACCATATACTTTCTGAGACTGCATGAGAACCACAAGATACTTGAAGTGTAAGAGCACTAGCTCTCATAAAGTGGAATAATGTTTTTAGAGGTTACTTCTCTAAAAATTCCCAATTCACTTCTTTTCAAAGTTATTGAGCTTTCAACAAACATTCACATGTTTGAATCTGTCAAGATTCAAAGCTCTCATTGGTGGATGGAAGTGGCCAGCTTCATTTGATATATGAAGTGAAATTTTAGGTGAGTTTTGTGAATGGCTTCCTATTTATTTCTTTTAAGTTCATCTGCTCCTTTTTCTACTTAGTAAATGCTTTCTACAGTTCTTCACAGCACTTCTCCCCAAATACCATGATATGATATTCATTGGCTAGAGCAGTATTCCTGACCCTCAGAGAGATCAGGCTGGATATTAGGATATGCATCCCCAGGCACAGAAACATTGATTGTACAGTTAGTGATGAAGACTGACTAGGACTTGGTTAACTGTTGGGATAAAGAGGGGAATGAAAGGTGGACAGCACAATGGAGGAGGTTTCAGAGTCACGAGGACATGTGCTACTTTCGAACAACTACCTCTCAACATTGCTCATTTCCTTTATTTTACAGTGTGATTCAGTATAGGACTGGCTAACTATAGCAATCTTAATATTGCAGAGCAGAAATGATGCAAAAAAAAAAAAAAAGCCAGAACTTTACTAGTTACCACCTACATTTCTTTTTAATACAGTCTGTATTTATTCATATTTTAACAAGTATGTGCCAAAATGACAAGCAACATTTCACAGTCTCAACTCTGACACATCTACATGTTAAAACTAATCAAATTTGGAGGCAGCTTTTTATTTTCTTTAAAGTACTTTTTTGGGAAAGACATTTTTCAAGTGTATGGCTGTTTGCATAATGTCTGCAAGATACTACATGCATGTTCGATAACACTTGCATGTCAAAATAACTGTATAAACAACCAAAAGAAGCCACAAGCATCTCAGCCTTATCATGGCTTTCTTGAACTCAAAGTGTCCTATTACAAAACAAAAGAAAACACTCTTCATTATGTAACCTAGCCCTTTTTTTTGGCCTCAGTTTGGTCTGGCAAAACACAGCCTTAGATGTCTAAGTACCTAACAAGTGGTCTGCTTAATCCACTAGAACATATTTCTGTCATTCAATTCACTTTTGCAAGTCTTTTATGCAGTTATATTACACTACTGAGGAAAAAAATAAGCTCTATTCTTTTGAAAGTTCAGAGTCTAATTAAAAGGTGGCTCATTAGCCAAATGGATTTTTGTCACATAAAATTCTTCACTGGCTTGCTAATGAACCAGATATAAATACCAGTCACTACTGCAATCCAGCAACCTCAAGGCTGCCAGTATTATTACATTTACTTTAAATATAAAATTACATCTTCACAAGTGTTGGCCATCTAGCATATAATTTTGTTTTGGAAAGCATTCCTATTTAAATCAAGCATAAACATATGCTCTGTGTCTTGCTTTGAGTTAAACCTGCATTCAGTGCTGTTCTTGAAAAGGATGGTTCTCTTTTTCAAGGCACACTGATAACATACGCCATTCTGAAGCACACTACAGGAATGTGACAGCAAAATACTATTGGTCATATTTCTGATTCATATGAAAGATATACTTCCTATTTTAAAATTCTTTCATCTTCAACATGTAGATGCCAAAGAAACCAAATGGAAAGCATAACTTCCTTTTATTTCTGTGCTCAAAGTTCTGTTGTAACAGTAAACCTGTTATGCAAATTCTGCACACTAGCCAAAGACCTCTAAGGTTTGTCCTCCAGAACCCTTTGCTTGTGTCACCAAGAAGAACAATTAGTTTCACTTCATCAATTTTCCTGTTAGGATTAAAAAAAAGGCGATCCTGTACCTGTGGACTAAGGACCATAAAATCATTTTCCAGAAAATCCCAACATAGTCTGTTAAGTTTTATAGTTAAAAGTCAAATGAAGTGCCTTATTGCACTGACATAGAGACAATGACTGAATTATACTTAAGTAGAAATGTAATACAGAAAATACAGGTAGTTCTCAGGAGAAAGAATACAGAGTTAAATTGAGTTCAATTTTTAGAACAATGAACAAAGAACAAAACACCAAAACGTACAGTGAGAGTCTAGACTTGAATTCAAATGCTTTTTTTTTTTCTGAAAGAATAAATCCATTTTTTAATAGTTTGGCTAGATGAAGCAAACAACATGGCTGCAATAAAAAGCTGAAACAGAATTTACAATATAATTATTTGGACCCAGTTGCCTAAATGAATGTTAGATGCCAAATTAATTTACCCCAGTCCACAAAGGTGTGGATCATTCCAGGTCAGATTTGCCAACTCTGTGTCTGTGCCTCAGACACCCTAGGGCACAAAAAACTGTGCTTTTTCCATTTTGCACAATTTTGCATCCATTCTGAAGGTCTTGTGCAATATGGAGGTAACATTCAGCATTCCTTCCTTTCATTTGTGAAATTATCTTACAGGTAATTGCCCAGCATATTGAAAAGGGTGGCAGAGATCATTTCATGTGAACAAGCAAAGTATGAGCTTGTTTCAAAAGGTGCAGATAGGAGAGTGCAAGTCAGATGAAGGAGAAAAGAAATGGAAATGAAGGAGACATGATGAAGGGGTTGTGGGAGTGTTTTAAGGATGACTGCTGAGTAAGAAAGCAAAGCAGCATGCTGCTATACAAGAGCATGGGTGGAAATATTTCCATGACTATTCAAAGTCATGACTATTTAAATATTAGTATCATTAGATGTTGTTTTTAGCAGCCAAAGCTGCTAAAGCAGACCTGAATTCCAAGAAACCTTTCATTTGTTCCACTGGAACACCCAGCTGTCATCTCCATTTGCACATTTAACATCAATTTCAATGAATTACACATAAGAGAATTCAACCCTCTGATGACAGAGCTGCAACTTACTTTACAAAGTTAATTGAACCTCCTTTTATGCTCTGTCTCCCTGACCATGCACGTTAATAATGCCTCAAGCTCAGCTATGTCACAGCCTTGCTTGTAGCCTGGAATCCCCTTTGAGCCTACAGTCACACCTGACCCACATGAGGAAAGCTTCAGGTCCTTGCTCCGTGCCACAGGAGTGGAATGACCGCAGCTCACTGGTGTGAGAGAAGCTGTGTAACACCAGCCATGCCACGGGGATGTTGACAGATGTATGAAGTCTGTGCAGACATATCTTAGCAACTGCAACTCTGCAAGAATTGTTCATGCTCAGGCTTCTCTTTGAACTGCCTGAGTATCCATCCAGTGAGTCTCATAGACCGAACAGGAAAAGCAGTGGGTGGCTAGTTTGGACCAGACATGCCATGCAAACACACCCTATGTGTAAGACTCCTTTCTTACAAAGCATCTACATTACTGTAAGTGAAATACAATTATGCAGAGGGGAAAAAAACAGGACTAGAAATGCCCTTTGTATGGTTAGAAATGCCATGGAAGACGGGAGGGGGGAGAAATTCTCACTTATTTAATTTACGTAAAAAAATCCACCAGACGTCTGCCTGTTTTCAATAAAAAAACATTTCACTTTGGAGGAGTTACAAAAGAAAGTCTCACTGTACTTAGCTATCTCAAAGGTATGTCTTTAACAAAAGAGAGATCTCTTGCAAAGTGTCACCCTAGAAATCTGCAGTAGCTTCTAAATACAGCTTATTTTCTGCTAGCCTTCAAATTCAAAGTTCTTACAGGAAACCAAAATCTGAATAGAATGGCACAAAACCTTTTGTTTTGGATGCAAGGCGAAATAGTTTAAATGTTATCCAATCACTTTGATGAAAAGGATTTGACAAATATTCACTGCCTGATGGGATGAAAAATAGGGCTCTTTGGACTAATTAGGTATGGCCTCTTTTACTAATCCACAGATTGGAGAAAAACTCTCAACGTGGATTAAGACTGGCAAACTAAGCAACAAAATTAGGATATTTTTCCCCCCGATATAAGAAAAACATTCAAATGGAACACTGCCATTCATACTAAACATAAGATGACAATATAGAAACCTAGAAGGCTAAAAGCTAAGAGATTTTTGAAAAAAGTGAAAACCTTAAAAAGTATGTCCTAACATTTTTCTTCCCGTCTTTGGACGACAAACGTCTTTAATTTTTGCATAAGTTTAATTTGCATAAATAAGTATAAAAGTGGAATACAAATTAATCACAAGGGAAAAAAAAACATGTAAACAATTCCTGGGAATTTATATAGTGCTATTTATTTTACTTATAATACTTAAACTATGGTTTTACTGTGTGTCAGATTTAAAGACTAATCTGTTGCATTAAACTAGCACAAAAATTATTAGGTCCATATCCCATGAAAGAAGCATATGAAAGGAAATTAGGATACAAAAGCATGATAAGTAAGTACTTAGATTTTGTACAAGACTGTTCCTTTTGCCTGTGCAAAAAGATCCACTGCCATCTTCTGTTCTTAGTATATTAGTTTATTATTCACCTGAAAATAGTTTTCTGCTACTACTTTTGGGAAAAAAATTGTTTGTTTGGGGTTTTCTTTGTTTTAAATTTTATTTCTATGAAAGCTGGAATTTTCCAAAAAGGAGAAAAAATCTGATGAGCATGACTTTGTATAGTCTCAAATACATGCTCAAGTTTAAACTGTAATATCTATTGGAAAATGTACACGTAATTATATATAAATTATATTCATTGTATTATCTATATCTCTAATTATAGTTTAATACACATTTATTTTAAAACATATACCGTTCAAAATTGAGTAGTTTTTTATTGTAATAACTTTTTCAATATGTTTTCCATACTTGAATACTTTAATTTCTTAAGACAAAACAAATTTCACCTTGAAAAATCAGCTAAGTGAACATATGCTCAAGTTTACAATGTACTGATAACTACATTACTGACAAAAATATATACTGTAGAAGAAACTTAGAGAAGATAACCTCTAAATTTTAGTTATTGAGAGATGAAATGGCTCAGTGGCAGTTACTCTACAGGTCATATACATATAAGTTTTAAATAAAATTAGCACAGAAAAAAAACACTCACAAAATTTTGCTTTCTCCAACAAACTTAGCAAAGATTTAGATTTCACTTCTGCAACAATAACTATCAGACTTAAGTGTATGTTAACGAAATGTTTGTTGAGGGACTACAAAATGACTGACTTCAGTGCTGCATAAAATAAAAGAAGACATTTTTTGAGTAATTGCTCCGAAGATCTTGGAATGACTGCTGCTGACTAACGCTCCTAATTTACCACAATATGCTTAAGGAAATTCTGCAGCTTTTAAATATGCCTGCCTTAGCAGCTGTGCTGTTCAGTTTCTCTGGGCATGGAAATCAAGCTATTTGTTCTAAGTACACTGACAATATGAATCAGATCCCATACACAAATTATGCATATGAGGTAAGCGTGATTAACATCTTAGGTCACAGAGAGCACCTGGTATTTTGCAAGTAGTAACAAAGCTGCTGGGAGCAGGTTGGGAAGTGAGGGTGTGCCCTCCAGTTGGCAGGGCTTCCCAGGGCTACCAACCTAGCTGCTGAAAAATGTGAAGTGTTAGGGGGTAAAAGGATGGCAACAACCAGTCTTAGCTTCTTTACAATTTATGACTCAAAAACAAGTTCATGCACTCATAGAAGTAGTAACTCTTTATTTTCCAAACTCCCCTATACTACAGTTTTGTTAGTTTTACTCATGTTTCTGTAATAGAAACACTGAAGCTTAGAGAACAATAATAAATTTACTTCATTTTGTACACATAATAAGAATTATTTTCTATTAATAAATATTTGGTAGTTTTGGTGAATTAACAGGTTCAGATTTGCAGGGGTAACAATCAATAAATAGTTCTACTCATGAGATAGGCAAACAAATACTGAAATAACTGAAAATGTTATAGAGTAGGAACTCAGAATGCCTTTTCCCATAAAGTCAGATTTTTCTAGAACACATTTTCCCTTCTTAATTTTCCAACATATTCAAGAAAAGTGAGAGCAAATATGGTAACAGGTGAGCTAAACCATTCATCTGTTATACCCTTCATCTTGGCAGTTTTGAACTATTCCAAGTCAAAAAATCATTAAATTGTGTATTGATAGCAAAGAAATGCTAAGTGACTGCTTAGGACAATTTCAGAGAGGCTCACTGTATTCAGAATGCAATAATGTCCCATATGCCTCTTCATTGTAAAAACAAACCTTATAAGAAAAAAACACAGCACCTTCCATTATAACACTTCCAAAATGTAAACATGAAAAAAAATGTAGAAAATGACAAAGCATTGAAATCTTTATCACACAGGACATTACAAGTGGCAGTATATAGAGACTGTCACTCAGGTGAGGAACTGTGAATTATTTCTATTTCCTTCTCTCCTCACCTTTTGTTGTGGTAAAGATGAAATTCCCATAGCCTTGAAAATTCTTCATGTAAAACACATCCAACAGTTCTCAATATCTCACCTCTGTTTTCTCCGTCCTATTTTTACCTCGCTGATCCCAGCAACAAAAACAGACAAGCCTGAAGAGATCTTTGAATATGGTCTAGAAAATCATAAATACTTAGTGCAATTGAGAAGTCACCATATTCAAAATGCAAGGGTACTCATAATTTAAGCCCTAAGAAAATTACTCTGAGACACAATTAAATAAATCATTAAACCACTAGGTGCACTATTTTAACGCTATGACTCATAAATAATATTCACTACTTACAGGTATTATTTAAATGCATTATTATAGATTTATGTCACATCTAAATCATGAAATACTACACAAAATTATTTACTGGTGTGGGATGACAGCATAAACACATAAATTCCATCTTTATTAATTTTCAGTATTTCAAAGTATATTTTTAGCAGGGAGTATGCAGAATTTTTCACCACTTTTACAAGTTGGATTTGGTGCTATGTCACTTTTTCAGAGACAAAATACCAAAGGGTAACTATTAGAGATTTTTAAAATTCCTAAATATATTATTAAATCATACTTACAGAGATAAATACCTGAATCTGATCTCAGTTTATATATCATCCTGATCCATCAAGAGCTGAGCCATTTCTATCAACTTGTTTAAAGTGGCCACAGAATATATACAGATTTAAGAAACAAAACCTACCACATTACCCCAGTATTTTACTTCAAGAAATTCTTTTTATACTGATGAGAAAAGAAGTCCATTTCATTACAAGTTTCCTAAACTGAGTGCACAAACTGTAAACCAGAAGGAATGTTTTGGCCTTTTCTCCCCCTGTGAAACAGAAAATTGTTAATCTATGACTTGCATAAAACATTAAGCTGTCTCTGGTTTTCCATTCCAATTTAATTCACTTGGTTTCCCCTCACTGATTGCCTTTGACTGAAGAGTCACATGTTACCAAGAGAGAAGAAAATATAACTGTTGCTTAAGTGTGTCATGCTGAGAAGTCGTTCAAGTAAAACAGGAGCTATTTGTTCACAGAATCTATCAAGACCAGTCTCAGAGGGTCTTTTTAACTCAGAGACCATGTCTGGAACTTACAGCCCTGCCTGTGGTCATTTCAAACTGCCATAAGTCTACCTCTCAATGCAGCATTGCCTTATTTTGTTTATACTGGTACAAAAAGATTTTGGCTTCACTGGGATGAAGTATGAAGGCTCTTTTATCATTACCATGTGTAATAAGACTCAACAGAGAATACAGGATGATGTCCTCATAGGCAATCACAATATAGTGTACAATGAGTAACTGCACTGAAAATAACAGGAAAACAAAGATCCATTAAACTGCATGTAGTGACTGTAATTTTAGTTGGACATACAATTAGCAAACTTCGCAAGATTATGTATCTAGAAAGAACATGCAAACTTAACAGGAAAAATTTTAGATACAGCTTGCAGCTGTATCCAGAAGGAGCAAGAGAAATCCTTACCAAGAGGATATCTATCTGACAAACCTAAGTGACAGTCAGGATAGTGGTGTTACTCACTATGGCTCAGAAAGCCAATAGCTGGAAAGATCTTCAGAAATAATTAACTCTGTTTTAGCCACACTAAGTCTGTAGGTAACACAATTCCCATAGGATATTAGAGACACACTGGGCTTAAAGAAACAAGTTTAGAGTAGAAGTTAATGGTATTTATAACACTGAGATCATAAATTGAAAATTTACATAATTCCACCTGAACTAAAGAAAACATTCTTTACTGTGAGAGTGACCAAACACTAACAGGTTGCTCAGTCATCATTCTTGGAGAAATTAAAAAACCTACACACAGGCCCAGGCAATTTGCTCTAGGTGACCCTGCCTGAGCAGAAGGTTGGACTAGATGATCTCAAGTGGTCCTTTCAGCCTAAATGATTCTGAGATTCTATGATTAATTCTCTCTTCTTTTATTATTTTAATTCTTTTCTTACACCAGTCTCTTAATTCTTAACTTCTTTATATCATCTTCAAAGAACATTTATTCTGTATAAGATGGGTTTTGTGAAGCAACATACTCATGTATATTACTTTCATGTGAATTACCTGTGAGAAACTATGCATCATCTTTCCATATGATCCATATGCAAACTTACTTCATGAAGCGCATACTTACTGTGGACAAAACACTATAGGTCTTTTAAAATGCTAATTAGCAATTCTTTGAACCACTTCAATTAGAGTAGATATTTATAAACCTTTCCCTTCCCTAGAAAAGGAACATCAAAAACACTATAATATAATCTGTCTCCTGTTGTAAGAGCCTTCAAACAGAGTTTTGTTTATATGAAACTCCATTTTCCAAAACCATGGTTCAGGAACATATCATAAGGTCTTGTTATTGAATTTCTCTTAACTGACTCTATTTGACCCTTTTTAGCTTAAAGAGTTAGTTAAGTTAGGAAAAGACAAAATAATATTCAAATAGTATCTTGATATTAATTTTTTTGCTACCTTCATTACATATCTGGGGTGAAATGTTGCCTGTAGGCCATTTTTCAGTTACAAGTCTCCTTGAACAGTACACAGGCACTGCAATAGATTCATTATCTTGTAGTTAATGATAATACATCCAACCAAAGCCAAAATTAAAGCTTCTCACATCCTGCTGCTTTAATGCTGGCAATTTAAATGGATGTGTAGAACTAACTATAGACTACATAACTGCTATATTTGTAGAATCAGAATATTCTTCTTCACATGGAAGCAAGCTATGTTTACACTGCAAACAGAAATGAGTGCAGGAAAACTGGGATAACCCAGTTTTAGCAGGCAGTTGAAAAACCTAAGGAGTAGGGCAGCTCTTAGAGCACAGATATGAACACTGTTTCTCCAGCCACCAAGGAGTGAACTGTCAAACTGAAAGTATCATTTTGTGCTTTTCACTTCCTTCAAGATCTCTGAGCATTAAAATACAGTCTTACATCAATTTAATAGTAATACTTATTCAAGTAATTATATAGTAAACAATTCTTTACAGGTTAAAGTACTTTCATATTTTAACACTACAAAATTGATCTGCCAGAGATAGCCATTAGCAACTGACATGTTTCCAAATGGCAGTGCATAATTTTTGACAACCATATAAAACTACCAGAATGTTTGTTTTCAGTTCTCTCTAATGGAAAGTGAAATGCTGCCATAAAGTTCTCATTGGCAGAAACAAGCAAACTCAATATTTTCCATCTAATAATCAGCAGGGACTGGGATAGACGCATCTACAAATACATTCAGAATATATTGCAAAGGACTCTTGGGTAAACATCTTTAACTAGTCAATTAAAGAAAATTATTTGAGAAATAATCTTAAAAACTTATATTCACCAACCTTTTCAAGCAGTTAAGATGCCTTTCCTACAACACAATAAGCATTATAATTTTGAAGACCTTAAAACCAGAACTCTACCTCCCTTTTCTTTTTCTTCCTCGCTTCTATTCTCTGCATCTCCAAAATTTCATGGTACTGCACACTGACTTCATGAATCATAAGCAAGCCAGATAGATTTACACTCATAATGTACATTCTAATGGTTACTGTTCCTTTTGCAGACTTTTCCAACAAAACAAAAATAAAAATTATCTCGTCTCTAATCAGCCATGTTCTACTTGTTTTGTGATACTCCATAAATGTTCTCTATCATAGCCAAGGGAACACTCTCTACTTATTCTTGGAGTTCCCCTTTCTCACTTGTCCTCCACCTCTTGTTCTTCCTGCTTCAGTATTCTTAGCACCCACGCAAAATATCACTGTCTCTCCATCTCTTCAACTTGATCCATCTCATTTCCCACTCCTAACAAGTTCTGTTTTAGCCTGTCCCAGACAGCCTTCTGGCTTCCAGTTTTTGGATGCAGCTGAGATTTTTGGGGATCAAATGACTCCCTGCAGGAGGGGTGATCTTGCTTACTTGTCCTTTCTGCCACTTGCATGTCCTCCCTCATCCTAACTGTGGTTTTTGTCAGCCCACTGTGAACTGTTCACCTCATTAAACCAGCCAAAGCTACTCACATCTCTCCTTGCTGGCTCAGTTTCCAACTTGCTTAGTGATTTTACTCAAATTAACAAAAAGCAAGAAAAACACCAGTTGTTGCAGAGAAGGGGAGGGAAAGTGGAGAGAGGAGGCCTTCGCTGGAAGAAGCAAGAGAGTAAGAAGAGAATGGGCCTGTCTTTTCAGTCCCATAAATCTCAGCCATTTTACCTGACAAAAACCTTAATCATTCAGTTCTATTCCAAGTTTGGTTTAGTTTCTCCATAGTTCTAATAACTTTGGATTTCTGTGTTTTCTGGGTATCTTCTTCCTTCACAACTACTAGATACCAAAATGGAGCATTATTCAATGGCTGGGGATACAGTAACATCATCCTTCTCATTTGTTCCCTTTCTTGCTTTCACCATTCCCCCTGGGTAGATTTTTATTCTTTTTTTCCACATTTGGAGTAAAAGCTATAACAGAAAGTGTGGTAAATGACCCTTGCCAGTCTCATCCTGACTCAAAGTACAGTCACCTGTCACTGTCCTGGAAGCCATGTCATAACCAAAGATTTTTATTTTTAAGTTTCCTGCTCTGAATCAAATTCACTTCAATAACTGCTAAAATATCCCTAATCATCTTCCTCTTACAGGCAATACTTAGTAAAATAGCATATTGCTGTCATTAAGTACTAAATTAATACAATAGCTCTGGAAATTTTCTCCCTAGTTTTTTCTACTGCTGTCAACAACTTGAGAGAGAAGCAGTGACAGGAACTAGAAGTTCTCAGAAAATCTTTCCCTGAGACAACACATCTGATATTCAGATACATTGAAGATTTTTTCAAAGGCTTCTCCAAGACTACAAAAACATGATATACTTCATATTGGAGTAGAAAGAATTTCATACAGCAATACAGGAAGTATGTTTCTGAGGATTTAATAAATGTCATTCTATGAGAAATTTTAGTTATTACTTCTGCTGCTTGTAACTAAGCATTATCATTTGAAAGTCCTAAGTTATTCTAAGTATTTTTCTTAGAATTTTGATAATTCAAATAGAACTATTGCATGCTAATACAGGAATTTTGTTTCCCAGTCCTACCTACAGAGAAAATTACCAAATAATTATTGCTGAACTATAAATTATTCCCAGTTAACTATTAACTTACTAAGATGAAAGCTGTAGCCTATTCCCATGGCCACGAGTTGCATTTCAACAAAAAGATCCAGTAAACTGTACTTTGAAATTAACTACTAATAGAACTTTGTGCAATGAAACTAAGATATATGTGCCATATATGTATCTATATATCTATAAAGACACTGAATTTGAGAAAAAGTGGAAGTACAGAAGTAAGGCACTCTGCCTTAGTTGTTTCAGTTTTGACAAACGGAATATTCTCTGATTATTGAGAAAGACTGTGAAGAATCATGATTACAAATGATAAGAAAAGACAATTAAAATTATATGTAGAGCTGTATGATGAGTCCAATTTGCAATTTAAACTAATAAATTAGAATATTGAACTAATTAATGAAATTTTTCAAATACAAAGTTACATGGGAAATTGAAAGATATTCAAAAGGCCATCATTTTTGCCATGAAGCAAATCCTTCAATCAACCTGCCTGATATAAAGTTGACCAAAATTTTCCATCATTCTTAGAGTCATTGTAGATACTTATACAATTTAATAACAAACTGGAATTGAAAGAAAACATTTTACAATAACACCCCATTGAAGACAAATCTGAAAAATAGTCTTGAACTCTGCTCTTCACGCATGGGAGGAATCTGATAAGAATCAAACCAGGAGTGCAAGTTTATAATTGTAAATCTTAATATCATTTACATTAACTAAAATTGGAGATACATCATTTGTCTCACTAAAATATAGTCAGTTAGTTAGTATTCATGTATGTTTACAGAAGAGTGGTATTCCAAATGCTCTGTCAATATCAATGATTCCACCCCGGGTTCAGATGGAAATGGAAAGTCATATTATCTCAGATCCAGAAACATATCTACAGTATTATGTATATGGCAGCAAAATAAGGAATTTTTCCTTAAAGTGACAGATTTTCTGACACACCAGTAATAATGCTGACATGCAATCATACTTGAAAATGGGGGAAAAAAAAGCAACCCAAAAAAACTTGTGATATTTTCTGTCAATATTAATGTTGTCAGGTAACTGTAAACAAGAACTAAAATTGGGCTTGTCTGCTTTTCATCTCTTCACAAAGATGTTTCTGCTTAATAGCCAGGATTTTCAGCTAACAGATACCATTAGTATGTGTGTGTGTTGTTTTGTTTCTTGTAAAACCATTGTGGGTTAAGCCCAGTGGGAAAATAATCACCACACAAAGACTCATTCCCTCCCTCCTCCCTTCCCCCAAGTGGCATGGGGGAAGAGGCGTGGAAAAACCTCAACAAACTGGGGATCAAGATAACAAACAAAAAATTTGTTTAATAAGTGAAAGATAAGTGGGAAGAAAAAATAAAACAAGTGATGCTACAGCAATCACTCACCGCCTCCCATGGGTAGACCGATGCCCTGCCAGGTCCCAGGCAAAAGATGGCTAACCCCTCTAAAGCCCCCTCTTTCCACGTTTATTCCTGAGCATGACATTATCTGGCAGGGAATTTCTCTTTAGTTAGTCTGGGTCATCTGTCTGGCTGTGTCCCCTCCCAGCCTATTGTGCAGCCCCTGGTCTATTCACTGGGGGGATGCAGAGTGAGAAACAGAGAAAGGATTGATGCTGTGCAAACCCTGCTCAGCACAAGCTAGAACATCCCTGTGTTATTGACACTGTTTTCATCACAAATCAAAACCGCTGCCCCATGCAAGCCACTGTAAAGAAAATTAACCCTATCCCAGGCAAAGCCAGTACAAGAGTACAGCACAATAGGTACGGTTCCACATCCAAAAATTCTAAATGAGACATTGATTTAAAAAATACTAATGTAAAACAGAGAGAAAAAGTTTTGCTGTGCTGCTTTAGTCTTATAAGGGGGTGAAATTGCTAGTTCTGTCAGCTAAACCAACTCACCGAAAGGTACCCTGAGTACAAGATGTAATGAGAGGGGTAGGACAGCACAGCACAACAGGAACCAAGAAAGGAAAGAAAGAGGAGCATAGCACCCATCTTTTCAACCTTGTCAACTCACCAAACAACACCTTAAATTTGATTTAGTCTTGAGTGGAACTAACACAGCTTCTAGAAGCAGCAGACATGAATACAAACCTCACAGGCAGTATTCAACACCCTCTGGCTAAGGTAATGGTTTCACATCCCTGCACACCTCCCCTTTTGGAATCCCCTTTGGTGTCAGTTTGCATTGCCAGCCCCCACCCCGTAAGACAGAGGGACCAGTCTGAGCCACACCTAGACCACTGCAGAATTAAGTCCTCCAGCCTTCCTGTTTCTTTTGTTAAAAATGAAGGATATAGATATTGATGTTCTAGCTAACAAAAATAGCTATTCAGGATGTCATAGAATTATGCATTTTTACACTGTATATCTGTATAAATAAACCCATGCACTGTACGCAAATACATTGTAACATGACTCCTACATCCAATCATTTTAAAAACAAGCCTTTTCTTACAGAATTTACATTGACCTCCTGGAGCTAAATGGTCAAAGCACCTATACTTAAGGCATTGTAAATTAGCTTGTTCAGAAAATATTCTATCAGATAAGCCAAACAAGCAAAAAGAACATTTTGGAGAAGAAATGTTACCATAACATTTTGAAAGACTAGAACACAGCACAGGAAAAGCAGGAAAATAAGCATTTGAGCTCTTTTCATTTTATATAGAAAGATTTTTCCTTAACTTTGGCTAAGAAGTCATTCAGTAACAACAGGACTGAAAATAAGTTGACATATAAATGTCCATGCAAACCTTTTATGGCTGTAACTTTTGTTTAAAAACTTTTCACCCAATCCATAAGTAGTGAAAAATAGTTTTTTATATAACAGAATATTTATTATTAATATTAGCTAGTATTAAAAAATCCAAACAAAAAAAAAAACCCAGAAAACACTCCAAGACTTTCACGCTTAGTTGATTCTATTAGTTTAAAAATGTATGAAATAGGACTGACCTGGACAGAAATTCTGCTGTGCCTGAGTAGTTAATTTTTCTTGCACAGCACACTTTTCAAAGTGTCCTGCAGTTGCATTCTGATGTAGGCCCCGTTGTCTGGTGGCATACCCCAATTCTCCGGGGTCAGAAAACTTCCGATAGAACTGTGGCTCCAAATCACTGAAAGAGAAGTTTACAGCCCCGTGCCTTCCACGGCCACAGTCACTGAACACGGACTCGTCCTCGGCGTTCTGTGCTGGTAACGGGAGGATGCGGTGGTGCAGCTGCGGGCTGGGCAGTCTCGAAGATAACGGAGAAGGAATAGGTGACATTTGTTTGTGTGTATTAGATAGCGGGTATGAATTACAAAAAACATTACTCACTGCTGCTAATGGGGGTGAATGCAGCCTTTTCTCTTCCAGTTTAAGATTATTACTTGTCTGAGGAATATCAGGACTTTCATTTACAGGCAAGTTCAAAAATAAATGCTTGCTGTTTCCCCGGGATACCGTGGTCCTTTTCTCACATAGTGAGCCTGGCAGGTTTCTGTCTGCTCTTGTAATTTGTTGCAGTCTCTTCCATTCAGCAGCTTCATCTAAACTGTCGCTCCGGATAACTTTCAGAAGAGCTTTATTAACTGCTCCCACAAGGTTGCATGACTCATCAGTAATGTGCACTCTCTCTGCTTTGTACTGCAAACCAGAGCTGTCTTCCTCCTTTTCCTGCACCACACTGTTATTAGAGTCTCCAGCAGCTTCATCTACAGAGTATACATCACTTCTTGATACAAACTCGTTATGTGCTCTTGTGAGAACAGGAGGAATGGTTTCATTATCTCTGTGAGAATCAGGTAGAGACTCTGCAGGGGGGTTGGTAACATTTTTAACACAAGTGTCGAAATCCTGGACTTCAGCAAGAACAGTGATTCCTGGTTTCTCCTTACATACTGGCTCAACATACTTGCTACTTGTCAAGATTTTAGCAGCTGCGTATTTCCTTAATGTCTCCAGTTTGTTAGACAGACTGTACTGAGATGAATTCACCAAAGTGGTCCTCTGTTGTACCTTGGTAACTTCAGGAATGCATTCTCCATTACCCACTGGGTCAACTGCAACAACATCATTGATGTCTTTTGAGATAGAACTTGATAAGTCAGCATCCAATTTCACTGCTTTGTTGCTCTTAAGAAAATACCCCTCTTCTGTCCACCTTTCTGGTTGTATTCTATTGTCTACCGGTAAATTATCCTTACCTTTTAGTGTTGGCCAGCTGGAGGGAGAAAAGGAGCCAGGATAATTCCTGGTAGGAAGTCCTGTGGAGACCATCTTCTTATTTTTCTGTTGCATGTCTCGTGTACTCAGTAAAAAGAGATGTTCGTGTATCTTTTTTCCCTCTTTCCGATGTCTGATCTCCTCAAAGCTCTCTTTCCTTCTGTATTTCCTCATTTTTTGGTGATTCAAATTGTCTCTCTTTGTAGAATCCAGCAATAACTCCTGCTGATGTGTAAGACTAAGGAAATTATCATCTTTAAGTTTCGGGACTCCAAAAACCACCTGTTTTTTTTCCTCCTGATGTCCTGCCTTAAGATCTGGAAAATGCTGGTATCTCAAAACACTGGATAACAGTTTTTCCTTTTCATCAGTTAGTTTGTACAGCTCATTGAGAAGGTCTTTTGTAGTAGTTTGCTTGAAAATAATATCTCCGAAGTTTTCATATGGCTGGTCTCTCAGGTCCATGTGTAACCTCTCCCTTACTTGATAGCAGCTACAGAAACGCTTACTGGTTCTATCCAGCATAACAGAGCCCTTGTAAGTAAATCCTCTGACTCTCCCCTCTGGATGATAGAAGCTGATGTAACAAAGCTCCATAATGGGTTTGTGCAATTGAAGGATGCTATGCGTGCCTTCCATTATGCTTGCCAAATTAGTCATTCATTTAAATTATGTCCTAAGTGTTCCAAAGCTTGCATGACATAGCATGTGAGGCAGGGAATGGACGGAAGGCATCTGACTAATCTTCAACAATAATATTGTCTGCTGGAAAAAATAAAGAGAAGCCTGTCAAACTTGATTATGGCAAATTTAATATGACAAATAACAAGCCTGCAGAAGCACAATCTTCTCTCAGTATTTTCTGATACAAATCTTTTACCTTGAAAATCTGACACTGAAAGAACGACATTGCTAACACGCATAGTTGGAGTCATAATCTTTCTCATACATCATTCCTCTGTCTCTAGGGTTCTCAGTCAGTGCTCTTCCATCAGGTCACAAGATGGTCACTAAAACGCCCATTTCAAAGAGACTTTACTTTTGAATGGTGGAATCTGTTGCCCTCTCTCTGTTAAAAGTTAACTTGCCGTTGAACATTTAGTAAAAAGAACCATTCAAGCATGCCTGTTGCCTTTTTACTCAGCATAACATCACAATGTAATCAGGTCTCACTGCTTTATTTACCTAGAACATATTTAGAAAATAAAAAAGGCTGAATATTTTCTTCTTGTACGATTTTGCGGAACTGCCAAGACATCAAGAAAACTCAGCATAACAAAAAAATACAGTTCTGTTTACTTGGCTAACACACAGGTATTATACAAATCTCTTTTGAATCAACATGCAATAGTGTAATTGTACTTTTATAGGCAGATTTATTAATTATTCATTATTATTCACTATTTATTTTCAACTGAAAAAGCATAAATACAACAGAACTTTTCATAATTTTAAGAGTCGAACTTAGGCAACAGTATTTAAAAGGAAGTTGTCATATTACTACGTAAAATATTTCATAGAACCATAGAATAAGCTGATTTGGAAGAGACCCATCAAGATCATCAAATGCAACTCCTGCACAGGACACCCCAAGAGTCACACCATGTGCCTGAGAGCATTGTCCAAAAGCTTCTTGAACTCTGTCAGGCTGGTGCTGTGACCACTGCCCGGGGGAGCCTGTTCTAATGCCCAGTCACCCTCTGGGTGAAGAACATGATATACAACCTAGATCTCCCCAGACTCAGATTCATGCCATTTCTTCAAGTCCTGACTCTGTTCATGAGAGTGAAGAGATCAGTACCTGCCCCTCTGCTTCCCCTCATGATGATGTTGAAGATTGCATTGAGGTGTCTCCTCCAAGTGGAACAAAATGAGTGACCTCATCTGTTCCTCTTATGGCTTCCCCTCCAGAACCTTCACCATCCTCATGGCCCTCCTTTCGATGCTCTCTAACACTTTATATCTTTGTTATACTCTGGCTCTCAGAACTGCCCCCAGCACTCGAGGTGAGGCCTCCCCAGCCCAGAGCAGAGCAGGACAATCCCCTCCCTTGCCTGGCTGGTGATGCTGTGCCTGATGAACCCCAGCACAGGCTTGGCCCTCCTGGCTGCCAGGGCACTGCTGACTCATGTTCAACTTGCCATCAACCAGGACCCCCAGGTCCCTTTCTGTGGTACTACTTCCCAGCCTCTCATTCCCCAGTCTGTCTGTACATCCAGGGTTGCCCCATCCCAGGTGCAGAATCCGGCACTTTCCCTTGTTGAACTTCATATGGTTGGTGATTGCTAAGTTGTCTAGTTTGTCTAGGTCTCCCTCCAGGGCCTCTCTGCCTTTGAGGGAGTCAACAGCTCCTCCCAGTTTAGTGTCATCAGTAAACTTAGTATTCCTTCAAGTCCTGCATCCAAGTCTTTAATGAAGATGTTGAAGAGTACAGAACCAAGGATGGAGCTCTGTGAAGCCCCACTAGTGACAGGTCACCAATCTGATGTCACCCCCTTCACTCTAACCCTTTTCACCTCACCCGTGAGCCAGTTGCTCACCATCATATAATGTCTTTATCCAGCTGTGTGCTAGACATTTTGTTCAGAATGATATTGTGAGACACAGTATTGAAAGGTTTGCTTAGGTCCAAAAATATACAAGTTTTGTATCAGTTTTTATTATGCAGAGTTAGATATCATTTTATAATGACCTCTAACATCTATAATTACATCATTAACTTATATTAAGTAATTAGTGAAGCCCAACTGTAAGAATCAAGCAGCATTTAGCCAAAACATCTTTTCAACAACCAGTCATTTATTGCAGTGATTTAATTGCATCTGTTTATGATGTTCTTTGAACAGTTTCAAACTTTCCATTTACTTTGAGTAGCATAATTCTTCATGCCAGCAAAATTCTTAAAATGTACACATAAACCTTAAACACAGAGAAGATATCCTAATGAGAGAGACTAGAGTAAGAGCAATGTTCTTTTAGAGCCATATGAGCATCTTAAATGGTGTCATGCCATTTGAATGGCATGATTCAGAGTACTGTTCAAGTATAGGAAGTGGTAGGAAAGGTGCAAAATCTTTAGTCACTACTTTTGTTGAAGACTGGCTAGTTGTTTCATAGACCTGTAAGAGCTTCTGAGAAAAGTATGCCGTTCTGTTTCCTGTTTTTTTCTTGTTTTAACTCATTGTGTGAGTCTGGAGTTCGAGTTACAGGCAAGGCTGAGGATTCCCTAAAAGAGCAGCCTCACCTCTTGCCTCGCCAGTCCTCCTTGTCTCCAGGTGTGCACGCCTGCTGCTCTTCCAGCATTGAGTGATTGTGCAGACACAGGGCGTGTGTGCCACTGGCAGATGCAGTCAGCTGTGGTTCTGCATATAGAAATATTAGGTCTCAACCCTAGTCATTCTTCAGTCAAGCAGTAGTGAACACCCCTTAGGAAACAGCATCATGGAAACTATAGACCCAGTGGCTAAAGACCCAGACATTATGATCAAATTCAGTATCCTCAAATGACATCTATGATATCATCAGGCTCAAGTCAGCCCTTTTCTGTAGAGCACATTACTTTTGGTAACATGCACGGTTTTGGTTTGGGGGTTTTTTGTGACAAAAGATGATATGTGTAAATAAGAGAACTAGCTAGCCCTTGTCATGGCTGCACAGATTTGCTGAGCTATGCCCCTCCCAAAAACCAAGAAGCTCCCCCAATCTAATCTGAGTTCTGAATCATTACAGTTCTCCTTGAATCATATTGCAAAAATTATTAAAAGCCCTTTTTCACTTAGAAATAAACAATTCAATTGAATTTTCTTTCTTTTATTAAATGGTATTATCTTTGATTAACAAACTTACGCTAGTTTGAACCTAGTATAAAGGCTACATCCTATTAGTTATCTTCTTAGGTACACCAAATAAAACAATGGGTTTAGTACACACATTGACACATTAAAATGTAGAATCGTTGTGAGCAGAACATAACTCACCTCCTTGTAATGAAAAAATTTACCGACTTTGAAATTAAATATTAAAAGTCAGTTATTAGAAAAAAACTAATAGTAACAACAGCAGAAAGGACAAATAACAGAAAAGACACTTTGTTACTATTAGGCCAATGACATATTCTGTATCAAAACTTTAACTGATTCAAAAGATAATATGATACCATGCACAGCACTGTTTACTGGTATTTTGAAGCTTATTTCTTCTAGTAGATATATTTATGACCAAGAAAACATTTTAACTTCATTGCCTTCATCACCTTATTCTACCTCTTTTATAATCTTCCATCAAAAAAAAAAAAGGAAAGAAGTGAACTCCATGCTCTATAAGCAGAAGCATTATAAGAAACTATCAGGAGAATTATGTCAAGGAACGAAACTGGTAAAGGACTTTCAAAGGTTATTACAACACTCATCTCCAACTTTTTTGTTCACTTTGCAACCTGTTTATAAAACTACTTCCATTGCAAACCTTACTACAGGGAATGAAATATTGTAAAATAAAGTCACATTCAGGCAAAGCATACAAGTAGAACACCCATTATTCCAAGAAAACTTAAAATTTTAACTACATAACATATAACATGGAGTAATGAAGATAACCTTCAGCATCGTTGCTAAGTTTCTCTTATGCAACTTTCCAATGCATAGTAGCAGAGCAGTGGGATTCAGGTTGCGAGAAATCACAAGGAAATTCTTCCTTCCTTTCCTTCCTGCTTCAAGGAGAAAAACCATCTACTTAGAAAAAGCTAGTAACTGGAAAGAACAGCTGAAATGGTTAACTAGGCAGCTGAGAACAAATCTGCTCTGCTGATGGATTTTCTTTCAGTTTAAAAACAACTAAAAATGTCACAGTGGTCTTCAAAGTCTAATTCGAACAAATCCATTCATTATGCTGTTCAAAATGAGCTCTTAAAAACCCAGGACTCCATTCCTGGGTTCCTTTCCTTTAGCAGGACACATCACTCACTTCTCAGCATCACAGATGGTTTTCTTCCTTTCTCTGGTACTTAAGTAAGCCAGAATTGAAATTCCGTACTTTCCCAGCTCTCCCTAATATCTGATTGTTCCTGGGTGACAACCTGTTCCTGAGCACACTATGACTCACTTTCTCAGCTATGTAGCTAATTAACACATCACAACAGAAAAAGCATGGTAGAGGAAAGGTAGTAAAAATGTGAACAGATCAAGGCTTCACATCACAAGCTCGAAGACAAGGAAATGAAATTACCATAATATTTGTTTACTGAGCACAACTGGTTTGATAGAGACAAACACCATCATTTTCTTCTCTTGCCTAAACTCTCAAGTTTCTCTGAGGTTCATTCAAATTTTCATTGGACTTATGAATATTGTAATTAGAAAGATAAAGGTTATAATATTTTTGTGAAGACAAATTACTACAGCTCCTTCCAGCAGTTTTGACATAAATAAAAGAATTCCATAAAGAACTTTCCAACCCTAAGTCTACATTGTGTTTATTGGATTGTGGCAAAACCAACAAAAAAACTCCCAAACCAAACATCGCACACAAAAATACCAACCAAATTTAGAGTATTTAATTATTTGTATAATAGTTTGAACGATACTGCATATTGTTAGCAATAGTAGCTGAAAATACTGCTCTTCTCAACTTCACAAATACTGAATTACACCAGCAAAGACAGCATTAAAGAATACAAAACAGAGTCTATGCCAGACAGGAAGATGCTTTATTAAATTTCAGATCTCATCTAATGGCACAAGGGAAGTATTAAAGCATACCGGAGTCTTGCCAACAAATTCAGATGAAACACAGAAATAACCCAAAACATAGGCTGGAAAGTCATTAAGTAAATCCACAATGCAGAGCTTTGTATACCAAAACTAATTTTTAACCATAAATGCAACCTTTGGTTGTGTCAATCTGTTCAATCTAATCCAACACCAAGAACCAGGAAACCCATGTCCATGAAACAAAAAACCCAGAACCCAGATTTCTGAATACATCACCCTGATGATCCCAAGATGAGGAAATCTAAACTTCTTGAAACCAAAAACCATAATGGAACAAAAAGATAATTTACACAAGGCAAGGAAAGTTAATTAAAATGGGGTTTAAAAGTTTCTGGCCTCACTAGGAGCAAATCCATTCTCAGTAGCCAAAGTGTCCCATACTTGTAGATCACTGTGTCATTTGACATAGCTGCAAATATGTATATTATCTTCTTCGTGTATAGAAGATGGAAAAAAGTGGTGATGATACTTTGGGGTTTAGAACTAATACTCAAAAAAATGTATATTACATTTGACTAGTAAAATGTAAAATAATTCATGTATTATTTGCACCATCAGGTCTCAAAAAAATGTTCCCAAAAGGAGTTTGACATGAAAGTTCTCATCTCTCTGAAGCCTACTTCAGTTTAGCAAAGCAATATCTATCTTTTTCTGGCCCAACTCCATCAGAAAGTTAAAAAAAATAAAAGTTGTCACACAACATGTCCCTATGAAACTGTTGTTAGAGTCAACCATAACAAAAAGATGTCCAAAATCTGTTTGTCAAAGGTGACTAATTTGCAAGAACTAGTTACCAAATGAGATTTCCATCACAAACTCACCAATCTGACTGTTTAAGAGGTTGCTAATAAAAAAGTCTGCAATGGATATTATGAAAGTCTTCAATGTAGGATGTACATTAAGTAGCAAACCAGCAGACATTAAAGCAGAGAATGAGCAAAGGCAATCTGTACACATATCCCAAAGAAATAACACATAACACCCTGTCTGAAACAGACTATTTCAAGAAATTCAGCATTTAAAGAAAAAACAAATTCTTTCTGCACTTCAGTCAGGTTTTTACACTCTCCACCTTGCTCTTAGGCATTTGGCACAGAAGGAACCAAGGGAGCAGATGAGTCAATAATCTTGCTTCTAGTTTTTTTTACTAGAACAGAGTTTTCTGACTGCTGAAGAGGTAAACTGAAAGGTAAGTACCACTAAAAACATTCCTCAAATTCTCACCATATGTAGAAGCTCAAACTTATGATTCAAAGGGATTCAAAAGAAGCTTATATGCAAACAAACATGACCCCAAACTCTCTTTGATGGTAAGAGAACCCGTAATTAGCTCAGTTGGTTAGAGCATGGTGCTAATAATGACAAAGTTGTGGGTTCTATCCCTGTATACGCCATTCACTTAAGAGTTGAACTCAATGATCATTGTGGGTTTCTTATAGTTCAGAAAAGTCTGTAAAAAGAGTATTTTGCCAAATCTGGAAATTAAAATAAATGTTACAATTAATTTATCTATTTTAAAATAAAGACAGGGTTCACTCCTCAACAACAATCACATGGTATATTGTGCTTTACCAATTTTGCATCAATGTACTAATATATGTACCTCATTCAGACAAATAACTCTCCCTTACAACATCCCTACACCCCTAACAGCTCCCCTATATCCGTGGTACCTAAGATGAACACTCACAATGAAATCTTATAACTTAAAATAGAAAACTACTCCTTGATATGTGTACAGGGGATACTGGCTAATATTCAGCTGAACTCATATAGTGATGTAAAAAGTAATTAGGGGCAAGAGGAAAAGATCTTTTGCCTCAGGTTACAGATGTCTTGATGAAAAGCTGTGCTTATTAATAATCAGCTGATTTTCAAGCAACAAAGAAACAAATAAAAAGCCACACTAGACCAGAAGAGCTACTACAAACTATTCCCATTATCTAAAACATAATCTTTACATGTTTCAGCACAAAAATACTGTATCGTCCGAAAAGTAAGATTTAAAAAAAATTACATTTACAGTGAACAAAAAGATGCAAACTTGCAATATCATATTTTTACATGTCAGACTTGGGTCATAAACTGCACACATGACTTTTTCCAGTTTAAACCCAGATAGATAATACCCCTTACAATAAAACAGTTTTTCTCACTACTTTATCAATGGGTAAGTTTTACAGGATGCACAGTAACTTGTTTCCACTTCTGGCAGCAAGTATAGGATAATTCTACAGGAAAATAAGATAAATTAAATTAGTATTTTCTAAAAAAAAAGGATCATCTTCTTGTTAATCTGTGTCCAAAGGCTTCAATTTTGCTTCTTCAAGTAGCCAACTCTTCATCCAACTCTTCAGCAAGAGCTGCATCTTGTTCAGTATTGTGTTAACAACATCTTTAATTTCCCCAAACCAAGAAAGTATATATTTATTTATTGAATTATTGAATGTCCATGATTGTTAGTGTCATGATGATATTTAAATGAGGCATTTAGTACTAAGCCTTTTAGACCAGAGGTCTTTCATCAAACATCACTTTCAAACATCATGTATCTGGTCATATATTCAGAACTTTAAACCAAATACGGTATTTAGGGAAAGCAAAGAAATAAACTAAAAGCTACATTGCAGCAAATGTGTGAGCTATTTCATGAGCAAGGGAAGAAAATACAGCTGCAAAAAGTTGGGACTAATCACAAATCATAAGGAAGCTCCAGTGGTGAAAACAAGAGAGAAATTGAATTTAAAGAATAATAACATCAATTAAAACCCCTCCCATAAGAACATTTTATACCCACAGAAGGACTCCTTCACAAAATACAGCAGGTTTTGAATATATCTTTCTGTAATTAGAGGCCAAAGACTCTGTCCCACATTAAGTTCTTAAGAACCAAGAACAATTTTCTAAAATAATGTACTTGTTGAGTTAACAAACATATTTTTAATTATGCATATTTTTTCAAAAATTATGCAATGGTTGAGAATAAACTCAGTAATATTTTTAACTTTCCTTCCTTCAAAAATTTTAGTGGTCTTGAAATTACTTTAGCCTTAAGAAATGTTGGGTCAAAAATTCTAACAATAAATCAAGTTTTGAAAACCTTGGCTGTACAAGATAAAATGGCAAGTAATGACTTGGGATGATAATATTAACCCTTCAAAGATGAAAGTATTACATCAGAGAACTATGGTCGCCTTCGTTTTCTTCATTCCAACTTTTTGCTAGTAGCATTTTATACATAGCTAAATTGTTTCAACATATGACTCCAACTAACAGAAAATTATAAAACCAAATTGCTAGGAGAGATTATAGGTTTTCAAAAGACCTGTAAAAGAAGTAAGCACTGGGTTTTAGATACACATTTAGTCTGTTTTATCAATCCCAAGTGCATATCATTATCATTTTTAAAAGCTTTCAATATTGTTAATTGCTTACACATCATTGTCATTTTTTTGGTCTGCTCCCTATCATGAAAGATTGAACACAGAATTTTTATTAAATTCAGCAAGACAACAGTAGATGCATTTTTACCAATAAAAATGTTTTGAAATAATGATAAAACTCAAATTAGTTTAAGATTAAACAGGTTACATAAATCCTCCATGGAAGTTCTAACTTAAGCAACAACAACCCTCATCAGGAAAAGAAGCAATAAGATTAAAACATGAAGAACACACAGTATATATTTCAATATAATAAGCTTAAAATACCACAGGATCAAGAGAACGACCAAGAAAAATGTCGACTTAAACCTTGATGTAAGAAATGCCCATTTTACTTCAAGATTTCAGTAGTGCCATTTAAATTAATCTATAAGACTTGATGACTCTTTAAATGGAGGACAGAAACAATTCAATATTAAGAATTTAAAGGTCTATTTTAATTTTCTAAGGGCTCAACTCAACAAGATGTATATGGTCTTGTGGAGATAATCAGCCTTCCATTATTGCCCCGTAGAACTGGATTTAAAGTCAAGCTGAATGTCCAAAGAAATGACTGGAGGTTCAATCTTCCATGGAAAGAGGAGAAATGGTAGTACCTGCCTGACTGGAGACAGGGACTTGGATAAGAACTCACGTGCCTCGTTTTGAGTGCTTTCTTTCCAACTTCTCAGCCAGAAGTGCTGAGATATACATACTGCATATTTAGCTATACATACTGTATTTCTAGTCTGGCAACACTTACAGGCAAGTAAAATCACAAATATTAATCTGGAAAGATGTAATGACATTGCATAAGGCTAAATGATCATGGCAAAAAGAACCCTTCCCTTGTGCTTCTCATTACAGGCAGATCTAAGCTCTGTAGGCTCCCCTGTCTCAGAGGAGGTTGGAACTACTCTGGTCATTAGACAAAAAAACAGACTTAAAAAAAAATAAAGAACCAGCTTGAGCTTTGCCATTAAAATATTATTGCAGTCTTTGCTCCTACTGTCTCTAAGTATGGGGAAATAGACATTAATGGTCTCAACTAGAAACTATAGCAGTCACATGATTATTAGCTAAAAAAAAGAGGGGTTGTCATCAAGGAATAAGATATAAATATATAAAACATGCTGAAACAGTAGAAACAATTTACACTTGGTTAAGGTTCAGATTCCATTGAGTTATATCTATTTGATTACTCCATGATAGCCAGTTTCCTGCCTATTGGTACTCCTCCTGATACCTAAAACCTAATGGAATATACATTCAGATTATATATCTTTTTAAGTCACATGAGATCCAAGCTAAAAGAGAAAGTTATTTCATGCCAAAATAGCTAAAGAAAAATTAAAAGCTGACAGACTTAGATTCCAGGAAGACTGGGTGGAGAAAGGGATGCAAACTAATTTTTGGAAACAGCAACACAAAGGCACATGAAAAACTGGGTTTTTTTAAGAGTAAAACTCATTCAGTTCTTAAATAGTATACTGTAGGAGCAAAAACTCATCCAGCCCTCAAGCCTTAATGAACATCTCTGTGATTGTTCTTGCTTTTTTTTCCCCTACTCTTGACCACTGTCTGGAAAGTATTATTTGGATTTAATTGCAAAGGCTGCTTTTGACTTTTATCTCCATTTTCATACATTTTATTTGTGCAAATTAAAGCAGGATCAAAGCTTCAGAAAGGATGACATTGTTAAATGATAGTGTCAAGGCCCTAGGTCTTTTCCTAGGTAAACATAAAACAAACACAACAAAAAAAAATAACCCCAAACCCAAAACCTCCAATAAAACACCAAAAACACAAACTCCCTAATCTCTACCCCTGCCAAGTAGTTCTTCATATCCCAGGCAGAACTGTCTCTTCACCACCTTTTTATATCCTGACAAATGTTAGCAAAAAGTTGACATTCACTGCCTTGGCATTTATTTTGAAACCCAGCCATTACCCAATTTTCTACTTGGTATTTGCCTATAGCTTTTACTTTACAGATACTAAAATATGAAAACAGAAATTGAAAGGAGAAGTTCCAATTTCCTGGAAATACCTGTCTATATAAGAAAATCTCTACAGACATAATAATCTTTCACTCATGCCTCTACTTCAATCTTATCTTCACAAGATGCAAAATATTAGAAAAACATTGTCCTGTTGTTTAGTACTTAGTACATGATTAAGCCACCTATGCCCGCATAGCTGTACCTCTTACACACACATCCATTAAAAAACCACACAGGAACATGCATGTCCCTGCCACTTGACTTTTAGTGAGATAGGTTCAACTCAAGTGAAAACTTAATTCCATTGCTCACAACATGTTTGATTTCATACCAAACTGCAACTTTCTGTCTACAGTCCTTCAAATTAAGTTAATGATGTTATACATTGACAGTTTCACTTTTTATAATAACACAAAAGAGCAGTTCTTCTTTCTTTCACTCTCCATTTAACCCAAAGTTGCTGAACTGCTTCTGCTGAAACTTACCAAAACAAGTCAATTTACCTGCAAGAACAGTGGAAGTTTCACAACATTATGTGGAAGTGATTTACCTAAGCTTCACAAGAATATTACTGACATACTTATAGAAATATCTTTAAATGTGTACATAATAGTTTAATGGTAACACCTGCACAAGATATTTTTACAAGTAAAATGATCATTAAGCCATCATGAATGATTCAAAGGATGGGTGTAAAAAAATAACTAAAATTAGGAACGTATTCAAAATTCCTTCCTCTGTAATTTCTCAGCAATTTTTTAAAATTGGTCGATTTTCTGTGAAGCTACAAGAAAAGAACTCATTATGATTTCCGCTACACACTTGAGAAAACAAGTATCACAAGACAAGACTGTGGGACAGCCGGAAGGACTAAATATATACAGTTCCCAGACCAGCTCTCTGTCTGCTGTATCATGATGTGCTTTAATATTGCAGCTGAAGAAGGGAGACAGTGCAAAGCAGCAAGAGAAGGGTTTCTCCAGAATGCCAGTATTTGCCTTTTTCCTATGTGTAAAAGACATTAGCAAATGTCAGCACACAAATGCATTCTAAGTCAGGGTAACAGTTCATCAGCCTCATCTGCAGCGGTGACCCCTGTAAGCTCCACAGCACAGAGTAACAGATTGTCTGAAGGCTGTAAATATTAATCACATGTTCCCCACTCATCTGCCCCCCTGAGTGCCCGGCGGCATTTGCACACATCAAATGCTACAGAATTGTAACAATCTGCACGCCCCGCTTCACTGCGCCCACCCCGCACACCCGACTAGAAGAAATCGAGGATAGGTTCAAGAGTCATTTTGGGGCAGGGGGAAGTAATCCAGTTAAATTTACTGTAATAGCGCTGCCAAGGAAGGAGGAGGGAGGAAATTACGGACTTTCTTCGGACCGCAAGAGAAACTAAGAGATCCCAGCTCTCGTGATCCCACAGAAGCTATTTATAAATAAGCGGCCAGAGAGAAGACGAGATGCTACTGACGACCAAACAGATCCCTTCCCTGCAATCTTGAGTTAGTGGTTTTATTTTGTAATCCACTCGATTGCGACAGAGCCACTGCGGGGAGCCGAGCAGATGGGCAGAGCGGTGGGCAAGCGAACGAAAGAATATTACCTTGCGAGAAGCAGCGCGCCGGGTGGGGATGCTCCTGCTGCTGTTCCAGGTGCCGGGCAGGACACGGGGCGCAGGACACTGGGGGCAGGACACGGGGCGCAGGACACGGGGGGCAGGA